>OZ026816.1:8716233-9152910 GCA_964023185.1 Macaria liturata
TGTGCGTTATATTTTCGTTGGCTCTACTCCGCAGAGATTGCTCCCCGGTGGGCCCTCTCGAACGTAAACCGTGATTTAAACGAAAACTTATTACTACGAAACTGCTTCGGTTTACTTTATAACTGCTTACGACGATAAATGCTAAAAGAGGAAAATAAATTCAAGCAAACCGATCTTAAATTTGCGATCGAGCACGTGTAGCTGGTAAACTTTCTACAATCCATTTTTTACTCAATTTACTTACTATTTTTATATAAATATAAAATCTAAAAATATGTCAATTGTAACTTACACATACGTAGACATTATCGTTAACTTCTTTAAGGAGGCAAAGAACAGAGATTCAGGAAAACTTATTTCTGTACGAGGAAAACGAACGGTAGGCGTACCATCCTTTCGTAATGTTGGTCTATTGCACAAAAGCAATTGGAGTATGAAAAGGGTAGGTCTCGCCAGTTTCTTTTGTTCAACCTTTTAGACATACCTACTGGCAACATCTTCAGCGGAACTTTCGAATACTTTTATGAATCGCTTCTTCAAGGTTCTTGGAAAAGGTCTGTTTATTACCGATCATAATTTGGGATGTTTCTACTTTTTGGACAGTCCTCCCATAAAACAAACGAGGGTACCTACCGTCAGTAAATAAATGCCATATCTCTAGCGACGTTTTAGATCATAGATTCAGTTCAATAAATTGTATTAATTCAATGTGATGGGCATAGCACTGATTTCTGCACTTGTCCCTCAATATTTAAGGACAACTTTATACCAGGAGTCAAATGATTTCGTACATAATATATTTCCACAACGAAGCGTAAGACATATATCTTCCATATATTAGGTTATTGCATCCAGAACATTCCCCATCCATTTCTGCGAGCACCTTTCCCGAATACATATATTAAAGTGACCCTCAGCTTAGAGACCGCAAGATAAATCATAGTCAGGAAACGGTGGGTATTCGCGGTAAACCGAATAAAAAGGAAAAGCCCTCACAAGTACCTAATCACATATGTACACGTACGCGCGTGGACGACCACCTGCGACGCAGCGCGCACACGATACGTAAGAAACTAGCCTGCCTAGAATACGCTTCTGGCTTTTTTTATTCACATTAATAAGTAGGTATATAACAATAAAACGAGAGATCTTTATTGTGTTCTCAAATATCCGAATCTTTTTTCCTAAAATAGACCAAAAATACTATCAACACAATCAATAAAGAGCAAAAACTATAAAACTCTCAGCTTACCCTTTCCGACGAGCTAACATCGTATTTACCGACGACGTTAGATAGAAGTGATTAACTAACAAAATAAATGTGAAACACGCCGAAGCATCGGGCCATTAGCGACGGGTAATAGTAAACGGTACGGGGGAACTAAAAGTGCGCCTTCCGTGGAACAAAATCGCTGTCATTAGGGTAACGAGGGCCGGTCGCTGACGCTGCGGGAGTGTCCGACCTAACTCTTTAGATTGCAGACCTAATGAACCGGCGGCCCCTTGCCAGCGGCCTGGCTCCGCTAGCGCTGATTGCCGTAAGCCGACTTCCCGCCCCTCAAGGTATTAAAGCTAATTATTTGTTGCTTTCGACTCGCCGTAAACTTTTGCGCTCTGCTCGTTCGCGTAAAATCTTTGGCGATATTAAAATCTGTAAAAGTAAATCAGTTTACGCATTGTTAATCGGGGTGTCCAGCAGAAGGGTGAATCGTGAGCGTAATAAGGGTCGTGGCGTAAAACTTTATTACTCGCTCGGCGTCGGGCCGTGAGGCGGGATGCGAAATGGCTCTCATTCTCATTAACCTCGCCGCGGCCGCCTTACTTTATATCAATGCCGGATACACACAGACAGATATACTCCGCCATTTGTTCACATTTCACCAAAGGCTTCATCAGCCGGAAAAGGTTGCGGGCTTGCTTTTTTATTCAGTTTCTGTGTTGGCGACTTTTTGTATGTTTGTCGTGGGAATGGGGTCAGAAGCCTAAATAGTTATTTAGGTTATGCGACTTTTAGGTCAGCACTTTTATTTTGTTTATATTGAGCATTTGTGAACACGATATGTCCAAAACTATTTTTTATGGCAGTTCTACTGTGAATCTATTATTTCGTAGATGACAACTTTTTTTGCAAAATAAAATATAGTCGACAACTTGTGCTATAATTATAGTAGACGTACTTATACGCGGGCGTGTGGAAGTAATTACGCCTCGTACGCTGCGAGACACATGTTAATACCCGTGCGTCTCACGGCATCCTTGTCTTTATTTCACGCCTCAAGCTCTTAAGACCTAATAGCACGACGGCAAATAGCCTATATTTCAACCGAAATAGGTGGCCACTTTACTAAATCTTAAGAGGACTTTGAAGCATAGCTGCCTGCAGGTAAATAGGTCTCTGGGCACACTTTACTTCGGTCCGCTTTATTTTTATAGAGAGATATCAGGTACACTCAATTAATTAAAGGACGTGGTCGGAGTTGGAAGATTCATTTGAGGCAAGTTTCTGTTATGAGATTTATCCTCATGCTAAAACTGACACAATTTGGTAAAAATTGTTAATTGGAGTAAAATAATCAGTTTTAAAAATTAATTTTTTTTTACACATGAATATTATTTTGAACTACATACTTTACAAATCACATTTACATCCGATTACTTTTCCACTGATACGTAACCTATGGTACAGTATCTAAAAAACTGTGACTTCAACATAATATCTTCTGAGCGAGTGACATAACACTAGTGTCATAACGTGTTTATGAAGTTGCAGACGGATTCCCATCCACTCACGGTAGCTCCAGGATTACTCCAGAGCTCTTCAGGAGGATTATGATGGACGAGCCATCGGCTTTTATTAACCTGCATTATGTCACTGCAGCAGGACACATGGATAGAGGAGCACACACACATAGGCACAAGGATTGGAATGCACAAGGATGAGGGACTTTTTTCTTAATAGTGGGATAGCATAAAAAAACTGGCAGGTCATTGCTACACGGGTGTCTTGGTTTTAAGTTCTAGGAACTATGTAGTTAATGCCATTCGTTTTCAGTTGATTTTATTTTGTATATTTATTTATTCGCTAATATGACTGATATAAAAATGAAATAGATACGAATTATTATTTACATAATACATACATCTACGATAGAATGTTGAAACCACTGCGAAGTAATGTCGTTTGTTTACAATAGACAATGTTTTAATCAAGCAGCTCAATCAATTCTAGTCATATCATTAGAAGACTAAATAACAATGAAAAAGTCTCATTAAAATTCCCTAGCAGTAGACTATTAGTGCAAGTCGGACCGGTCACCTTGCGTCGGGTCGAGTATTCAATCAATCACTCTGCTAGGGAATGCACGCACACGCCTGAAATATGAGTGCCTGTCCGCCCTCGGGAACTAATGTTTTATATTCCGTCGCTGTATTGACAGGAGTGACTTATTGCGCGACAGATTGCGCCTTCTACTGCTTCTACTATACCAGCATGTAGTATACTTCGGTACAGATATAGATTCACAAGTGTAGTGGTCGTCTGTATCATAAACATAAAACATTATTTATTTTGCATAGATAACAGTATTCATCTGAATTCTAATTCTATCCCTTCTTGCACTAGTAGCAGCTGTGACACGGAGTGTAGTATTTAGTGATAATAAATAGATTTTCCATAAAATATGATGAAGCTCTTTTGTCTAATGATTTATTATTAATAATAATAATAATCGTTTATTTGCACACTATTGGTTACAACTATATTGCTTATATACCTATGACTTAGGAATAAACATTAGCTCACAAATTATAAGTACTATATTTCCCCCACTAGGTCACCCTGTGTCGGGGGAAATTTGCTCGTCCATCAGTATTTACAGATACATACTTTGTAATATACTAGGACTAAAGTAAATACTAGAAATATCTGTTTCCAATACATGTGGTGAATTGGTGAAGATACTTGCGTGGTTGGATAGAAATACATACGTGAAAGATAAAAGAGATAAATATACCGGGACATTTGTAGGAGTATTAATATTATTTACATATATGTATACAATTCAATATAATATATTGCGCTATTTTATATTGTTACAAACATATGACAGCAATAAAACATCTATAAACTCGAAACATCTGTTGCATTAGTAATAAATAAATAAAAACAACCCTATTTTCAAAGCTTGAAAATATATATGTATCTCACATATTTTTGTGTTATCCTATTACTGCATCGCTTTTTGACATTACAGATACTTGAAATGAAATAAAATAAAATCAATTCAAATTCAAATTCAAATTGTTTATTTATTTACAAAAGACTTAATACGTACATTCTTTAGGTACAGTTTACAGGTGCAGTGAATTATCTGGTACGCGAGGAAACCCTGAAAACTTGCACTAGGTACCGAAATGGTCCTGTAAAGCGAGGTTTCAGAAATAACCACAGCATCACAATTTTTAATTTCACTTACAAAACAAAACATAAAGAACATAATATAATTGGTATGCGGTGATGTTATGCGTGGTTGTATTAATCGTTAAGTATTTTTGTGTGCGTGTGTGTGTGTGTGTGTGAGTGTGTGTGTGTGTGTGTTGAGGTGTATTGGGCTTACAAGATGTGTAGTCAGTGACATATTAAGTAAATCAAATTAATTTGTGTTCCATAAGGGACTCGGTTGTGTCATAGTTAAGTGTGAGTAGGTAATTTGTTAGTGTATGATTACAGCTATAATTTGTCAGGTTAACCATTTCAATTACTTTGCTTAGTTTGTTGTAAATAATTGGCCCAAGCATACAAACAGCCAAATCAGAGGCAACAAATACAAATCCCGGACTAAAAATGAAATACTCAGCTGAAATTGATAGGATTATAACGCCGGCGTCATAGTCGACCGCTTTAAACGCTAAATAAGTAAATAACAACCCGAAATTTAATTATGAGCGTAACAACCGTTAAAGGTACTCGGGTTGTTTCCTCTAGACTGGCATTTTCCTTGTTACGAGTTGAGTGTAGTTCTCTGGTTTCATACAGACCTACTATTGCGGTTATTGTCAACATAAGGAAAGATTTTGTTACATTGATTTTGTTGAATTGTAGGGTCGATTAGTTAGACTGCTTGATTTGAAAGTTATTGTCATCGTTTTTATCAATTTAGGTTTAGTTTTTATGTTGTGAAACATGAATCATACAAATTCGTCAATAACAATTAAAATAGGTTCCTAAATAGCGGAGTATCAAGTCACATACCCAAAAAAATAATTCAAAAGTATTGAACCTCCTTTTTTTGAAGTCGGTTAAAATATCTCAAATAACGGTACTACAAGTCTTAAACCCTGTACATTGATTGTAAGAGATTCGTACCCTTTTTAACGAAGCCCTTGTGTCCGGTCCACTTCCTGTTCCGGGAAGATTTTTTTAAAAGATGGCGTCCTTGCCCCTCTTCAAGCCTATTTACGGAATCGGACCCGAGTTGCGATTCGGAACAGAGAGAAGACTACTTAGAAGATAATAGGTAGTTAAGATTGTTGTTTTGATATGACATACATTACTAGCGTAAAAAAATCACGAAAACATTACAAAAATAGTTAATTAGCAGAAAACTTAACTAACGTAATTTATTCTAGGTTAAAATTAAATCTTCTTAAATCTTCTTAGAAGATCGTTGTGGATTTTTTTAATTGAATTTAGCGACATTATTTCTTAGTGATAAATGGTCAAATATGTTTTTAAGCGACGTTACGCAAGCGAATCGTAATGCTATATCGATCAAGAGAATTTTTTTTAGAATATCACGTGAAAACAAGATTTTACTGATAACGATCCAAATTCAGGATTGTCTTAAAATAAATAAGCGTGCACTGAGCACAGCTTCATTACAAGAAAGGCCACGAACTATCTCGCTGACACTATTAAGGATCGTAAACCCGCCGCCACAATTTCTTTCTTTTTATATTTTTATAGCGCTCCCGGTGCCACCTACATCATAAAAAATGAAATATTTTGTCTCCGAACGGATGCTTTGTCCCTTTACGAGATTGATCCCAAATCTTATAAAGATACCAAAGCTATTGAAACTTTAGGGTCTTCTAGGCAATGATTTTAGACGTGTCCAGTTCTTCCTTCATATGTTTTCTTGGAAAAGAAACATTCTGTTTGATACGGCTACGAACCTATCGTACGTGACTTAGCAGATTGATGTATCTAGGCACAGAATACATAATATCTAGGTTGTATTACAATATGTGTCCTAGAGGGTAGCATACATAAATAGAAGGGTAGTGTATACGTGCAACACATATCTATAGTTTTGTAAACGTATCCGCCTTAGAAGTTAATGACCTTGGCATTTTTTTTTATATGAGATAGGCTCACGCTTGACTACAACTTGCCTGATGTTAGGCTACGTTATAATCTACGATCTAGCGCGCTTGCCTAGAATAAACCGGTTTAATCTCGACTTGAAGACCGACAAATTATTGACAAGAAAAGCACATAACACAGTATTGACGTATGACGGAGGAGATTTATGTCCTGCAGTGGGCTATATGAGCTGATAATAATGAAGTTTAAGTAAGTATACGTTACGAATATTTAGAATGAGCCAACCCTCATCACAATGATTTTTTTCAATAAGTCAAGGTTCTAGAACATAAATAGTAAAAGGGTAGAAGAAACTATATAGTAGAAACCCTCACAGAAAAGGGCTGTAGCGCTAAAAGAGGCATATTTTACGAATTATGATAAGGTCAAAGGTAAAAAAGTCAATGGCGTGAGAACTGATAGCTTTCTTTGTCCGTACCACCGTACCCTTTGGTACCATAGCACGAGTTTATACAAAGGAAAAACCAAAATAATGGCTTTTATTATACACCTTTAGTTTGATTCCTGTAAAAAAACAAGCTAGAGTTACGTATTTATTGCGTAGTTTAATTTGACATTTCATTTAATTTTAAATTTATTTGACATATTATTTTATTCCGACATTTTTATCTAGTATTATAAAAAAAACAACTTTTGTAAAATTTTAGACATGTTTAAAATCTTTTAACTGACATAAATATTTTTGTAAGACGAGACAATAGAATTACCAACTGTTAACTTTTAGTTCATAAGTTGAGTATTTCTATTGATGAATAAACGATTATCTTATCTTATTATATCGTTTGCGTACAAATTAAACAGGTCGTCCACCAATGCGGTGGGTTAACGACATTAGAAAAACCGCAGGGAGCACCTGGATTCAATCTGCGCAGGACCGGATGAGTGGCGTACAAGAAGAGAGGCCTATGCTCAGCAGTGGGCGATAACGGGCTGATAATGATGTACAAATTAACTATTTATTTATGGTATGGACCAGTTAAAATACAAATTGGATATTGATGTGGATGGTGAACTTCCAGCTAAACGGTAAGTTTTATAATAAAAATAGGTGAGACAAAAATGATTCATCATGCAATTATCTATAAAAATTGTTCAAACACTTTTTTTCCTAAGAATCACCATTTCGGAGATACAGCGATGCAAAATGTTGAAAAAGTTGTATTCTTCATAAAATGCACACGTTTCCGCGTCACCCGTGAGGTAGTGTACATGGCGCGTTTTTTTTACGTGGTTTCCCCGGTAGGCCTATACCACGATCTATTGTGCTTCTGTTGAGTTAAAAAGCTATTGTATTTAATTGAAAATGGTACATTTGTAAATAACAAGAGCTGTGTAAGTAATGCGTAAATTGAGAAAATTATTCGTCTGATCGATACTCGGTGTGGATAATTGACAAATTGTGTATAACAGGGTTCCCAACATTCATGCCAATTTTTAGCAAGGTGCGAATGAATGTAACCTTACCCCTATATTTGATGCTAACTTGACCGGACTATAAATGCCTCTAGAAACTAATGGTTTTCATAATATCAACAACACACTTTAAACAAAATTAAGAGTAATCAGATCTTAATATTCATAAAACTGTAAACTAATATAGGTACCTACTTCGTGTATAGTAAATCTGTAGGCATATCAACAAATCTCGGGCCGGATCTCTTAGTAGAACAAACAATCCCAAATTCAGAGCCAAGCCATGCCTCGGCGACATGGTGCCGTCGGAAAGTTTCGCTAATAAATATAATATTACGAATACATTCCCTAAGTAAGTCATGACATGAGTATGTTGTATGTAATAATGGAGACTTCGCTACTAATGTTGTTATTGTTAGATACTATTTATGAAACAGTTTTGTTTAATGGAAAAATCTATCTACTGATGGCTTATGTTTTGTAAAATATTTTCATGTTTTTCAAGATTTATTCAGCATAGTGATATTTTTGGAGCGAGTTTATTTTACTAATGGAATATTGAATTGAAAACCACCAACGTTGTATCGATACTAACTCAACAACAACGTTTAACCTTCCTATACTCGCGCCAATTTTTGTAACACCTATACTCGCGCACGGTGTCACAGACCGATAGTTTGTACCCCTACAACATATTTTTTTTAACAAGAAACACATAAAGTATTACTATTATTTTAAAGTTTAGGATGTAATGAAACAAAACAGTATAACTAAAAGTTATTTTATTAATTATTTTACCAACTTATAGTTTTATCACAAATCAGTCTTAAAATTTGAGATTATTTTCTTAAGTACTAAAAAATTAAAATAAAATCTGAACTTCTTTTTAAAAACAAATTAAACTTCTTATTAATAACAACAAACATATCAATAAACATATTTATCTATGTTTGACTTAATTTTGAGCCTCGCCATAGCAATATTAATACTTACACAAAAAGTTACACCTATACTCGCGTCGGTCTCGTGGACCGATTGGTGACGAGTGCTACAACACGTGTGTTTCGCCCGAACGCGCGGCGTGCACTAAAACGAAGTTAGCCACAAATCCGGCAGCTAGCAAGGAACTCAACTTCTTAGGATTTACCTGCATAAAAATAATTACGAAAATGTGTTTCGTCGGTCTCACAGACCAACGCGCGAGTATAGGAAGGTTAAATGAATCTAAAATAACAGTAAACTCATGTATTAAAAATCTGACCTTCGCAGGCACACTTACCTAGGCAAATCTTTTACATAAATACAGAGGTAGGTACATATATGCTATTTTTTTTATTGAAACGAATATTCTTTTACAAAATAATATTTATTCCCATTAAAATATAGGAAGTAAAGAATTAAGCGAGCGTAATAAACAATATTAGACTCTGCTCTTTGATAACTGAATCGAACAATATTTTGAGTTTGTTTTTACTAACAAGTAGATGTTAATGTCAACAACGGTTCGGTCGCACAACTACTCTATGATAACAATATACTATACATAATTATATCTTGCAAGGCTTCTCATATCAGTCTTATTTGATGTTTAAATATAGTTTAGTAATAAAGGTGCTACGTAATTGTTAACTGTTCAAAACGGATCGCTTTGGACGCTAACCTGTCCTGTTTATAAATAAAATATACACTGGCATTGTACATTTCTTTGACGTTCGAGTGAATAAAGATATTTCATCGATTGTCTTGTAATATATATATACTATAACATATCACCGTGAATACCACATTGCCACAAAAACAAACAAATCAAAAAATAATAATCTCTTTTTGATTAGTAGGTACATAGACAATATTACAGCGTTATTATTAAGCCAAGAAATAGAGTTTGATGAAGACAGTCTTATCTCAAATGCTTCATCTGTTTACATTATTATCAACACAAGTTAAGTAATTTATAACGCTCTATTTGTATCATTACACTCGAATATCTCAATACGAACCGACTTATCTGCAGACTTGGACGGTGTTTGATTTATTTTAAAATGTTCGTAAATAATGTCATTGATTCTACTTACATTGAATGTGATTATTGAGTGACACTTTGTTATGAATATGGAAAATTTATCCGAGAAAGAGAAATGCATAGTGAATACGAAAAACGGACCAATATGTGGTTATATAGAAGAAAATGATGTTGGATCTTTTTACAAGTTTAAGAGTATTCCTTATGCAAAACCTCCGCTCGATCGATTACGATTTATGGTGAGTTATGTCATATGTACCATTATGTTTACCAATACATGGTTTTTTTTTTTTTTAATCTTCTTTATTTAAGGGGGTTTTTTCAAAGAGAAAATGTCACCCCCGAACGAACTTAATACAGTCTCACCTCCTCTTAATACCTATTTTTACAGTTTTATATAGTGCCCTGGCCGCCCGCGATAGCGGGTCGCCCAAAACACTGTTATACCATCCCATATCTATTTTTTTTAAACTATAATTTAGTAAAAAAAGCTGCCTCTCAGCTTCGTTCCGGTCACACTCTGCCAAGATATGCACAATGTCTTCTACCAGTCTGCACTCAGCGCATAAGGGGAAATCAACTCGCCCCATTAGGAATGCGAAACTATTCAAGGGTATGTGGCCAGAACGAAGCCTAAAGGCAGTTACGAAATCAATTCGGCACATATCCGCGCCCACGAACCAGGGGGAGCGGGAGAGGCTTGGTTGTACGGTCCTGTACCAGATCCCCTTGCACCTGGACCTCTCATCGAAATACTCTCTCCACATATCCACACACTTGTCGCGTACATTTGATATTAGATCACTAAAATATGTTACACAGTCCATATCTGCTCCCTTTGTCACAGCTTCTTTAGCCATCCTATCTACAACCTCATTTCCTAATATGCCTACATGGGATGGTATCCATTGCAAAACAATTTTTTTGTTATGAAGTTTACTGACAGAGTCCAAAATTTTGTATGCAATCGGTGCTCCTCGAAAGGTCGAGGTGCAGCGAGCAATGTGCTGCAAGGCACTTTTGGAGTCTGTCAGTATTACATAGTTACCAGATCCTAACGTTTCTATGTATTTGATAGCCTCTGCAATAGCTAAAAGTTCAACATACATAATACACATCTTCACATTAACTCTGAATTGCATCGAGATTTTAGTTTGAGGATCGTATATAGCTAAACCCGACGTGTTCCCTTCTTTCGACCCATCTGTGAAAATGGTGTAGTATGTACAATAGTTTGTATTTATGTATTTGTCACAAATTAGTTTTAAATCAAGAGTATTATATTTATGTTTCCCTTTTTTTATCTTATCTATATTAATTCTAACACAATCCGTAAGATCCACACCGCTGACCCATGTGTCTAATGTATAGCGTTCTAAATTATCCGAAGAATGTATACGTTGTGTAGCAAAAAGCTCAAAAAAAGTGACTAAGATTGGCATCTTTCTACGTCTCCAATAATAGGTGTTATTAAGGTCATATAATTGTTTTAAGAGTGCAATACTTTCGTTACCCTTAAGCGAGTTTGCTTTCAGCCAATACTTGCCCGCCAAGTAATATCTGCGAATATACAACGGTTGTAGATGCAACTCACATTCCATTACATGTACAGCCGTGGTCTTTATAAATCCGCCTATAGTACGCATGCACTGGTTTTGAGTTTTATTAAGTTTGTCAATGATATTCTTAGAACCGTTATTATAGAGAAAACTACCGTAATCAATCTTAGACCGAATAATTGAAATGTATAGTCGTCTTAAATGAGCCGGGTGCACTCCCCAGCCAGGGCCGGCGAGTACTTTGAACAAGTTAAGTGACCTTGAACATTTTTCTATTAATTCATTAACATGTTTGGACCATTGAAGTGTACGATCTATCCACATACCTAAATATCTCACGTTGTTTACTACTTCTAACGGAGTATTATTCACAGTTAACCTAATCGGTTCAGGTTCTCTTCTGTAACCTCTCTTAAATATACAAATTTTGCTTTTTGTAGGTGAAATTTCTAAGCCAGCTTCCGACAAAAGTATCACTAACTTATCTAGCGACTTTTGCAGGACATTCGCACCATTTTCTACGTTCTTACAAACCTTATACAATACGTAATCGTCTGCATACTGTGAAATATATACACCTTCATCTATAATAGCCCTACATATTTTTATAGTACATAAGTTGAAGAGGAGGGGGGAGAGGGGGTCCCCCTGCGGTAAACCGGTTCCGGTGGTGCGATATACAACAGATGTACCTACTGTGATTCTCAAGTTCCTTTGTTTTAAAAAATTCCACAAATATCGGCATATCATGGACCCCACCCCTAATTGATCCATAACATGCATTAAAGCGTCGGGATTTACATAATTGTAAGCGTTATCTATATCTAAAAAGCATCCTATTGTTGCGTTATTGTCCGTAAATCCAATTTGAACTAATGTTATTAAATTCACTAAGTTATCTAAAGTAGATCGACATTTTCTAAATCCGGTAGTATGAGGCGACAAATAGTTATTTCTTTCCACAAACCATTCAATTCTATTAGCTAATATATTATGAAAAACTTTGCATAAACAAGACATCATCGAGATTGGTCTAAGCGACGACGAGCTCTGTGGATCCCGACCCGGCTTAGGTATGGGAACCACTGCGATATCTCGCCACTGTGCAGGTACAAAACCGGTTTTAAAGATATCGTTGTAAATAGATAATAGGATCGTTTTAGCGTTGACTGGTAAATGTTTCAGCATTGAATACGATATATTATCACAGCCGGGGGACGTATCTTTGTTACGGATACACCTTTCAAGTTCTTGTTTGGTAATTGCCGTTTCCAATGTTAAATTTGACGATAAAAACAAAGGGTCTTGTGGTGTGACGTGATCCGGGGTTAGTTTACGCAGGAGCAAGTACGCTTTATCTTCATCTACATATTGTTTGCTACTACCGCGACCTTTAAACCATCGAAGTTTTTGCCACATCTCTGCTTGCGTTATTGTACCTTTTATAGAATTGCACATATTTTGAAACGATTGATTTCTTTCATTCCGTAAAAATTTTTGAGTTTCATAGACTTTATTATCAAGTGATTGCAAATTATCTGGGGTAGGGTTCCGTCTAAATTTTGTTAGTGCTAATCTACGTTCGGCAACCAGTTTCGATAGATCTGCGTTCCAATACGGTTTCGAAATAAATTTACTAGTAGGGTTCATACAGTGACGTATATACGGAATATGTTTGTCGGCACCTTTGTTTATACATGCAAGAAAACAGTTATATTGTGTTTGAAGGTTTTCCGCCCTGTCAAAATGAGAAAATATTGATTCAAGTGATTTTTTATACTCACCCCAATTTACTTGTTTGAAATTTCGGCGTCGGATGTATGAGGGTGTAGTATTTATGCGTATGTTAATTTTGATTATGAGGTGATCACTGCCGAGCGTTTCATTAAGTGTGTTCCAATCAAACAATAATGCTACATCGGATGAAACAAAGGATATATCGGGCGCGCTCTGCTGAAGTTGGTTATTTACCAGCTTAACGTAGGTATAGTTTCCGTTGTTTAGTGAAATAAAACTCTTATCTTGGGACATTTCATAAATAAACTTACCTCTTTTATCGGTCTTAGTTGACCAGGTAATGTGGTGCGCATCAAAATCACCTAAAATAAGAGTTTTCTTGTTATTAAATGAGAATACCGTGTCCCAATCCTTGAGTTCGGTACGTACCGCAGATGCACAGTAAATACCTATCACGTGTTCAATTTCGCGACAGTTGTACACTTTAATACCTATAATTTCGATGCCAGAATTACATGTATTTATATCATATAGTTGAGTATGTAGTGATTTATGGACAAATATAGATACTCCTCCGTAAGCTGTATCTCTGTCCTTACGATAGATATTATAGTTTGTTACCTTAATTTGAATATCTGGAGACAGCCACGTCTCAGACACGACAGCGATGTGAACCTTTTCTTTGTACAAAATATTTTCAAAATCAAGTAACTTGGGTCTTAAACTTCTGGCGTTCCATTGCAGTATATTTAAATTAACTATATTTTTGTCTACTAATCTATCCATAAAAAGTCCAAAATATTTTTAAGTACCGGCCAGTCCGACAAATTTTCAACTAAAATTAATGTAATCCACTCAGCACAACGTTTCAACACCTGTTTAGCTTTCTCTTGATATGAAAGGTCCCTCATAAATATAATATCTTTTAAGCGACGTAATAACTCGCTGAATCTTCCTTTTCGCTCCGCGCTGTTGGATTTCATCGGCTCGTCTCTAGGATTTTCTGATGCAGTCTGATCTCCATAAATAAAAGGTGAGTTTGTTCTCGATCGTCTCGTGGCTGTTAAACTCCGTCTGTTGTTTCGCTTCGAACCTGGCTCTTCGTGGACTAAGGCCTGTGTCTGAACAACCTTCGCATAACTTGCTACATCCTGGCTTAGGGATTGGGAGGCGGGGGGTGGCTCGTGTCTCGTCAGCGGGGGGAACTGCGTTGTAGATGCTGGTGTAAAAGCGGTTTTGTTCGTAGGTCTATTGGAATTTGTCTCACGGAAGGAATATTGTTCTGCATACAAATTAAGCGCTTTTCTATAAGTAACATTAAGTTCTGCCATGATATCTCTCAGTTTCTTCTCCTTTAGAAAAGCTGGGCATCCTTTGAACATAGCCATGTGAGTACCTCTACAGTTGACGCACTTAAATGATGTGGTTTCACAGTTATCGTGATTGGCGCCACACTTCGGGCATACAACTTTGGTCATGGTACATCTTTTCACCGTGTGGCCCAGCTGCCAGCAGCGCGAGCACTGTGATACTGGGAACACATAGGCACTTACTCGTATTCTAAGGCCGTCCACCAACACGTAAGAAGGTACTTCGTCGCCTTTAAAGCAAAGCCTTACAGATTCACTCTTTGCCCACCCTGTACCTGAGGTACCTTGGCGGCGGTTCAAGCGAAACACAGACACTAGCTGCACTGGGGATGTTATTCTTTCAAGAATATCTTTCTCGGACATTTCTAAGTCGACGTCTCGTATTACTCCATACGATAAATTTTTCTGCAAAGCTCTTTGTGTGTGCCATCCTTTTTCAATAAGCACCTTACAGGATTCAATTTTACATACGCTATCCTCCGATGAAACATCAAGCCTTACTTTGAAAGGATTGATATACTTAACCCTCTCAACTCCCGTAATCCCGTTATCTTTAAGCAATTTCGCTAGCGCGAATGCTTTGGGTAATAGTTCGCCGCTCGTAATGTACATTTCTGTTGTTTCCACTTCTACTCTAGTTTTTTTCTCCTTTGGCTTCACGGTGCTCCACCCCTCAGACTGTACTCGATCTCTCTTTCGTAGTGGTACTTCCTCTTCTAAAATAATATCAACATCCTCATCGCCTTTCGTGCTCCCCTCAACGGAACTGAGGCGCTCGTCGTCTTCTTGAATGCTATCAGTTCTCGAACTCGAACGCACTTCTTCGCCGGAAGCCATGGTGTTGAACCGCTGGCGGCGAGGTACCCTAACACTAAGTTAGGTATACCTGCGCCCGCGCACCGAAGTTGCGCACGCGATCCTCTAACGGTAGGTATACGCGAAATAACCTGCGACGCGACCACTCCACTCGATATAAACAATTGATTAACCAATACATGGTTAATCAATTGTTTATATGAAAAACGTTATTTGATTGTCTCACAATATAATTATTCCATTCATGTTTGAAACGTGATTTGTAGGCTTATCTCCCAAAACAACTGTTTTGATTATATGACCTTGGATATGTTTATGTATGTATAACGTCTATTAAAATGGCAGTTAAATATAATGAATGAACCGTTTCAATGCATATATTGGCTTTTATTATAAGTGAGTTAAATAGAAATCAATCGATTTGTATTTTATTGGAGACTTAGAATTCAAGCGTATATATGTAAGGTAGGTAGGTATGCATATATAACGAGTATCGTTTTCACATGTTGTCTTAGCATTGTATACTTATGATGTCTTGTATTTAATCAAAATACGTATCTGAAAGTGATACAAGTGAATATAAGCAAAGGTAAACATGAACTTTATTCGACTACGATGTGTGAAAATAACTATTAACTTTTAAGTTTATGATGTTATTTTAGTCTTACGAAACGCTCTTGGTCTGCAGTAAATAAAATGTAGACATATTTGTTTCAGCCACCAGTGCCTATTACACCATGGACAGAAGTAAAGGAGTGCACGCAAGACGCGCCCGTACCTTTACAATACTATTGCAAGTTGGAATTCATGGGCTCTGAAGACTGCTTGTATCTTGAGGTGTCCAGTCCTAGACTAAAGACAAGTAAACCACTCCCGGTTATGTTTTGGATCGGCTGTTATGGTTATACATTTACCCTGGATTCAGTCAACGACCCGAGTCTATTAAATGAACAAGACGTTGTGTTTGTAAGATGTGGATTTCGCGTGGGTCCCTTTGGTTTTCTATCTATCAATGGATTCTCCGCGCCTGGAAACAGTGGACTAAAAGATATAGTGATGGCCTTAACCTGGGTGCAGCAAAATATTCGAGCCTTCGGAGGTGATCCGGAAAACGTCACATTGTTTGGCAGCAGCACGGGGGGAACCATTGTGCATTTAATGATGTTGTCACCGATGGCTACGGGACTGTTTCATAAAGCAATCATACAAAGCGCATGCGCCATCAACACTTGGTCCCTTGACAAAATCCCTTGGCAACCCGTTCTTGAACTAGCTCAAATCTTAGGAATAAAAGAAGATGACAAATTCGAAGTCGTTGAAATATTACGACATCTCGATAGTACGAAATTAATGGAAGCATATGCAAAACTCACAAATAGTATGGAAGGCAGCCATGATAAAAAAGTATTTGAGCACATTTTCAAACCTTGTCTTGAAGAGGAATATGAAGGTCAACCGGCATTCATAACAAGGGGACCAATGAAGAGTCTCAAAGCCGGTACTTTCAATAAAGTGCCGATGATAATCGGATGTAACAACGTTGAGGCTGAGCTTCTAGACTTTATATTTGAAGATTTTTATAAAGATTTCGAGAAATTTAACAAAAATGTGAGACTACTAGTTCCTACATCTTTATCGGAAGAAGAAAGCAAAACCAAAGTCATAGGTCAACAGCTTTTAAATTTCTACTTAGATGGAGAAGAACATTTGCGAGAAGATACTAAATCACAGTACTTGCAGATGTTATCAGACTATTATTTCCTGTACTACGTAAATAAAACAGTGAGACTGCACAGTCAGTTTGCTCCAGATCATCCTATTTACTATTATATAGTGAATTTTGCAGGTAAATGGGTAGTACCTCCTCCGTACAAGTGGTATAACTCCATGGGCCATAGTGCTGAGATACCGTTCATATTCCGTCTAAAGCTACCTGAGCTGTGTTCAGGGAGCCGTGATTCAGTCACGACGAGACGGAGAGTTGTCCAAATGTGGACTAACTTCGCTAAACATGGGTAAGCATTTTAATTTCTGTTATTTATTAAAAAATCTATCACGTTTAAAAATAATATTTATTCACGATTTATATTTTAAAAAGAAACCGTTTTGCTTATGTATTATCTGTATCTTTGATCTATTCACTACCCTCATCATTGGAGGCAGATATTTGGTGTTTAAAAAAAACCATGTTTTATTAAAAATGTGCTGAATTGATGAAAATTAAAGTAATTTCACAGAAGCTCCAATTCCTTCACTTTTCTGGCCACTTGAGCTCTAAACTTAATTCAAATTATTTTTATTTCAGCAATCCTACCCCCGATGAAACCGAACCGCTGCTGCAGATCAAGTGGGACCCTGTAGAATCGCCAGACAACCTCAACTATCTCAGCATTGGAGCTGAACTGACCAAAGGAAGGAACCCTTTCCGAGAGAGAATGGCCTTCTGGGACGATCTCCATAAAGAACACATGTTCTTAAGGGCTTCTATTATGTGGCAGGATTTAGGAATCAATTGGTAATGCGTTGTACCTAGATAAGAGAGGAATATATCAAAATTAAATTTAGAACGGAATTATACAAACTGCAGTTTATTTCTTTAGGCTAAGAATGTTATGTGGGAGCGGGGGCATAGCGATAGTTGGCCTCGTTAGATCGGCCTGTTAGCTTAATTGGTAGTGGCTCTGCCTTCTAAGCTAGGGTTGCGGGTTCGATTTCCGCATGACATGTTTAGTCTGGTCGTTTATGTATAATATGTATGTATTTACAACAAAAAAAGTATATAAGTATTATATCCGTTACCTAGTACCCACGACACAAGCGTTTGCTTAGGGGCTAGATGGCGATGTGTGAAATGTCCCGGTATATTATTTCGATATTAAAATTTGTTTCTAAATGCCAAAGAATCTAAATTAAAAAGAGAATATCAAACCGATTTCCCATTTTATTTATACTTAACTACAAAGAGAAAATACATTTTTCAAGACAAAATAACTAACTTTACTTTAACTAACTTTTATATAAATAACATTATATAAAAGGTAAATAAAAATCGGGTATCATGATCAAGGGTTTGGCTGAAGATCTTTTGCTGCGGCGCTTACTCCGCAAATTCATTATAAAATAATTATCTTTTCCCTATCTCTCTTCTCTTTCACATATCTAAACAAAACACACACACACACACATAAACATACTATACAAGCGCGTCACACATATCTCAAGCTCACAAAACTGACCAAGTTCACGGCCATGCCTACGTCAGACCACTTCAGAGATAAACGTCTACAGCAATCTCCTATTGACATTACATCATTCATACGATACACTATTTTTGGAAAGATGGAAATTTGCTTTGACTATTCCGTCAATGTAGTCGGACAGGAAAACTCAATGTTTAACTTTACTATCAGATGTTACTAGCTCGTTTTTTTTTTATTACTATCTCTCTTGAGTCGTATTTCCTCATGACTGAGGGTCGTAACTCCCCGCAGAATTAATTCCTTAGGGGAGTTTTCATGGGCAGATATATCGTGGTGGGCGCCCAGGTCCTTCCACGGAAGACACATGCCCTCGGATAATTGTGGTCCTCAAACATGTCGGTTTCCTCACGATGTTTTCCTTCACCGTTAAGCGATTGCAAATCCATACAAAACTTGAAAATTCAAGTCACTGGTGTAGGGCCGGACTCGAACCAGGGTGCGTCTGGATGAAAAACAGACACTGGAATTGCTGAGCCAGACTCGCTTACTACGAGTATAACTATCAAATACCCAAAAAATCACAATGATGTTTGAGAAAAAGTGTCTATTTTATTAGATAAAGAGGCTATTTTAGACGTGGAGATATCCGATAAAAGACCATAATGTAATTTAGATAAGAGTTATGCAATAAGAAATCTAATGACAGTGATATACAGAGTTAGTTGGTACAAAAAAAATACAAAAATATTGATTGACAGAATAAAAAAGGGTAACAATAAATTTCGTGAAACCGTCTGGCCTAGTGCTAGTCGTGAGACTGTGTTACAAGGCAGAGTCTTCACCCAATTGTGAGACTTATATTATATTACGTCTAGTATTATAGGTACTAACATACATTAATTTTGTAGCATTAGTTTAGATACGAAAGCACTCTTACATATGTACCAAGACGAAAACCACAGATTCCTGAAATTGTATGGCTGGAAGTACTTAAAGTGTGTCCACACCATAAATGTTATTTACCATACCAATAACACTATCAGGCCAATAAACCTAAACTTGGTAATATGACAAAGGAGTAACAACACAAGTGTAAACTTAAGTCTTAAACTTTCTTAGATAATTATCTCGAGAGCTTGTGACTAGCTCAGCTATAATGAGGTATAAAATGCTTGTAACGTCTACTCTTGGATGTCAATTAAACCTAATTGGCCGGGTAAACGAACAAACTGAAGCGTCTCTAGTAATCGAAATTGATAATATATTGTATTAAGCAAGGAAACTCACATTTTGTTTCATCGTCATCATCATCATCAGCCTAATGATACCCACTGCAGGGTATAGGCCTCCTCCCTGTTTCGCGCTGTTCTTGCCCAGATGTTTCCTTCTAACTTTCTAATATCATCCAGCCACCAAGGTGTGTTTACCGAACCTTAAAAAAATATAAATAATTTCCAAGCTATATAAATAGATGAGAGTGCGATTAATAAATACATTTTAAGGCATACGTATTCTAAGAAATTACTGTGTAAATGTACTACATATCCACTACAGTCTAATACTTTCTTAAAACAAATGTAATACTATATGCAGTAGGTACTAGAATGTCTTTACTTTTCTACCACCATTTCTTTTCAAAAACCTGGCAACATTACCAGCTTTAATGGATGAAACCCAAGCTGGGAAATTCTAACGCTTTTCATAAGAACAACGAAGGGTTGAATTACGGTAAAATTAAATTTTACTCGAAATAAAATTAAAATTACATGCAAGAAAACGTTTTGGGGAGACGACTAGGTGGTCGCAATTCCGGTACATTTTTCAGTAAGTCCAAAATATAGGCTGGAGCGATTTCACATTACAACTTTTATAAACCATATAATCGATATATTATATGTAACTATCTATTTATAATAAAGCCAGTAGATGATTAAATGTTTGTATTTGACAAAACTCTGTATGTATGTGAACTTCTGTACTAATCTACGATTCTTATCTTCTCGATTTAGATACTCTTACGATCCAACGTTTATGAAAATACAAGAAACAAGGTTTCTTTTTTCTTTGAATTTGTTGACCTGAGTTAGGCACTTTAAAGGTCTAAAATTTCATGAAAGTGCTACTAGTACTTTTATGTAAAACTACAAATTAGAGCCGTACTGAAATTCTAAATCAGTATAATAATGAAAGATCGTACACCTGTTTAAGTTTTATAATGACGAGATATATGTAATTACCAATTTCTGTAACATTTAGTTCTTAAGTTGGAATTTCAATTTATCAATAAATTATTATCTATCTATCTATTCAATAATGTTTCCATGACAGTGCCGAATTTCTGTCCGCTGCCTTAACGGATGTTATCCGTCGTATTCGAAGATATGCGAAATTATTATTATTCGAATTTATTCCGGAGAGTGTGCAGCGGAGCTACATGAACTGATTCCCACAGCTCCTTTTTATAACCGAACAAGCAGAAAGTCCGCAATTAGACACCGTTTTAAGGTGGAAGTGCCGAAGTGTCGAACACAGCGCTTTGCCTCATCAAAGTGTGAAGTACATGGCTGTCCTCCTCCTCGAATCATGTACCTTATTGCCGAGGGTCGTCGTCCCCCGCAGATTTTATTCTTTGTAAAAGTTGTCTTGGACAAGTCTTGGTGGGCGCCCAGACCATTCCACGGAAGACGCATGACCTCAGATTACATGGCTATAATAGGTACCAAACTTAAAAAATCAAAACTCATCCAAAACAAGAACCGGATCTAGTACCTCCAGCACAAACACACGCCTGATATAATTATGCTAACACATCTAATGAGTTGCATAGTTTTATCAGTATTTGGAGGTATTATATTTATCGCTGCGCGCTATCAACTTGGGCGCATTCCCGAGTCTGAGTCGTCGGCACATCTGCTCCGTCGCCGTTCATTTGAAGCTAGAGCGACTACGAAATACTCCATCCGAGCGCAGCTGTCGGGCGAATTCGTAATTGGCAAACCTTATAAATATTTCCACTTCACACCGTAGCAGCCAGCTTTTAATTATTGTCTATTACAATAACCATGTAAGATTTCACCATCATTCAGATCATTCAATAAATGACATGTTAAATTTAAATGTAGTTAATTATATAGATATAAGACTCAATTAGTAACAATGGGATGAACCACAATAAGGAAGATCAATTCTTGCAAAAGACTAAGTTAATGTAACTGCAGCAATGGTTATGCCACTTTGCGTCCTTATTTGAGTCAATATACAATTACTAATACATCATCATCACAAATTTAAGGGCAAGGCTGTGCTTGTCTGTGGAGCATACGCCATCCTTCCCGATCATCTGCCAATTCCTTGACCTCCTTATACGACAAGACACCCGTCGTTTCTTTTACCTACTTGATCCATGTATGACCTTCTCGGCCTTCCTCTTCCTACTAATACATACATTATATAATTAATAAAAAAGAGATAAAAAACATAACTGGTTATTGCAATTACTTAGTACCTTGATCTTTTATTAGATATCTTAGTCATCGAAAAAAGCAAAAGTGTGTTTCTTGGTAAATTTATCCTCTTCCACGCCGCAACGGAACAACAGATTAATGTCCAGAATGATGTATGTTAATATCATTCTACACAACAAGCGTGAGCATAACCGTGGGCATCCACTAGTAATTTATAAAAAGGGATCATAAATTAGCAATATTAGTGCGTCAGGAACCGCCACTGCTTGCACGTCACCGCGCGTCATCGCCAGAAATCTAGCTGGATTTTTTGAGCTATAAACGCATTAAGATAAAGGTATATATACATATATAGATTACGTGATCTAACGTCAATCATCAATTACTTATAAACTAGTTATATTTGTGTTTTTTTTTGTTAAACTAAATGTTCCCTAAATACATCACTTTCAGCACCAAGCGTAGGACAGCTTTCAGATCCTTATATTTTTAGCCAGGACGTTTTCTTTACTAAATACTAATATTACAATATCCCATTGTTTCACTGCGACATTAAAAGAATACAGAAAATAACAATGTTACTGTAAGCTTAGTATGGGGCTAGATGGCGCTGTGTGATATGTCCTGAAATATTTATTTATTTATTTATTTACTCTCACATTTCTCTCGGGTGTGTACGAATACTATGAGTTATGGATTTGAGTTGAACTCGAAAGTGCGTCTAATTGATTTTCAGTACTTACCTACTTGTCTAAATTAATGAATTCTCTCAAATCAAAACAAAGTCGCAGACTGAATCCGGCGGCGCGAGGGCGTGTTCTTAAAATTTAATCGCCGAGGGAGGGGAACATAGGAACTTGTCCAAGAAAACTCGGCGGGGGCTATAGAAAGGCTTTTTCGAACCACTTATACTTAGTATATCAATTGCTATTGGAACATTACTTATTTGCTTTGTAAAAAAAAGGTTTGTAATAAATCAACAAAAATTAATAGTAACACTTATAATACTTAAACTTATTATTATATATCACTAAACTAATCTACTTTTTCAAAAGGTAGCGTACCCAAAATGCTGGCTGCATTGCCCCGTTGAATAGCAAGACTAATCTTATGGGCAAAGTACAAGCCAGCATTTTGGCCACGCGAAGCCTGTTTCAAACGCCCCGACAGATCTTGGTAGATCTATCTATTTGCTATGTGAGTTTCATGGTCTACTATGTCCAGCAAACTGGTTGACGACTACACAGTAAATTAATTTAAGCTCCATAGCAATTAACAGTTCTTTTTCGCAGACGAAAAAAGATGCAAATAGTGGTCTTGTCAAACGGGTGTTGAATATAAAAGTAACGGTTCAGAATTGCAGTCATTTCATTTATTTCTTTATATAGAATCTTGGAAAGCTTTTGGTTAAATGGCAAGTACAGAATGAACCTAGATTTACCGTCTTTTAATAATTAATCATCTGGTCTATTGTTGTCATGAAAGTGAAGAATTCAATATAAGTAGAGGAATGGTTGACCCTCGCAAATTCCGGACCCTTCCCATAATAAGGTCTCAAATACCAATCATATTACAAATAAGTACAGAAAATTGTTTAATTATGTAAGATATAAAATAGATCTAAGATATAATTAATGGTTAAACGAACTTACCTTAAGTGAAGTTCGACCATAATTATACGAGACGACGTTACATGCTCGAGATTTCTTTATTAACTATATAGTTATTCTTTATTTAGTTAATCTTTATTAACTAATGTAGATGTTTAGCACTTTAGCATTAACGAGACCAACACGTATCAAAGATCGTAATGCTTGCATACCAAACGCTAATTTATAGTTTGCTAGATCTTTGATTGTGAACAAAATTTACCTAATGATGCTAACAATAGCTTATTTGAGAAAAAAAATACAGATTGAAGAATAAGTTACAAACATAAATTTGTATTACAAGGGATCAACTTATCACACTTTATAATTAAAATTGACTCTGTGAAAATATTTTACTCTCACCTGCTCTGCTGTAATGAGGCACTTATATATTTTGGCGACTATAAATGATTTACATGTCCCTATTCGTTATACAATTATAAAGAAAAGTCAGCTGCAACTTGCAGTTGATAATCTATGCCCTTATTGTAGCAGAACTAGCATCAATAATTGATTTCTTAGCAGTTAAAATTGGTTTTACCGGTGGTGGCAAATTTCTATAGTTACTTTTTGGTGAAGTAACACATAAAGCTTTTGCAGGGCAAATTGCCTCTCTATGAGGAAAGAGTCTTGTAAGTTTAGGTATGACCCTATTTGGGACCGATGTTTTAATCAAGACACTAATATGTATGCCTATCCTCAAATCACTTACATTAATATCAGTTAAACATATTGAGGATAGCATCTGCCTGCACCCGCAGTGCAGTTGAAAAATGTCAGTACAGCTACTATTTGGTCTGAATGCTGATCTTTACTATAATGGGTAGGTAGGTAGGATATCCGATTGGTGGTATACTTTAGGAAGACGATCTGTTTCTGTAAGCTTCTTTCATGAATCGTATGATTCAATCATCTTGAGTAATACATTTATTTAACTTGTATAAATGTGATTCTGCTTGATCATTAGCCAAAAAATCTAAGATTAAGATTACTTGCATTATAATAAAAAATATATCTTATGCTTTCTTACAGCAAAGTCCTCACTATATATTAACAGTAACATTATATTGTTTAAGCGAGCTTTCAGCTATTACCTATGTTGTTACATTCATAGCAGCACTAGATAAAAAAAGGATTGTCTTTATACCTTCCGTTAGAAAATATTAAAAATATTAGAGTAAGCCGTTGCCCAAACGGAATAAGAGTCCTGATAGACGATAATAATAATGGAATTTCTGGGCTCAAGTAGATTAACTAACCAAGTGAAAAAGACATGAAAGTAGATATCATGGCTTACTAGGCAAAAATTAAACGATCATTATGCCGTTGGCGAAAATTACGTATAAATAATAAGTTGTAACTTCCAGTATATTGTGAATGCATCTGTATTATAGGCTACAGGAACTCATTCCTAGCATATGCCCATATTATATTCCATTTTGTTTTAAGCCGTGTGGCAAATAAACCAATGTCAGGAACCTTAAAATTTTAGTAAATTTATCAAATATGTATGTAATAATAAGTTAGTAGTAGTAATCTCAACATTTATGTTTAAATGCTTCGACCTCTTAATCTATGAGTCTTATAATATGTCACACAAAAATTAAAGAATTTTCTTTAATCACACCACTGTCAGATAGTTCTGACCACATGTATACTTCAATGCCTCAAGATGTCGATCACCGTACATTGCCCGCCTTTAGGCTGCTTTCAATTGTAGAATAATACTTTGTTGTACTTCGCATCATTTCAAAATCCACTGACTCGATTCCCTTTACAATGCAGGTCCAATTTATCAGAAAGACACATGAGAAACTCACAAAAATAACCATATACCAATAAGTATTGGATTATATCTATTCAAAAACATTGTTTTCTCTCATATTCAATTTTGAATTAAATTTGCGTAATAACTGCATATAATATGTTTAATCGCAAAAAGCGCAGAGCTACAAATTTATCGACCTATTTCTCTAAATGAAATATGTCTGCTCAAGGAGTTTCAGAATTCAGACATTTCTCTGCCGGCAAATTTAGAATAACATTTTGTGAAGTTGTCTCAAAGCCATAAACTGAAAACTGAAGTGAGTTTCATTTATCTATAACAAGTTTATTGTTTTAAAAGTGCTTTCTGAGTATTGTGAGTAAATTATGCCTAACATGGCATGTAAATATACAACCAAAGATAAGGTCTTGGTCCTTGGTCCTTGGTCTTTGCGATAGGACCTTATAGGTTTAATTAGTTTTATAAGAACTACAGGCATTTGTGATGAAACTGAAAGTAAAATCAAGAATGAAACTCGTAAGTTAAATCTTAAAATACCAATCTAGGTATTCATTACCAGAATTGTGTACTAATGGGTACTAAAAAGTACGCGTTTTGGAGGTCAATTATAGTTATACGGCAATTTTTAGGTAGCAATCGGCTATCCGTCCGAAATCCTTCGTTTCAAATCGATCAGATTATATGAATTTGTTGTCACATCTTAGTTTTCAAATTAATCTTAAGATCATGCCTTCTTGGGATCAGAAAAAAAAATAACCCAGTATAAACTGATCCGGCACACTGGGCTACATTCAATTAACAAACAACTAAAATTAATTTACTGTAATTAAATTAATGAACGACCTCTATTGGCTCTTGCGAGGCCCGTTCTCGTCCCAGTAGCTGGGAACAGATGGCTCAAGGTTGGTTGCCATCTACTGGACTGGGTTGGCCCAGGTTTGGTTGGTACTTTGTTTTATTGGTACCCTGTTTGGGTGCTTTGGTCAGTTGAAACTTAGAATGGACTTACTGCAGTTTGTTTCTAGCTTTTCTTAAGGGCTGGACTTCTTTGAGCAGTTTTAGTGGCTTTTATCAGAGTCATGTCGAATAAAGGATCGTCTCATTTTACTTCAGTAAAAACAGCCCTTAATTCTTGTTTCAGTGATATAATTGTGAACTCACTTTTTGTATCTTCGAATGGAAACCCAAAGAAGAGCTTATTCAGGATCTCCACCTTTGTTAAGTTGTCTTAAACAATGAAGACGCTAAATTAGTTAGTCCAGCAATATGCAATCCTAATTGGTTTCCAATAGATTGTAGCGGAGCTACTTTCTATAAAAAATGATGTCATTTTTAAGTTGAGCTTTGGCGCTTTAGAGTGGCTGAAATTTTCAGGAAATAAAATTTTCTTTTCGTTAAAGTTTAATATTAGTTTTAAATAATTCCTTCCATTAGGACTTTACCCCAAAGTTTAGATAATTCTTCAATAATGTCATGACCTAATATTTCTTCTAAGTGGATCCTCCACGTTTCACGTATTTCCATCGGTAAAGATACTGAAGCAGAAACATCATCTTGTGCATTATAAGTGCATGGACCTGGCTAGGTGACTTGCTTCGATTTAAATTGCTCGCAAACATACCTGGCAGGATAGTTAGGAAGTTTTGAGTTAGCTCCAATCTGGTAATCGTTGTCTGACACTTGTGAATTCAAATTCACTGGCACTGGGTCTCCTGACCGTGACCTTGTGTAATAGCAATCATATTTTGTTACAACAGATATATAAAAATCATTAGTATCATTGTGGAAAGAAAAGTATTCTAACTTTGTCACATCATCGTTATACGTGCTCCCCTTATGCCGCTGTATATAGGCTGTATATTTGACAATTTGTCATAAGCATTAACATTTTAAAGTCATTGTACGTAATCACGTTACGCCACTAGACTAAATCGTTATCAACCGGGCTCCAATGTCCCGGAGTTTAACGCTTCAATGTAGGTACATTGGATGCACTATTTGCCATTAAATTGAATATTTGTTAATTTGCTACGAAGCAGAAACACTTTTAAAGTCATTGTACGTACTCACGTTACGCCACTAGACTAGTTCGTTATCAACCACGCTCTAATGTCACGGAGTATAACGAGGTTACATTGAATATAGGTACTTTATGCCACTAAATTTGGTATTGATTGTTTATTTGCTATAAAGTAGTAACACTTTCGTCATTGTACGTAATCGCGTTACGCCACTAGACTAACTCTTTATCAATCGTGCCTTATTCAACGCCCAATATATACATTTATTGTATGTTGGTATTGTATTCCACTAAACAGAACATTTGCTAATTTGCTATGAAGCAGTACACTTTTAAAGTCATTGTACATAATCACGTTAGACCACTAGACTAGTTTGTTACTCGTTAACCGTGCTCAAATAAATATGAATCACAAACAAAATAACCGTTATAGGTCAGAAAATCTAGTTCTTTTTACATTGAATAAACTGTAGAACAATGTATGTAAGAAAATGGTAATAAATAAATTCATATTTTGTTGTATTGTATTTGTAACAAAAACAACAAATATGTCGGTACATCGAAAAAAGTCATGTTTCCGATCTACATGACAAAAATGTGGGTATTTCAAAAAAAATATCGTTATATCATTTGGTGAAAAAAAATCTATATTTACGATCTATTCGGTATAGTTTTATAATTTTATAAAATATATAAGATTGTACCAAGAAAATTAAAATCGATGATGAATAAATGCAGTAAGATTGCTTGGTAAGTTAGTAGTTGCACTAACCTTTATCCTTTGAGCTGGTTGATGAATTGCTTAGTTATTGTACCAAACGTCGAATTTTTCGACGTTATTTTAAAATTCCGATGCTCTTTTTCCTAATTTACCACTTGAACACAAGAAATAAACACTTTTTTCCACGAAAAATTTAAATAGTAAAATTCAACGAAATTCATGATGTTGCGACGCCCGCACACAAGATATGAATGAGGTTTGACAGTAGGACGGCGCTACATGCGCTACATTGACAGTGACATTTGTTCAAAAGTTTTTTCTTTTTTTTTGTTTTTATTTTCACAGCTATAAAAAGTGTGACGCCTAGTACATACAGAAGTGAGACTACATAGTTAATAAAGAAATCTCGAGCATGTAACGTCGTCGTAGTATAATAAGAATTTAGATCCATTCCGAAAACTATTTATCTTGGCCTCAAAGTTACATTATTAAATATTTAAATAGAAAAAAAAACATTTACCTACTCATAATCAGCCAAGTCAATATTCTAAGAAATATTACTGAAGCACTAAACTAATCTTCTTACAATAATTCTGAGGCAGAGACGGTCCGATGGAGACCTAAACAGATTTGCAAATCTAAGGACCCGACATGACATGTTGATAAATAGGCAAGAAGCCTGCAAACATGGCTTATTCGTACTTTATTTCATTTTGCACCCCCAATGTGGGTGTTAAAATTCAATAAGGGAGTCGGAAGTAGAACGAAATATTCATTATCGAAGCTCCGCCTGACGAATTTGTTATTAGATAGCTAATATTACGATTGAGGGGTGAATGCTTTCACTCAACTTACTACTGGGAAATATGGAAAGCCGTGAAAAGCTCGATTTTCAATGTAAGGTATTTTATGAGGTAGAAAATTCTTGATAGCTAAACAATTAACTGACTACCATTTACTTACATACATTTTCATCTAAATATATTTAGTTAAAATCCTTAGTTTAAATATAAGTTTAAAACAAATAACATAAAAGAGTACCTACATATAGGTATCAAAAAATTTTTTTTTAATTATTTTTCATTACAGCTCATACTCATAGTTTTTGTTCAGTTTTTTTTTCTTCTACGGCGAACAGACAATACCTAATATATGTAAACTCAACATAATAGCTCTATTACGTCGATTTTACGGATTGTTTCTCGTATAGTTCTCGCATCAAGACATATCCGTCTTATTACAAAACGCGGTTTAAATATTAGTCTAGAACTTTGAAAATATAAAGTCGGTTTTTGTTGTTCAAACATCACACACCAACAATCAAAATGTCAACTTCAAATTATAACGTTGATTTAGCATTGGTAACATTTTGAGAATTTGATTATTATGACAAAAGAAAACAAATTTCGAACAACAAGAACGGACTGCAAATTTTCAAAGTTCTGGACTAATAGTTAAATCGCGTTTTGTAATAAGGCCCAATATGTTTTTTTTATCTTTTACTGTACAGGAATGAACATTATACATTTAATTAACAAAATGATAATTATATATAGCATTTTAAGCGCTTAACGGTACAGATAATAATAATCATAATCGTTTATTTGCACTTAATAACTGTTGCTTACATAATACTTAAGAATAAACATCAGCTCACGAATGATTTATTTATTTATTTATTTACTTAATTAAAACGGAAACAAATTACATTAATTAAGAAATGAATTATCAACACACTTAAGTAATTAATTAGATATCTTTATAATTAAATATTGCTGACTGCTGTACATTACCTAATCTAAGTACTGTGTTTATTTTGGCATAATAAAAATAATTTGAATTTGAATTTTGAATTTTGCTATCGTTCAGATATTTCAAACTAAGGTAATGATTGCTAGCCTGTTGTGACGGAAATTATTATTACTATTTTTTTCCTTTTTTTATAAAGAAAAGAAGCAAAAATAGCATGTGATTGATCAGACATGAGACGAAGCGACTAATTGCCTGGACGAGGTCAAGTGCGATTGGCAGTAGGAGGCCTCACGTCGACACGCTGAATCCTCGCTAATTAATAACGCCTGTCAGCGTCTACTGGCGTAACGCCTCATCCATTCGCATCACTAGTATCGAATTGAGTCAAGCCCTTCCTCTGCCTATTAACAATCGTTCTCGCATAAGATTTTTCCATTTAAAAAAGGCATTCCTCCCATGGAAAATGAAAATAATGCTGGTGGGCATTCAAATGCGAATTTATCCAGCATAAAAAATATATAGGAAATATACCTATCTTTTTATTTTTAAACTAGTATTTGAAAAGAAGTGTTAAGTCGTACTTACCGGAAAGAATTGGATAGATCCTTTTTGAATAGATTACAAAAAATAAATGTGAAGTCCAATTTGAAAAGATGGAAAAAGAAACGATCATAGGCCTTACTTAACAAAACACAGGATTTTAAAAAAAATTGGGCGTGTTGTCGGAATTTTGAAATACATATAAAACCGATTGGCTTGTAACTTTATAGGTAAAACAATCTAACGGATTTCAAGGTCTTACCGGTAAGTAAGTTACTGAAAGTAATAGGTAAGCCGTAAGTACATAGAAGTACTCACCACACTTTCTCATACCTACAAGCGCGTCAGGGGCGTTACGATACGTTACGATATCTATCCTAAAATCGATCGCATTTAACTCCACGCACGACATAACATTTACAATTATCTAGGTTTCTCACATTTTAAAAGCATTATATTTATCTATTTGCAAAAATGAATCGTCATCGGCTGATTTTAATTGTTTGTTTGCTTCAAATATATTTTCATAATGTTTTAATTACAAATATGTATCTATTGAAATATTGTCTGTTCATCACTGTTAGACAACAAATAAGTATAATAAATAAATAAACGTCCGAAAAACAGCAGTAGTAGCCGCAGACTCTAAGTTCAACTTCCAGCCTCCGAGTTAGAGCACGTTCAGGTAACTAGATCGGAAATAAACAAGCAGGCGCAGCGCCGCAATATAAGAGTATGGAGGGTGCGAGGCGACAAACCGGATGCGGTTTGAAGGAATTAATTATTATCGGGCCAATGTTCCAATCGAACGCCCGCGGGGATGCGGTGGAGGCGCGCCGCACAAAGCGGAAATTTATTTCAAATGTCATTTGAAAATGCAAGCCACCTGAACAACGTCGCCCCGCCGCCCACAAAATGATCATTTCCTCGCGCTCTGTGCCACGCTCCCGCGCGCCACCACGCCTTCCGGTGGCGTCGATACACTACCTACTGCTTTACGATCATGCGCTCATATTGTTTCCAAGAAAGATCTATAGGGCTCACCATGATGGATCTGTAAATCCCAAATGATTGATCAATCCTTACGATAAAGACGAAATAAGAGTCGTGCCTTGAACCATGGCCGTGTGTCTCACCACATGCTATTATGTGAGGAGACACCCATAGCCAATAAAAATCAGTTCATGCTAATAATAATAACAAGTACTGTTATCAACCAAATCTATTCAAGGTCTCGAGCTCGAATCATAAACGAGGAATACTTCAACAGTTCTTTCTAATATTTCAATAACAGAAATAATAAAACAAAAATTGGATCGATTTTAATGTAACTGTCGACGATAAAATAAAGGTGTAAAATGTTTTTATTCGTACAGAAAAATGCAGGTTATGTGATTTATATATTTCTTATTGTGAACTCTAAAAACGTCTCAGCCATAGAATTAGAAAAAGAATCGTAAGTAGCTTTTTAGGGTTCCGTACCCAAAAGGTAAAACGGGACCCTATTACTAAGCCTCCGCTGTCTGTCTGTCTGTCTCCAGGCTGTAACTCATAAACCGTGATAGCTAGAAAGCTGAAGTTTTCATCAATCATGTATTTCCGTAGCCGCTATAACAACAAACACTAATTTTTTTTTTAAAATAATGGGATCCCATACATTTAACGTGTTTTTTGCGTATTTTTTTGCTCAATATTAAAGACGACTAAGACTTGTTTATTACATACCTTTCAAAATAAATAATTAAATAACAATAAAGTAAATATTCAAGGGGGCTCCCCACAGAGCTTTGAAGTCCATGCTTGTCGCCCTGTGACTAGAGGCGAATTCTTTCTTTATTCAATACAAAACAGGTGTCACCAATTACTAAAACTAACACACTTTCGGCACGCACACTACGACGCACGAGATGTTCATGTACACAGTACGCTTCAACTTCATCGGCTGTGCAATGTCGATATTTTTTTTATCGATTATTTACACATTTACTTCGAAGATGGAAATATATGTCTTTAGTATAACTATATTATTTAAGTACAAATTATAGTTAACTAGCTATGGCCCGCGGTGTTATCCGCTGTAAAAACGTTTTTATCCCGTGGGATAAAAACTATCCTATGTCCTTACCGGGGACTGAAACTATCTCTATACCAAATTTCATCAAAATCGGTTCAGCGGCTTAAGCGTGAAGAGGTAACAGACAGACAGACAAAATGACAGACAGACATACTTTCGCATTTATAATATTAGTATGGAAGTATATATTAGCATGGATTTACAATATTTATAAACTTATAACATCCCTCTTTTTGCGTCGGGGGTTAAAAATAATAAAATAAAGAAACACATAAAAATAACTAACTTCGTCCAATATGGGGTGTAAATTAAGTGTTGGTATCGCACCTTCAGCTAATCTCGTGACTTTATTCTTGTGAATTATCAAATCATCTTCAAAATGACTGGAGCATATTCTGGCATTTTTATGAGGAAACCAGTTGTATCTACCGGTCGCCAATATCCATTTATTTTTAAACACTGGATTTTTTGGAATTCTGTAAATTAAGTATGTGTTAAATAAAAACCGTAATCCAGAAACATTTCCATACAAATCCAGAAACATCATATACATTATATTGATTATCGATAATTTGCTAGGTTCCATTTACACATCACTTTGCTATCGAAAGTAGCGTCGTCAAGACAACGAATGTGTTAATGTCATTCAAAATGTCAAAAGTTTTTTCTATTAAAATTACGAAATTTTACTACTTACCGATGGTATTTCACGCCGGTAACACTGGAACTATTGTTCTTACAATTTTTAACTTGACACCAAGACATATTTAATAGTTTATCATGCTGTAAAACCGACTAAAACGACCGAAAACTCTCTCTCGCTCGGACTATGTTCGACAACAGACTGACAAGCGCTGTCGTAAGTTAGGTTGGCCTGTTTACTGGTCCAAACGAGAACCAGGTATCATTATTAATTTCGCTTCTAGGGGGGCGCGCGCGGGGGCGATGTGGCCCGATCGTTGTTCTGTGGGGGCTCCCATACAACAAACGTAATTTTTAAGCATTTTTACTCGATATTAATAAACAGGTAGAAACTTGAATATAAGTAAGTAAATATTTAGAAATATATTAACTATAAAAACAAATACCTAATCCAATACATAAAAAGTCACAAAATGAAAGTAATCCGTGCATCTAAACGCTGTTGCTCGTTGATTTCTCGTTATTTTATAAACAGAACTAAACTTTGTAGTATCTAGAAACGTGTTTTTCTATTATAGATGATAGTACGGAACCCTTCGTGCGCGAGTCCGACTCGCACTTGGCCGGTTTGTTATATACTTAAAAACGTGTTCATTTGAACGTAGTTAACCTAGTTAGTGTCAGTGTTTTAGTTAATCTATTTTAAAACAAAATCATATTATACAATATTATGCAATCGAACCTCAGACCGACATATTGTATAGTTGTGAGTGATGCGGGCTACTTCTTATCCCGATACAAAGCGGGCAAAACTTTCCTTTTACGAATATCAATACATTTTTATAAAAATAAAGTTGTACATACTAAAACCATATTGATTTTTAAGGAAACGCTTACCTACATTTTTTGAACATAGCTTAGCACGTAACGCAATTGAGCCATGTCTTTCTTCCAATTGTGGAACCCCCTGCCTGACTCCCTGTTCCCCACGCACTATAATCCAGCAATCTTCAAGGCGAGAGCTACATAGTTTTCGCTTACCATCAGGCAAACTATGGCCAAGAGCAAACCTGTATTAGTGAAAAATAAATTTATGGTATCATATTATATTTGCAGGTTCGAACAAGCTGTAGAAGTGGCTACAGAAACATATCATGCATTTATAGAAATGTTTAGGAAGTGCGTCGGCTCGCCTATGTCTAATCAACAGTAAGTCTCTATAACACTGTGTAGCGCTGGCATACTTGCTAATCATACAATTCTTCTTACCCCACGACCAGACCTTAGTTACTCTTTATTTATTTAAATTTAATAAAGTATTGTTATAAAATCAATATTGCAGTTCCTATCAAGCAATCAATATAGCTTTATTGTACACCAGAAAACAAAAATACAAAACAATTTACAGTAAAATTACTTAACCGAGGTACATCGCGTAGAGCGATCTCTTCCAGGCAACCTATGTAGTATGATTGCGTTGTGAATATCATTGACTAATCTATCCCTATAAATGTTTCTTTCCTTCTTTCAGATTCAAGATCGACAACATGAAAAGTTTCATAAACTCGCAAGGTAGAACCACAGTGGGCAGCGCTCCTCGCCTCACGAGCAATAGAAAGTTCTTTGCCAACGTCGTGGCTACAAGGGAGTTCAAGGATATGCTAGACAGAGATATAGACGCAATTAGAGGGAACTATGTGAAAAAAATGAAATATTGCGACTCCACTGTCATGAACCAACAACTACTTAAAGAGTTCTATAACAGAGAGGTCGATCAGACCAAGTTGTAAAAAACGGTCAATTAAATAGCGATAAGAAAATTATGTGGTGAAAATTATTAAATAATTTTGGTGGCTGGATGATACTATGAAGGTTAAGGAAATATTATGGCAAGAACAGCGCAAGACAGGGATTTTTAGCGTAAGAGGGAGGAGGCTTGTGCCCTGCAGTGGGTCTCTTTAGGCTGATGATGATGATGATGAAAAAAATTATAATGGTTATATTCATAGAAAATTATAATGGTTATGATTATTCATAGGCACCTATAGTTTTTTAAGAGTGAAAAAAAAACATACAAATAAACAATAACTTTAGCCTACAGTAATTCAAATACCAGAAAAAAAAATTAAAATAAAAAAATCTATACAACAACGTTAAAATTAAATTTTCGCCAACATCAGACAATAGTTATCACTACGTAGAACCAGCAAATTCTATGATAATTCGACGAAAATGCCATGTCAATAAATACAGTTAGACTGGTATGCACAGATTATGATGTTTAATAGTAAGTTTAGCGCGACCGCTCACCTGACGCGCACTACGTAGTAAATTAGGTACAAACAAATATTCTCTAACCGGCACAGTCACGCACGTTATCTGACCGAACCAAGTCGTGTCGCGTCCACACACTCTCATATAAATTCGATATTTCTTTATCATCTTCAACTTATCGTATAAAACCAAAACGAACAGATAACATCGACAGTCATATGGTTAGTGCCGTGAACACAATGTCGGTCGACCACGTTTTTTATAATAATAAATAGAAATTCGGGAAGTCCAGCTGGTTTTGTCAATAGAAATCAATTCGTGAGCGCTAGACTTATGTATCGCACGGCGCTTGTCAATTGTTGTGTTTTGGTGAGATAACCTTCATCTTCAATGCACACGAATATAACAGGTAAATGTCTACTTGTGATTAATTGTACTCTTATTAGCATAGTGTTCTTGAGATATGTTTGAACAAATTGCTTCCTTGTCCAGCATATAATTATCTACACCGTTTGAATTCATCTCGCATACGAATCAGCTGTTTGAATTAAAATATTACAAAACTCAAAGAAACAAATGTAATTTAAGCGGCGAAAAAAGTCTGTTAACGTGTGTTTTTTGATAAAATTTTAATTGCGAAGTTATCTCAGTTTTAAGATAAGTGTTTGTTTACACAATTTCCAGTAAACAATGTCTTCGGCCGCTGAAGAGTGTCTCATAGAGACTACAGACGGCCCCGTGCAAGGACGCGTGGAGCATGCACAGGAAGGAACCTTCTATAAGTTCACAGGCATCCCTTACGCCAACCCTCCCGTGGGACGGTTAAGGTTTATGGTAAATATTTAATTATATTTCATTATGTTAGTTAATGAATAAAATATCTACGCAAACATAACAAAATCACATCAAAGCTGAATTGCATTTATGAGACATTTCTATCGAGTATATACCAAATAAATTAGTACTCATTACTTTTACCTTTACTATATAATGCTAGTTTTATAGATTAAGAACTGGCATTACTCGTATTAGTAAATGAGACGAATGACCAAGCATACGCTATTTTCTTTTGTAGATTTATATGCAGGCAACCATAAGGTACAAATTTTTTGACTATTTATTCATACGGCTCCAGTAATATATAGATATATTTGCTACAAATATTTACCAACTAAGCAGGAAACACATAAAGCTGTAAATATCTACCTATATATCTATAAAATATGTCCTCACAAGAGGTACGAACCTTTATACGCGCGGTAACAATATACCTATGTAAAACCAAATGTACCTACCTGACAGTTAGTGATTTTTAACCGACTTCATTAGTTATATGTTGGTAGATGTTTAATAATTATTTTGACATCTACTTATTTAATTTGAATAAAGATATAAACATAATGGACTCTTTATACTATCTGTGTTCCAGCCTCCGGTGCAATTTAAGCCATGGACTGAAGTGAAGGATTGCACGCAAAGCTCCCCCGTACCAATACAATATGCGACCGAAGAAAGGTGCGACTGCTTCCCAAAACAATTGAAAGGATCTGAAGACTGCCTCTATATGAATATTTCTACACCAGACCTCAAACCCGTCAAGCCTCTGCCGGTTATGTTCTGGATAGGATCCTTCGTGTTTGCATTTACTATGGACGACATATTCGACCCGACGCTACTCACGGCAGAAAATGTTATATTTGTATCGTGTGGTTTTCGTGTTGGACCATTCGGCTTTCTTTCCATCAATGACTTTACGGCGCCAGGCAATTGCGGACTAAAAGACATCGTAATGGCTCTCAAGTGGGTGCAAAGAAATATCAGATGTTTCGGCGGAGACCCGAGCAACGTGACGATATTTGGCAGCAGCGCCGGAGGAGCCATCGTGCACCTCATGATGCTGTCGCCGCTGCCCACCGGCCTCTTCCACAAGGCCATCATACAGAGCGCCAGCGCGCTCAACAGCTGGTCCCTAACAAAGAACCCCGCACAGCCTGTCCTCGAGCTGGCCAAAACTTTAGGAATAGCAAAAACTAACTTGGCAGAAATCGTCGAAGAATTAAGGTCACTACCGGATCGAGAGATAATGGAAGGTTTTAGACAACTTTTTCGTCACGATGATCCCGAAAACAGAAGAGATGTGATAGATGCCGTTTTTAAACCATGTATCGAGGTCGAATTCGAAGGTCAACCCACCTTTCTGACAAGAAGCCCGGCTTGCTTATTGAAAGCGGGTAACTTCAACAAGGTGCCGCTGATCATAGGGAGCAATAATATAGAAGGAGCAATTTTACAATTCCTTAAGAAAGACTTTTATACTTTCGAAAAGTATAACCAAAACAAGGACTTACTCGTTCCTAAGTTTTTGGCCGGAATGCCTAACTTGTGCAAGACGATAGGGGATCAACTACTAAAGTTTTACCTTGGCGATGGAGAGGAACTCAGGAAAGACACGCAAGCACAATACATACAATTGATCACGGACTATTATTTCTTGTATTACGTTAATAAAACTCTGAGGTTACACAAGCAATACGCGCCAGACTGTCCCATCTATTACTACGTAATGAGTCACGAGGGAGAGTGGGTTGTACCGCCGACACTAGATTTCCTCAACGCATCGGGTCATGTCGCTGAGATGTCGTTTCTATTTAGGATACGAATACCAGGAGATCAAACAGCCAAGGGTAGCAAGGACTCGATACGGACGAGGACAAGAATGGTGAAGATGTGGACTAATTTTGCGAGACATGGGTAAGTGTTTTCTATTTTTCGATGAAATGATTGAAATAAAATGATCCACTTAAGGTTACTGGTAACTAACGCATAACCTTTTAAGGGTGCCTTTAGTACATCAATGTCTAGAACATTTTGTAAAATTACGTATTGGAAAATTACAAAAAATCGGTTCTGCGTTACACTCGTCACGTATAGCTGTTTTAATTCGTAAATTTCGAGAAGTTATAGCTTAAAATATCATGCGTTAATGACCAGTAATCCCACATATTTGGGCTAACAAATGTATAACCGTGTAGGTACTAGCGATGCTGTGCCAATTAATATAGGAAAAAAGTGTTCAGTAATCTAATGTAGAATTAATTTATTTGAATTGTTCATTATAAAGGTTTCGGCCCAAACATGAAAAATCTTAGTCGCACTTTAGGTCAAATCGTCCACTTTCACATACCGAGCTTGTCGTATTAATAATAATCTTTATTGTCTCCAGGAACCCTACCCCTGATGAAGACAACCCTTTGCTGCCAATCAAGTGGGATCCAGTAGAAAACGGCGATAAGTTGAACTACCTTAGCATTGGCGTCGAGCTGACCAAGGGAACGAACCCATTCCAAGAGAGGATGGCATTCTGGGACGACCTACATAAAGAACACGTCTTTCTAAGAGCACTCGTATACTTCCTCGATCTGGGAGTCTCTTGGTGATTCGATCTACCCTGATTTGCCAGAATATCGGTCTATGGGAGTCTCTTAATAAATTATTCGGATCCAGCCGAATGTATCAATAAGTTTGTGTAAATATGAGAGCGTGCAGCGCTTGTATGTGTGTGTGTGTGTTGTTTTTATGTCATATTGCTGGCCTTGAAGTCAGTTCTACTAGAATTTTTATTATAGTTTGTCACAATGATAATATACTGTTTTATTTTCATAAATACCTACCTACCTATTTAATCAAGGCATACCGTATGGAGCGTTCTGTTTTATGAATTGTAAATTTAAATTTTGTTTGGATCGTAACTGATAGTTATCTATACCAATAGAAATATGAAAGCATGCATGTGTGGGTTAGGTTCCATGTAAATACTATACTAAAATGAAACTGCATAGTTTATCGGTACCAATCTGTATTATAATTATGAAAATGAAAGTATATCACATAACAATATACAATTACGTGACAGCAACAGAGATCGGCGATTACACCAAAACATAATATTCTTCGCTACAAAATGTGCTAGATACGCCGTTATCTACAGTTACATATACCATAATATATAAAAAATAAAAAGCCTAACTTTATACTCACTGACAATAAGTTAATTAAAATACTGTAGCAAGAATAAAGTATATTGCTAAATATAATACATACATACATCAGGCGAGCCGACGACTTCGCTACTCTCACTAAATAGATACAAATTAGGTTATACATAAAATTCTTACCATCGTTTGTGGGTACGTATGTAGGTGTCGCAAATGGACATAATAATTAAAATTTAACGACCGGTTTATGTACACTTTATTCATTATGAATAAGAAAATTGATCAACCGCAGTTAAGTATAAAAGTACCCATCCAATCAGACAAGTTCACAACGGCCGGTGTTCAGAGATAACGGACTTATAAGCCTATTTATGAACGTTCAACACACATTTATTTATATATACATAAACGTTAAAAAACTAATTATTTACTTTTTTTTGCTTTTTCATTCACAATCACAATGTTTAAATACAAAAGCATGTATTGTAAACGTAAAAAGAATACAGTGTATAGATTAAACAGAGCAGAAAGCAGCAACATTAGCAGTAGGCGAAAGTTAATATAAAAGTAATAATTGGTTAACTAGCACTACTAACGTTCATAAATAAGCTTGTCGAAGTTGTGATACGGATTACCTCTAATAGATTCTGCGCGGGTTTATACACCACAGTCGTAATAGATTAGATAGTATTAGATCATGCAAACTGGCACAATCTTGACATCAAAGTTGTAGCTCTTATTGTAATATTGCAAAAATATGGTCTCAAATTACATTAAGTTTGACACAGACACATACATAAAACTCATATAACAATAAGTTTAAACTAAACATACTCTTTTACATATTCATAACGTTTTTCTATTCGATTAATTAAAAAAATATATATGAAAACAATTTATTTTCAAACAGCATAGTCGATCATAGGAAATATTTTTGTGATCGACATTGCCTCAATGCATTTTTTTCAGACATATGTGTATTTCAACACTATTTGAAAAGCGTTAAGAATCTAAAGTTACAACATTGATATCATTCTAAATAGTCATCTAAGATTGATGACTGATTTAGTATTACTCGTCATCTCAACACAATTGATTTTACGTACGCCTCTGTAGACAATAGACATACGACCGGATCTTATTGTGGTATCTATGGGCGGCAATCCGCGCTCGAGAGGAAATCTCCGTGAATACTTGCCACGCTTCACGCGTATATGCATATAGATAATAATATTAGTTACTATAGTCCTAGAAGGAGAATCCGCCGGGCACCGCTTGGTCTGTGTTGAACTCGAACGTATCTGTCGTGGAGCTCACCTGTGGCGCCGTGCGCGCATCTTCTTCTTCAGACGCGAAGTAATTCTCAATGATCTCGAACGACTTCTGGTAAATGTCAAGATTCTCGTGCGACTGCAGGAACTCGATCTTGTCAAGGCCTGGAATAGATTATGAGCAATTGTAGATTAGATAACTGTTGACGAGCGGAAGCGCCCTTAACAATGATAACGGTACACATATTGAAGAGTATCTCGTCAGATCAATTACTCATTTGGTTTACGCAACGCAATGTGATAAAACTATCATGTTTTACAATCTGTAAGACTATATTTAAAAAGACATATAATCCAGAATATAGCCTTTGATAAAGTACACAACACTATATAAGTAAAAGTGAAATTATGTTTACGTATTAGTTGTTCCGCTTTCACACTACAACAGAGCGACGGAGCATTGTGGTTTTTATTATGTTGCTAGTATAGGGTACTGAGAGGGACATAAGATAATTTTTGTCCCAAAACTTTGCGAGCAAAGCCGCGGGCATCTACTAGTAACCTACAATACATATTTCGTTTAATTATTTTGAATCTATCACATTATTTTTTTGCGATTCCTAGCAAATTCACCTGTCATTGTGACTCACTCGCTATCGAATTAGATGACAATGAATAAACAAACAAAAATTATAAATATGACACAGATACGGATTGCCAAAAAACTTCTAATCGTGATTTGCATTATTAATCATGACTGTATATTTAAGTTATCTATTATTAAAATCTGCGTACCACAATTGCTTTCGTGCGATTATTTGGCAGTTTATTGTAAACAAAAATCATAACATTCTTATACAGCGAAAGTGTGCTTGTTCTTCTTTAACGCTGCATAAAAGTCTCTGAACATCGTGATCTTTGGCGGTGGTAGCATATAGGGTTCAAACAGTGAATTAGGCTTCTTTTTACCTCGATATAACTTAGATAAAGTGTGTAGTCACAAAGCGACTAGTGTAGTTACAAACTATGTCGGATACTGTGAGGCGCATTCTAAACTTCATCAGCTATCCGAAAAATAAGCAAGTGGTCGCGACCGATACGGCGACATTAGTTCACCCATAAGATAATAATATAGAATACAAATAAACAAGCCACCGGCGCGAAGAAATGGCATATCACGAGGTCAACATTTTACATCCGATATTGTATGCAAACAAGCGTAACACACAAGTCACGCTTACACGACACAAAATACACATAACACTCGTATCGATAATTTGATATATATAATTTTTTATACATAGAAGTGAGGGGGAAAACTGGGTGAAAAAATATTAAAAGGCTATCGCTCTATGGTTTAGAAATAGCAACTGTAAAGTGGAGTTATTATATACATACTTAGACCAAATCATGTTTTAATTGGCCTCTTCATACTAAGGGGGGTAGCCTTTGTACATCTACACTAGATTTCGATACTTGTAAAATACAAATAAAATTGTATTTTGGTATTTTTCAGCACAGCAAAATATCGATTCTTCATACATTTTGACCGGAACGGCGAACTTAATGTATGGAACAGCTGAATTCGCACTCCCTCTACCGCGTCTTTTAAACGGTTGCTCAAGCATTGGCTTGTCGAAAAAACGTATTATAACGTTAATGATATGTTTTATATCATAAAATTGTAATGTAGGTAATTAATTTAATTTATGATGTATACAATAAGACAATTATTTTATTGCCATGTAACTGTATTTTGTTATAAATAAATTGAGTTTGAGTTTGAAGCCATATACCAAAAGTAGCTTATGTTTTAGTGGCATTAGTTCCATCTAGAACTAGTTGGCAACAATATAATGACGACCTTTTATTCTAATATTGAAACTTTCGTAAGACATTTTTCAATATATAACTTAACGGTTTCACTCACCGTAATTCGCGTATATTGGTTACGCGTTTAGGGTGTAATGACACCCATCATCAGAACGTGCGTTCTGGGATCGTTTAGTTACATATTATTGACCTTTTATTCGTAGTTTTTAACCGACTTTTTCAAATTACATACAATTCGTTTACAATTATAAACGATAAGACGAACTAGTCGCGTGCCCGTTGCGTGCATATCAAGTTTGCACAAGTATTAACATTTTTCTACTCAGCATTTTATCATTTGCTAACAATGTGTGACGTTTTATGACGATGTTTTTAAAGCCGTTATTGTCAACAATATTAAACCAAGAATAAAAATTCGTAACGAGATATTCTGACGTTTAGGTTTTAGTGCTATTTTATAGACATTTATTAATATTTGGTTTTTTTATCTAAATTGTATTTTGATGGTTATATTTGTCCAATATTAGCTAAAATGATTATTTGTGACGTTTTAAGACAATGTTTGAAAATTCGTTGGCGACACAAGACACTCGTCAATAAGATTTATATTTAATATGAGATAAAAATAGACTATGACACTTCCAAGACCTCATACAACCTACATACTAAAAATCATGATGAACAGTCCAGCTGTTTTTGCGTTATGAGCGTTTAAATAAACAGATAAACAGACCAAGATTCTAGAAAATTTTGAAGTAGCTTTAAAAAAATTTTTTAAACACCTTTATTGTTCAGACTTTTGACCCTCTTCAGCATTATTATATTATTATTATGTATAGAACATACACTTGTTGACGTTATTTAATGTTATGGTAATATTTTTATTTCAATCATCCTAAAATTTGCGCATAATTAAGTGACGTAGATTTATCCTTATAAGCTTATATCTTTTTAATTAATAGATGACTCTATAAAAACCAGGTATAGTTAGAATCAGCATGACACATTTTAAACAAAAGATCGTCAGCATGTCACAAAGGTCGACTATAATGATCCTATCAATGGTCTACAAGATAGGTTTACATTCTGACGCAGCAAATATTTTTGTTTAAAGTTGTAGTGTAGTAGTAATACATTATGAATGTGAAAACCTCACGGTGTAGAAAAACACCGTGAGGTTTCCATATACATAATGTATTTGGAAACCACAAAATCCGACGACATATGTCATCTGCGGAGAGACCTAGAAACCCAAAGCGATACATGTGCCCAAGAGAACTATCCCAATGAAACGTCTGCGTTATAAAGAATACTACCAAAGGATCGATCGATCTTTAAGATGGGTCGACGACATCGTCAAAGTCGAGGGTCCAACATGGATGAGGTCTGTACAAGATCGACGCAGATGGCACATACAAAGGGAGGCATATACCCAGCAGAGGCATCCCAAGGACTGTGGATGATGATGATGATGACCAAAGGGTAATTTTTATGAAAGCGTTTCTGGATGAGCACTGAGAACGGGCTGTCCCGGCGGACGCCCAGTAGAGACACAGCCTTCTTTGACTAGGTAGTCACGACCCTCAGTAAGCAAGCAAGCAGTATACCTACCGAAGCAAAGCACTACTCAATGAGCACAGCGTAGGGGTTATCCCGGTGGTCGCCAAGCAGTGACACAGCCTTCTTTGACTAGATAGTCACGACCCTCAGCGCTGAGGAGCACGCCTCAAGCAGTATACGTACCGAAGCACTCCTCAATGAGCACCGCGTAGGGGTTGTCCCGGTGGTCGCTGACGGCCTGCCCCGCCTTCAGCACGTTCTCGAGCCCGTTGAGCGCCACCTGCACGGTCTTGGGGTCCGTGAGCGTGAGCAGGTCGCACAGCGGCGGGATGCAGCCCTCGCTCACCAGGTACCTGCAACATATCACATAAAATGTAATGTCCATCCAAAAGGTTGCCTGGCAGAAATCGCCTAAGGCGAGAAGGCCGCCCAATGTGCAGCACTTTAATATATTTAAGTCTATTTCCTGTTATGTAATTTCTATGTTTTATTGTGTACATTAAATTCAAATTCAATATAGGTATATATAAGTATTGCGGAATATATGTAAATACAGTTGTTAAAATATTACACAATGGAACGCTATACTCCCACCCATAGGGCACGCAATTTACAAGCAATATTCTATTCTATTCTGTAAAGAAAGAAAAAAAGAAAAAAAAGAGTATATATATTTATTGAGACACACGCAAACTTTAACTTATTTACTTACTAAACTTACATGCTGATAATGTGATGCCCCAATACAGCCGCAACTCACCCTAATGCTAATGTACTTACATACATTTTATTATTCAAACTTGAAAATTGACACTTGAAAGCGTGACACATTCTTATCAATGCGCCCGTGTACCGGCGGGCCGCGGTCCCAGAACTTACGTTCTGACGATGGGTGTCATTACATTACACCCGAAACGCGTAAACAACATACGCGAAATTACACTTGCGTGAAACTCTTTACATATTAAAAAGCACATATATACATACATGTATTATGTGTTTTATTCAGCTTACGTAACTACCTACTAACAGCGAAAAATAGAAATGATTGTTATAAGTCTGTAGTAATTTGAAAACCTGCATCTCCTCCAGCAATTGATGGGTAATGAACCAGCGTGGATATCCGTATCCTAAATTGAAAATGAGTTTCAGGAATGTTACATGCGAAATCCTTTGAGCAACTACTAGAGCCAGGAAGGATAAGAATGTAACGTAGTTTTGATATCTTAGGCCGCGTTCACATCGCCGCGACACGACTCGACGATATTGAATGAAAATTAGGAAAAATATCGCTATGAGGACCGGCGATGCGGACACCGCTTATATATTTTCCCCTGCCGAGTGATAACGGCCTTAGAACGTAGAAAGTGCTTGACATCGGTTAATGAAACAAAAACTACTTTTTAAGAAAGAACGGTCTCACTAACTGAGAACCGACTTACTTGTGGAGATCGCTATAACTAAGCATTCCTCACTGTTATCACCTGTATGTTGTAACCCATACCTAAGTACCTAAGAATAAATAAATGAAGATGAAAAATTAAAACGAACTTCGTAAAAAGTAACTAGCTATCACAGTTTATGAGATACAGCCTGGAGACAGACAGACAGCGGAGGCTTAGTAATAGGGTCCCGTTTTAGCTTTGGGTACGGAACCCTAAAAAAATGTCATACTATACTTTTAAAGGGGTGAAATAAAACTAATTGAATGGCAAGCACTCACTTGATTTGATCGTAAGTGCCTCCGCTGGTAGCGTTGGTGATGGCCCACGCGGCCTCTTTCCTCGTCTTGAACTCCGCCTGCCTCAGGATCTCTATGAGGGTCGGGAAAATGTTCGCGTCTATCACTGCCTGTGAACAATATAATAAAAAATATTTAAATGCGGCCACAGGTACTTAAGAAATAACCGACTTACTCGTAATTACCTTGGCAACAAATTTAACCATATTTAAAAAACATGGTTAAATATGTACGTTATACTGATTGACTCCTGTATCTGCACGGAGTTCCCGGCGGTGATGTTGGAGAGCGTCCAGCACGCCTCCTTGCGCAGCGCCTCCGTGGAGGAGCGCAGGAGGGCGTGCAGGTTGTAATGTGTGTTCCCCACCTGTATCTGCACGGCGTTCCCGGCGGTGATGTTGGAGAGCGTCCAGCACGCCTCCTTGCGCAGCGCCTCCGTGGAGGAGCGCAGGAGGGCGTGTAGGTTGTAATGTGTGTTCCCCACCTGTATCTGCACGGCGTTCCCGGCGGTGATGTTGGAGAGCCTCCAGCACGCGTCCTTGCGCAGCGCCTCCGTGGAGGAGCGCAGGAGGGCGTGTTTTTTTTTTTTTTTTTTTACAAGAAATGGGTTTGCCCTTGACCGTAATTCGCCTGATGGTAAGCAATCATTACGGTCTAGGATGGAACGTGCTTACCCAGTAAGAACCGATTCACTCTCGCTTTGAAGATCGCAAGGTTATATTCCGTTAGGTTCGTTCCGTGTAGGTTGTAATGTGTGTTCCCCACCTGTATCTGCACGTCGTTCCCGGCGGTGATGTTGGAGAGCGTCCAGCACGCCTCCTTGCGCAGCGCCTCCGTGGAGGAGCGCAGGAGGGCGTGCAGGTTGTAATTTGTGTTTCCCACCTGTATCTGCACGGCGTTCCCGGCGGTGATGTTGGAGAGCGTCCAGCACGCCTCCTTGCGCAGCGCCTCCGTGGAGGAGCGCAGCAGGGCGTGCAGGTTGCCGAGCGGGTTGCAGTTGAGCACGGCCTGCGTCTGCGCATCGTTGCCCGTCACGATGTTGCCCACCGCGCGCAGCGCCGCCGACACCACCGTCGATTTGTTGTGCCTGACAATATCACAAGGAAAATTAATTAGAGGCAACAAATGGGTAGTTTATTATCAGGACAAGCCACAAAACAAATAGAAGAAAAATATAAATAATATTTTTGTACAACCCATTTCATTTAACATGATATCTTTAAATGGCGACGATAATCATTCCATCCTCCTCACACAACACAGGTCGTTCAAAAAGGACGAAATTATTTTCACCGCCATTAATAAATTTCATGTTTAATAAATAAGTATGTAGGTACCTATTTACAAAAAAAGTATACAAGTAGGTAATTATATCCGTTATCTAGTACCCACGATACAATCGTTTGCTTAGTGTGGGGCTAGATGGGGGTGTGTGCAATGTCCCGGAATATTTATTATTTTATTTTATATGGTGATACTACTCAAATACAGACAGACAGAGAGAGAGAGAGAGAATAATGTAGTCCATACATGAGCAGCTCGACGAGCCGGCGCGCGACCCCCGCGTCTATGACGGCCTGTATCTTCTCGTTGGGTCCGTCTGACAGGTAGGAGAGCGCCCAGCATGCGTCGCTCAGCACGTCCGCGTCCGAGTGGTGCAGCAGCTGCGCCAGCACCGGGATGCCTGCGGGAGCAAGTACCACCCGGTCACATTATCTCGAGACCTGGCGTCGATGACGTCACTCGTCTCTTATATGGTCCCCTAGCATCCTTTAGTAGGATCTAGCCACGCAAGTGCTAACCGTACTGACACGCCGTGGGGAGCGCGGGGAGGTGAAAGGAGAACGGGGCGAGTGGTTTCCATTCCAGCGAGATGTCGAGATAATGTGACCGGGTTTGTAACTGATCAAACTATTTATTGGTAATCTTATCACAATTACAAACCAAGTGTGGCTCAGCGGCTCCAGTGTATGCTTTTCTTCATCCAGAAGCACCCTAGTTCGAATCCGGCTCTACACCCATGACTTATATTTTCGAGTTATGTGTAGATTTGCACTCGCTTATCGGTGAAGGAAAACATCGTGAGGAAACCGACATGTTTGAGGACCACAATATCCGAGGACATGTGTCTTTCGTGGAAGGATCTAGGTGCCCACCACGATGTATCACTCACGTCTAATTTCGCGTATGTTCCATGTTGCGTATGTCCAGAACGTATGTTCAGATGATGAGTGTTATTACACCCGAAACGCGTAAACAACATAATATGCGAAAATAGACGTGAGGAAAAAATGATATTTCAATTGAGGGCAATTTCAGTCAGTCACTTTTGAGTTTTATATATATACATAGATGATGATTATGATTAAGAGAACACGTAAATTGTGAGTACCAGTTGCTTGTATTTGTATGGCAGTCATATAATCTAGTTAAAATAAAAAATAAAAATTACTTACCTGGAGCCACTAATTCAAAGTTTGTGGGTGGATTCTTCCCTCTGCATAGATTTGACAAGGTCCAAACAGCATTTTTGGTCATGGATAATCGGGTATACTTTTTCAATATTCTGAAATGAAAATAACAATAATACTTATATGAAGACCATATTCTATTCATTATTTTTTTAATCTCAGATTAGGTTAGAAGAAAATGCTGTTAGTTTTTTCGCTTCAAAGTTGTTACAAAGAAATCAGGAAAATGATTTATCATAGATCAAAATGCATTTAAGATAACCTGAATAGTTTGCTATGTTAGACTACAATTAAGATAAATTGCATAGAGAATTGCATTAACTCAACGCTCATCTTGCAATTAGAATCTACCAACACACACATTCACACACACATTCTTACATTCTTCTTTTTCCTTTATGCTTATTTCTCTCTAGCCAAAGGTTGCCTGGAAGAGATCACTTTCAGCAATATGGCTGTCGCTTTGTGGCACTAGTTTAGATATAATTTGTTTTATGTACTGTTATTTTAATGTTTGTAATGTATTTATATTGTAAATTTGTGTCAACAATAAAGAGTTTATCTATCTATCTACCAACAATCACTTTCTATATTTACTTTGCATTAAAAGACTTACTCTAAAAGTGGAGGCAATATACCCGCAGCAATGACTGCGTCCCGGCAGCGCGGTGAATCACCAGCAACATTGCCGAGGGCCCACACAGCTTGCTCGCGGACATCGTCACTGTCCCCACCAGCCACTAGACCCACCAACACTTGGACAGCCCCACTCTCCACCACCACCTGAGTCTGCTCAGACGACCCACTGGCTATGTTCGTCAGAGCCCAGGCAGCTTCAAACTGAAATCATTTTAATGTTCTGCTTTAATATGTACCTATTTACAAATGAAAAGTATATAGGTATGTATTATATTCGTTACCTAGTACCCATGATACAAGCGTAAGCTTAGTGTGGGGCTAGATAGTGCTGTGTGTATATGTCCTGGAATTTTTATTTTAATACATATTGTGAGGTTGCTGTTTTGCCCATCATTGTATGAAAATTGAGTAAATGATACCATATGTATCAGTATTATTTATGTATTTGTAGTTTGTGGAACACAAAATGCAACATGTGCAGTCTTCAGAGGGACTTGGGTCCGCCATTCAAAGATGCATCTGGAGAATAATCTCATTGTCAAACAATTATGTGAGAGAGTAACATGAAATATGTCTCATGCATGAGAAGTAAGTGTAATTCACATTAGAAAAAAAAATAGAAAAAAATAATAATAATAACTTGATTTAAGTAAATAATCAGAAATGTTTGTCAAAAATAAGTAATAACAACTTAACTTCACAGATATCTTTTAGCCATAAACTAAAATTGCAAATAAGTGATCTGACTAATCTGATAAAGTTTTAAACAACATAATATGTTTGTCTAGATTGTCATGCACTGAGTGGAGGTCAAATCAATCACATTGGGACATATGTTGCTATGACATATTTTCTGAGAACACAATTATTTAACTATCATTGTGTGAACATTGAAATATTTTTTAAATAATCTGATGCATAATAGTAAGTAAATGCTATTTTATTAGTTTGACCTTCAAAGTATTGTGTTTAGAATAGTTAGGTATGGGTTCATTAATTGATCGAAGCCATACGAAATTCGTAATTACTTTGTATTTACAAAAAAGTATAGGTGTATGTATTATATACATATGTTATCTAGTATCTATGATACAAATGTAAGCTTAGTATGGGGCTAGATGGCGCTGTGTGATATGTCCTGAAATATTTATTTGTTTATTTATGCACCAAATTGTCCATTAGAGACATAATACAATTAGTAGAAACATTTTTACTTATAGCATTGTGGTGTCTGCAAACATCAAAAGTTAATAGTTAAGTTTATTTAGACTCTGGTATGTAGTGAATGTAAATTTTCTATAAAGGCAAGTCAAATAGTTGTTATAAAGTTTATATACTGTCAAAAATTTAACAAAAACTTACCTGTAAAGTAGGATTTTCACTATTTGTTAAGAATTCAACAAATTTTGGAACTATTCCTGTCCCTATAACTTTATCAATTGGTGGATTTGGCTCTTGGCTAAGTAACTTTCTAAACTTTTGTGTTGCCATAATTTGTTCCTGTGGGTTATCACTATATAGAGCAGCAACCATCGCCGGTGTGATGTCATCTGAAGGGGAAATATTTAAATCCTCCTGAAAACATAAACAATACAGAATTAAACACATCTTCATTTACAACTATAAATACATTTATGAAATAGAATAGAGACATTTATGACTCATTTATTTACATGTAGTAAAACTTAGATCATCTTTTGCACTTATGTTTTCATATAAGTAGCTTAGTTAGCAAAATTAGGTCATTCCCAGGTTTAATTTTTTTAATATATGGGTACAATACAATTGTGCAAAGCTGTAAGTTTGTATGTGAGTAGTGCTACTAATCAATAAAAAGATAAAGATAGGCATAATTATTAAATTCAAATTCAAGGCATTTATTACACTAGAATACCTGTAATACTATATCAGGGGTGTTAGGCCCCGGTAGATTGACATTACGCCTTTTGAATAACTGTTGTTCTCTTTTTTGTTTCCTAAGCTGGACTCCTTCTTCTTCTCGACGACGACGGAGCTCATCCGCACTAAGACCTGCATACTTATAACGATTTTTGTGCCCACCAGACATCTGCAACAAGGCCAATCAATTTTAATAAGGAACATGTGTACCAACCACAATCACCAATATTTTGCAAAATAAGGGATGGAATCATAGTCATAGGCGGTAAATTAATCACAAATACACTGGAGATATTTCAATTTAGCCACAAAGACACAATTAAATGTCAAACAATCACATCAGGGTCTAAGAGATGAGCTCTTAACATGTAGTTATATTGTTATACAGTAACTCACAGCTAGCACGTTAAAAGACATTCGGGTTAGAACAATTAGAGAAGGTAAGAAGAAAAACAAGAGGTGCATGGCTAAAAAATAAGGAAAATAACTCTAAATACATGTTGCACTTTTCAGCAAGATAAGTGACAAGATTCGCCAGTAAATTGCTTCTTAACCTTGCTGATATTCAACCCCAAATTGATAATACGAACATAATGTAAAAACTTACGATTTTGTAGGAAATGTCGTATAAAACAATGATAAATCGGATTTTTATGAATCAATCCACCATCAATGAAAAATTTGCAATCAATCAAAGAGAAAGTAATCACAATTTATTTAACAAGATTTAACATCAGGAATGAAAAATTGCAAGGAATGAACTATTTCAAGAACTAGTGATGCCATGTTCATAAATAAATTTGTCCCAGCTGATAATACGGAAAACTCATTGAAACAAGAACCACCATAAATACTTTAAAAAACTTTATTTACAATAATAAAATATAAAAACAAGGCAAGAAAAACTAAACATACTACTTCTAACTACTACAAAAAGGGGCACTTAGAAAATCTTTAGAAAAGCCTAAAGATAATCTAAGTGCTCCAGCCAACTACCAGTTTAATACTTTAAATATTACTTAAGTAATTAATTTTGGAGACAAATTACAGTGACAGAGGTCATCCTATAAACATAAGATTAATTTTCTTTTAAAAATACAGAAGGGATTGAAGAATAACGAGAAATAAAAATGTATGTATGTATTTATTTGGGTATATTATGATAATTGGCACACACAGATCCTGACGACGACCAGACTTCCATGGAGTGGCAGGACATTGAATTAATTCGTTTCATACATCCAGCAAAACATTAACGTATTTAATATATCAAAAAAATATAATTGTACCGACCTAACTAAGATAATACTCATCTAGTGAAAACATATATAGCTGAACTGAATAGAAAATATCTACCTATAATGCTTAGCGATGAGAGCAAGAAAGCATGAATTTTATATGTGAATAGTTGAGGAAGCGGGAGTGTATTAACCATGGGTAAATTATAATATAGTATCATTATCTATCAACTTGACATTGACAACAAATAAAAATGTACTACAAATATAAAGTATGAAACCATCAAACCCATCAAACCTGAAACCATTTGCAAACAAGAAGTAGGCATCCGTGTGCATTTGCACGCAGTTTGTCATGCACACGGCTTTACAAAATGGATAAATGACATTGAAATGACAGTGACGTCACAGAAAGTTATGCACGACTGAAAATTTGTGATCCTTTGGATCGGTGTTGTTATTGATACGGCAATTGCCGTAATATACGGTAATCCACGTTTTATTTTCACAAAATACGGTATACGGCAGGCCTTTCAATGCCGTATCAAAAAATACGGCAAATGGCTGTAAGTGAAACGAAACGTTTTTTAACCAGCGCGCAGCGCAGCGAAACGTATGAAACGGAACGTTTTTAAACGTACCACTTACAGCCGATGGCCGGGGAAATCCCGACTCGCAACTAAGTTCATATCGTCGTATCGTGCCATCTCCTTTGCTTTAGTTAAAAATAAAAGAGACAACGTATTGAACTAAAGTAGGTATTGGGTTTATCTTTGAATCTATGAGTCGAATAGCTGAATAAATAGCTCAAACATTAGTTTCAAACACTCGAGCTCATTCGTTTGTTACGGTTTTGAGATAAATAATTCAGTAATAAAATTACTTAGTGTTTATTTGTGATTTAAATTAATAACATGAGTGATTGTGACTCTGAAGGACCTTCTTCGCCAAAAAAGACTAAAAAGGGTAAACACATAAAACAAAAATATCGACAACAGTGGGAGAGTGACGATGTTTTCAAAGACTGGATTGCTCCTGTTGAAGGTGATCTGTATAGGGCAAAGTGCACCGTATGCGACGTTAAATTATCGTGTGAAATTTCAACTTTGCGACGACATGTGACAAATAACCAACATAAAAAAAAGACACTTGCTTCATCTTCTACAAAATCTCTTAGTGCTTATTGGTATATTATATAATAGTGCGTAGTGCTATTTGGGTGTTAAAATCATGCAAGAAGTTCAAAAAACTAATATCGTGCAGCAAAAAGTGCTTCTGAGTGAATTTTATACTCGTTGCCGCGACTTTCTTGTAACAGGCTGCAAAGAAATTCGGAAGCGTTATGATTTTTCAAATGAAATACTTCCGCTCCTCAAATATCTGTCACCTGAAGAGGCTGTGCGCCACAGTAATAGAGAGAGTTTCCCGTCAATGTTGCCTCTAACCCAGAAACTACCACGTATAGTCAAAATTGAAAATGACCTCCAAAAAATCGATGACGAGTGGAGACTTTTACCCGATGTCAACAAATTTTCGAACTTAGACATCGGGACCTGGAAAGCTCACGAATTTTGGGAAAAGATCCATAGCACAACCGACTGCAAAACTCTAGCGAAGTTTGCTCTAGACGTTCTATGTCTTCCTCACAGTAATGCAGATTGTGAAAGGATATTCAGCCAAGTTAACAATATGAAGACCAAGATGCGAAATAAGTTAATGACATCGACTGTAAATAAAACACTATTAGCAAGACAACTTATTCAAAATCAAGGGAACTGTACGAATTTTAAGGTGACGCGCGACATGTGTGACAAAATGAGAAGCAAGGACAAGTACACACTAGATAAACATGAATCTGAAGTTATAGAAACGATAAGAAACCTTTATGGAGAAGAAATAAATGAAGAATAGACATTTTTAAATTATATATGGCATTTTAGTACTTTTTCCCTTAAAATACGGCAAATCAGAATGTGACATACGGCAACCCAGATTTTTACGATAACAACACTGCTTTGGATTAAATGTTACGAAAACTTGTAATAAATAGAAGAAAAAACTTGATTCTATACTAATATTGTGAAATATTTGTAAATTATTCAGAAATGAATAGATTATTAACATTTCGAAGGTGTGTCGGCGCTTTGAGACGCAATATGAGCACTGGAAAGCCGGCACCACCAGAATTCGATGGAAAATCTATGTCTGCTCGATTCAGACCGTCCGATTTCCAAAAAACTATTTTAGTTTGGACGAAGAAATACAAGAACAAAGAGGAGATTCCTAACTTTGTCTCGTATGTATACCTTATGCATGCAGCGAAATGCAATAGCTAATTATATCCAATGAATTGTTTCCACAATAAGAAACAGTGTTGTCAAAATTTATGATCTGTTTTTTTCTCAGAGCCGACGTGATTGAGCGTGCCCGAAGCGAAGCTCGCATCAAGATCTCCAATATTCTCATGTTGCTGACAGCTTTGGCCAGTTTTGGTGCTATTTTGGCTGGTAAAGCAGCTGCTAAGAGGGGTGAATCTGTACATCAAATGAATCTGGATTGGCACAAACAATACCAAGATGAAGTCAAGAGTAAGGAAGAAGCTGCCAAGTAAAATGTAAATGCTTTGGGAAGTAGATTTGTAATTATTTTGACATTGTTTATCTGTAGCTTTGATTGTGTTTATCAAATATATTTATATACTTAGTACCTAGGTATACTTAAGTAAAAATTTTATCACAAGTTGAAAATAACATTTATTTCCTTGTACTGTAAGTATATCTCTTTGAATTGGAATGTAGGTATCTATGCAGTTTATTTTCCTTAACACTGCAATCTTTCAACCTGACAAGTATTTTTCTACTTAAAATACCTCACTAGTAGCTTATTACTTATAGTTCTACCAGATCTAAAGAAAATTAGAATTAGAAAATTTCTAGTCTCTTTTTCAAGAACTTAAAATAAAAGTACATTATGCTGAGAGGCTATAAATAAAAATAAATAAAATAAAATAAAAAAGCCTTTATTCGCCTGGTATTTGGTATGTTTACACAATTTTAATATAATTAAAAATAATTGATTAACTAGGCACCCAAATACGGGTATAGGCCTCCTCCTCGTGTTGCCATCTCGCTCGGTGTTGTGCCGCTCGTGTCCAGGTAGCGCCTGCCACCTGCTCGATGTCGTCGCTCCACCTGGAGCGGGGCCGTCCTCTGCTGCGGGTCGTGTCTCGGGGGTGCCAGTGGAGGATGCGCTCACTCCACCGGCCGTCAGTCGCTCGGGCAATGTGACCTGCCCATTTCCATTTTAATTTGCAGAGAGGCTATAGTGTGTTGTTAAACAAAATTCTTGGTAGAAGCTAAGTTGCCCAGATAACTTTGATCAGTAATGTACATTATGGATCAAAGCCAGAAAATGAAATTTGTAAACAACATTTAAAAGTAGAAAAGCATATCTGTTTCTAAATATATTATATGGGATCATAAAACACTTTGTGAACTGACCACCAACATCATGAAGACATTTAACTTATGTGACTATCTACTACAGTATAAAGTAATTTTTACTAAAACCTATATAGTAAACCTAATATAGTAACATTTGGTTATAGCTATTATGTAATTATTTACCTATGCAATAACTACAAATTAGTTTTAGCAACTGTAGCTTAGAAATTGTTATTATATTTTAACTAACATAATATATGATTATTGCTTTGTTATTTTGCTTTCTTCTAGTTGTATGCCTCATTATTGAGGGCTGTGACTCCCCTGCAATATCAATTCATTGGAAATGTTAATTAATCAATAATAAAAAACAAAATTTCTAACACCACTATCAACTATTTATTATGTTAAGTTATGTACATACAATGTAAATTCATTCAACAATAAAATAACAAAAATCAGTCTTCAGGAAGTTTCAGGTTTGTAAAAAGTTCTGCATTTTTCTGAGAATAACTTTGTAGTCTTCTCCTTTATTATTTCCTCCACACTTAGTTCAGTTTGTAGAAGATGGAGCTAAAAAAAGAAAAATAATATTCGTAAAAAAATAGAAAACATTTTTATAGATAAATAATGATTAGACATTAGCTACCTACCTTTCTCTGTTCAGATTTAAGACTCTTCAAGGTATCAAAATCATCGGGATTTCCTGCCTTTGCCGCTTTTAAATTTTTCACAGTATCAGCAGTAGCTACAATACAGTTTTTGATAACATTTTCTCTGTCGGAGTTTCCTTTCTGAATCTGTGTAAACAAATCTTGGCATGCTAATGATGCATCTACTTTGCCTTTGAACGACTCTGTTGGTAATGATGTGTTCAATGCGTACACTATTTTGTCATCTAAAATCCGCATCTTTTTTAAGATGTCCTGTGAATTGAAACAAAAATGTTACATAAAATTATTTACAAAATGCCCAAAAACTTGTTACTCTCGCAGCATAATGGTTGCTCATAATATTAAGGTTATGTACCTGGAATTCTGCATAATCTGGACAAAACATTGTTAACTGTTGATATATCTTAGAAGAGATTAATAATGGTGAAGTTGCTACTGTAACTTCAATAATTTCATCCAATTTGTAGCAATATTTTATGAATAAATTGGCACAAAAATAACCGGACCGCAGGAGGTTAAAATTATATGTCAAAATAGAGGCGGCAGTCAATGTCAAAACTGAGTTTTTTCTTAATATTAGACTTGCAATGGTGTATACCTATAAATATTATAGCACTTAAATTTTTAATTTATATAATAAAGAATTGGATTGCAATTAAAAAGATTTATTTTTTTCTTTATAACTGTTCACTAATTTTAAAACTCCAGCAAAATATTTTTCTAGAAAATTTAGCGTCTCTGACACCGTACAACAAATCATCAGTTTCTTATTTTTTTGTCTGTGGCAACATATGTTTTTTTAGTCTATAGTAAGCGGCAAATTGTTTTTCTCTTTTCCTTTCCAGACGTCAAAATGAAGTACGTTTTTAGAAATTTCATTAAATTATTTCTATTTCATTTTATCTGAATGATCTGGTGATATTTGTATAGTATTGTGAATTCGTAACATAGTGTTTGTGCTTTTCTCATCATGGGTTCATCAATTTCAGGATCGGTCTGTGCGCTTACAGTGGATACAAGATCTATCCTGGCCATGGAAAAACCATGGTTAAGGTAGACGGCAAGGTAAGTTACACCAGTAGTTACTATAGTCAACATTTATATGAAACCTAGATATCCCCTGACTACCGCTCATAAGCCGGTTTTGTTTATAATTCCAATAATAACCTCAATGTTTGGGTATACACTAACTTTTACCTAGGTTAGAAACTTATTAGCGTTTCTCTGTTAATCAGTTACATGTACAGATTTTTAATACAATTCTAATGGACACTCGTAACTTGTATTTCAGTCATTCACATTCCTGAACTCAAAATGTGAAGCTGCTCATTTGATGAGGAGGAATCCTCGTAAAGTAACATGGACTGTGCTTTACAGGTTTGTATTCTTTCTATCTATTCTATGTACATGTATCTTTACCGTGAAATAATTCTAGTAAGAAACTTAATATTTTTTTTTACTCTTACCACATTAAGTTCCATTATAAGCATGCACACACAAGTCTTTCATTTCTGTTCCAATCTTCAACCAACTATGTTATGTTACAACTGAACTTAAGGAAATATAATCACTATCTAAATGACAAACACGACACATTGTTATCAACAATCAATAATAGACAAATGTATCAAATTCCAGGCGCAAGTTCAAGAAGGGCCAGGAGGAAGAACAGGCTAAGAAACGCACAAGGAGGACCCAGAAGTACCAGCGAGCTATTGTTGGTGCTTCCCTCAGCGACATCATGGCCAAGAGGAACATGAAGCCTGAGGTGCGCAAGGCACAGAGGGAACAGGCTATCAAGTGAGTGGTTTTCATCAGAATTAGTTGGAAACTATGTTTCTACGTAACAGCTATCACTTCTGTCAATTTATTTGATTAATGGGCAAGCATCAAATTGCTGATGTGCCCATATCACACTGTGTCAAAATTGATTTATATAGTCTACACAAAGTTCATAATTATACAGTCCACTGGTGCAATGATCTCAAGTTAACAAGAGATTTTTTGGTTTTCTGTAACCAGCTGTCAAGTCGGCAAAAATAAGTTTATAGTGTCAAAAATAAGTTTTTCCCATTCTGGAGCAATACAGGCTCCATCTTCAGGAATGTTGTTATAAGTCTCTGCCTCACTGGTATAAAAAAATCATTGTAAAAAATTTTGAGAACAGTATCAGCAAACAAAAGTAAATCTTTATAATAAAACATATTTATTATATCAGAAAGTTTTGGATACTTAAATTTAACTAAATTCATCAAGGAAAAAATAAACAGTTACTTAATTTAAAGTAAACAAAAAAACACATTAAAGTTATTTTAGTAATCAATTTTCCCTTCACTCATTACAAGACTTAGGTCCTTAACCCTTTACCGCATGAATTTTTTGATTTGCTTCAAATTAATTTATGATATGTAATAACTAGTAGTCCACGCTAAAAAAATATTTTAAAAAAAATTACACATGGAAGTTTGTGAAAATTTGAGAAAATCTCCTTGTACCATATTTGGAACACCATGCTTTCATGGTTATATCATACTTGGGTCCATATTTGGAACAGTACGCATTAAGGTATGTAACCTAATATACCTACATAAATGTAGGTAGGTACATGTATATACATATACACATAATAAATCAGGGATTACATGCGATGTGTCATTTAGGTAGATATAATATAAACAGCGTCGATATTTTAATATATTGTATTTCTATTAACTATTCTACATAATACTATTATAGGATCGGAATCTACTTCAGAATCAGATTCAGATTCTTCAACCGTTATTTTTGGTAGGTAATTGATATTCATCTACATCCGATAAGTAATCATCTCGGAGTCTTGAGGAAATGCCAAAACACCATTCTTTTCTTTGCTACCTGTAATAAAATAAAAAAGCTATTTGTGGTAAACGCAGTACTAACACATGCCACAAACGTAAATTAATCAAAAATGTTAACTTTATTCGGACTACTATAATAATTATTTTCATGTATTGTTCTTATGAGGTACCATGTGCATATAGTTCCAAATTTGACCATCTGTTAATAGAATTCTTACTTCATAGTGTTCCAAATATGTCCGGTCCATATTACCATTATCGTATAGTGTTCCAGATTTGGAACAAAGTTTGTTAGTTATTTTATGTAGGAAGCAGTTAATTTAACTTACGCGTTATTCCATAGAATCTTCTTGGATCCATTCTTATTCCCAAATAAACATAAATTATATTAATATTCGTTTACAAATCGTAATAACCGGTAAAATAAAAAGCACAATCAAGCGCTCTGCACGTAACGGCCGTTGAAAGACTTTTGACATTGAAATATAAAACCATAGACACCATCCATGGTTGTCTCTGCCATTTTACGTTCGGATACACTCTACGCTATATCTATACTTGTAATAACGGCATATAGATTTCACTAGCTGGATATTTCAACTAGTTTTTAAGGTGTTCCAAATTCGGCACGACATGCGGTAAAGGGTTAAATATTAAAATATCGAACCTCTCTTTTAGGCTACAAATCCATTGCAAATGTTGATATTGTTTAGGAAGTGGATAAATCTGTACCATCATTGTAATAAATCGTTTCTATTCATGGTTTATGGGTACACAATCTGGTTTTTTATAACAAAGAAAATATACATTACTTAGAAAATTTGCCCTCTGTCCATGCTTTAAATCATATTTAGTGAAGTAGTATTTGACAAGATCCAGTTCATAACTATAATCTTCTGGTAGGTCCATATAAGAAATAGTAGTTTATGCAACTGTCATATAATGAAGGGTATTAAAACACGAGTGTGAGTTTCATAATAGTAACGAGTGTTTTAATACCCGTGTTATATGCAGTTGCATACACTACTTTATCTGCACTAATGTTGTAACTTAACTTTTTAATTTATTAAATTAAATTCACGCATACAGTGATTTTGCCGACAAGAAAATCTAACCAATGAGAGCGCAGCTGCGCGCCAATCAGGTTGGTCGCGTTTTATCGATGTTATAATGAGCTATTACGATATCGATGTGGATATTATACCATCATGTGAAATTGCTTAAATTGAGTGTTTTGTTGTCTGCGCTATAACAGTAGTAATTATAAGTCAAGTATTGGAAACATAAGTAGAATGTTACAACATTAGTGTAGATAAAAATCATTAGATCACTTTGCTTCACCCTTTGTAATCCATTATATCCCAATTTGACCATTTATTATCTTCTTTTTTCAGGGCTGCCAAGGAACAAAAGAAGTCTACCAAAGCAGCAAAGAAGGCGTCTGCACCAGCACCCAAGGCGAAGGCACAGCCCAAGACCAAGGCTACTAAAGTCAGTCAAAAGTCTGCGCCGCGCGTAGGTGGAAAGCGATAAGGACTTTTGAATAAATCTTGATTTTAAGCCACAATATTTGTTTTATTTTTATATCTGCTGGCTAACATTTATAAAATTAATGGTTTTATTGTAAGACCAGATTTTCAATTTTGGGCATCCATTAAATCATCTTTGAAAGTTGTTACCTACCTCATGTAACGTAATTAATACCTAATTATTTTTTGTCAGCAAAAAGCCGTCATATACGTATATGCCTAGCTACCTGCAGGTCCAATACATGGTATTTGATGAAAGAAACTGATGTGTCAGAGGACAATTTTTAGTTGTATATGGAAGAATACTTACATAATCCGTATTCTACAAGGGCTGCGGGCCTGCAACCGCGGCGGGCGCGGGTAAAAAACGCTCCGTGAGTCCTTAGCGTTACACTAAGAAATGTTGTTTTTACCTACCTACCTATTACTTAGTACTAGTTCGTAACAGTCCCGAGGCCGACTGTATAGTAAAATAGTTACAGCTATGGTCATCATAAGTACCTAATTACAGCAGTAGAAAATCCTGAAGGCGGCTTGAAAGTTCTGCATCTGGGTTGGCCACTCTCATGCTAACTTACCTACATAGGTCGGTTAGATAGCTATGTCCTATCCTATGTACATAGACGGTAAATGTAGGTATTACATGTTCGCGAAATATATGGATAAGTAGCAAAAACATAACTGCTATATGTATGTAATAGAGTAGAAATTTCATTACATTATTGTCATATATCAATGGCTATTTGCCACTACAAACGAGTGCAAATTCGAACTACATACCTGTTTCGGTAAATTCATTCATAGCTGTGACGTAGGTAGGTACATGAAAAATCGTATCATAAATGTGAATGAAACAGCTGATTCATGACAAGAGTAGATCTTGTATTAGAAATATTTATTACATACATACCTACACTTTTCTGGTTATTTTAATACCGCTTATATATACTTAACTATAAGTTTACTCTTATACTTTTTGGTAGGTACCTACCTGATTTTTCTATTGTATAATAATAATAATAATGCCATTTATTCCCAGTAACTTAATTAGTAGTATGTAATGAATAACTCTACCTAACAAAGGCAGGTAAAGGCTAGGTACCTACAAAGGTAACTAAAGGTAGGTATAAAGGCAAAAATAAAACAAAATTAGGTAAGTATACTTACATCCTCACAGATTTATTACATGTAGACATGACAGGCATTGATAATACAAAATTAACTGGAAGTACCTGCACTTATGGATCTACCATCCACAGAGGACATTATGTATCAACAGATAAATTACATAGTTTTTGATCACCTACTTATAAATATACAGTTTATCGATTTACGCGTTCTTAGCCAAGGTTTCGGCCTTAGCGACAACTTCTTCAATGGGCCCAACCATGTAGAAGGCAACCTCGGGCAGATGGTCATACTCGCCCTGCAGGATCTTGGAGAATCCCTTGATGGTCTCCTCGAGAGGTACCAGTTTGCCAGCGTGGCCAGTGAACACCTCAGCCACCTGGAAAGGCTGTGACAGGAACCTCTGGATCTTGCGCGCGCGGGATACGGTCAGTTTGTCCTCCTCAGACAATTCATCCATACCCAGGATAGCGATGATGTCCTGGAGGGACTTGTAGTCCTGCAGGATCTTCTGTACACCACGAGCGACGTTGTAGTGCTCGGCACCAATGATGTTGGGGTCCATGATACGGGAGGTGGAGTCGAGGGGGTCCACAGCGGGGTAGATACCCAGCTCGGCGATGGCACGGGACAGCACAGTGGTGGCGTCCAAGTGAGCGAAGGTGGTGGCCGGGGCGGGGTCAGTCAAGTCATCAGCGGGTACATAGATGGCCTGCACAGAGGTGATGGAACCCTTCTTGGTGGTGGTGATACGCTCCTGCATGGTACCCATGTCAGTGGCCAGAGTGGGCTGGTAACCTACAGCAGAGGGGATACGACCCAGCAGAGCAGACACTTCCGAACCAGCCTGGGTGAAACGGAAAATGTTGTCAATGAAGAGCAGCACATCCTGACCTTCCTGGTCACGGAAGTACTCGGCGACGGTGAGACCGGTGAGAGCGACACGGGCACGCGCGCCGGGGGGCTCGTTCATCTGACCGTACACGAGCGCTACCTTCGAGGTCTTGTCCTTCAGGGAGATGACTCCAGACTCAATCATCTCATGGTACAGATCGTTACCCTCGCGGGTACGCTCTCCTACTCCGGCGAACACGGAGTAACCACCGTGAGCCTTGGCGACGTTGTTAATCAGCTCCATGATGAGTACAGTCTTGCCGACACCAGCACCGCCGAACAGACCGATCTTACCTCCCTTGGCGTAGGGAGCGAGCAGGTCTACGACCTTGATTCCGGTGACGAGAATCTCCTGCTGCACGGACATCTCCACGAACTCGGGAGCCTCGGCGTGGATAGCGGCGGTCTTGTCAGTGGGGATGGGGCCGCGCTCGTCGATGGGCTCGCCGATTACGTTGATGATACGGCCGAGTGTCTCGGCGCCGACGGGGATCCTGATGGGGGAGCCGGAGTCGAGCACGGGCTGGCCGCGCACCAGACCCTCGGTACCGTCCATGGCGATGGTACGCACGGTGTTCTCTCCCAAGTGCTGCGCCACCTCCAGCACCAGCCGGGGCTGGCGGTTCTGCACTTCCAGCGCATTTAGGATGGGCGGCAGGTTGTCTTCGAACTGCACGTCCACGACGGCACCGATAACGGCGACCACCTTACCTTTCCCCTTTCCTGCCGCTGCCTTGGCTGCATAATCACGTTTGTTCACAATGGCTCCTGCAACCGCTGGTGATTTCTCGGTGTTGTTTACTACCGCCCTTGTGGCCACTCGGCCAGCTCTGCAGACGGTAGAGAACATTTTTGTTTTTTGAAATTCGATTGAAGTGATGCAAAGTGGATGTTCTCAAGGGGGTTACGAAAAATCACGAAGTTTTTACGTAACAATCCGGCTGGTCGTCGTCTTCTCCGGCCTAAACAAGATTTCCGGTAAAGTGCTACCAGAATGAAAAACTGATATTAAAACCCTTGAAATTATTATATTCTACCTTAGCTTAATTATTTTATTATTAACAGTAAAAATACATTGAACTTAAACTGTTTGTCTCTTTACATCAATGAACAATGCCTACGTAATTAAATAAAATAACAAAACTGCGCAAGGTTGCACCAAATACCGGAAGTTCAAATATACTTGCAACTTTTTTACCAGTTAAATGTCAAAGTAACTGTTAAAATTTCTGTATTGTTAATGTCTTATTCAAATAGTCATGGTGTTATGGTCAGAATAGCAGTGGTGATGTGCTGTATTTTAATATAGCATAATAAAATATTATAATATGCAATAAATACATTTATATTAATAAACTAGCGGACCCGACAGACTTCGTCCTGTCTGTTGACTCTTTTACTTTTTAGTTAGTTAGAAAACGTTTGTATGGGAAAAAGAAAAGGGCGGTGTTTAAAGATTTTCCGGCATGATTTCGATTTTTTCTCGCCGTAAAAACCATCCTTGAACTTCAACGAATATTTAAAAAAAAGAATTGGCCAAATCGGTCCAGGCGTTGTTGAGTTATGCGCTTACCAACACATTTTGCGATTCATTTTTATATATAAGATATTGTCACAAACCATACAATAAATCTACCATAACACAGCCCCAACTCATCATAATGCTGATTACTTGACAGCAATCGGCGCTGATCTAATAATAGCGGGGCCAGTTTGCTATGCTACTATATAATTATATAGCAGTTCCACAGTCCCATCCCTATTCTATTTCATACATGTATGGTTAATTAAAAATTAAGGCTTTTCTAAAGATTTTTTAAGTGCCCCTTTTTGTAGTAGTTAGAAGTAGTATGTTTAGTTTTTCTTCCCTTGTTTTTATATTTTATTATTGTAAATAAAGGGAACTTAGAAGGATACAAAAAAAAAAAAGTCAAATGTCAATGTCATTGCAACGCATGGTGCCGTGTTGCGAAGTTTATTGTATCATTTCCATAAAAATTAATAATTTATTTAGATCTAGCGTAGTAGTTTAGTGAATGTGTAAATAATTACTGTTACTACCATGGAATACATTTCCCCAGAGGACGTTTTAACAGCTAATAGCACTCGAGTGTAAGTTTTAGGTTATATTGTTTACAGTTTCCACGATATAAAGGATATACATTATTTTCCATTGCTTTCCTTCGACAGCGTACACCGCTACTTTATACTCTATCTTTGAAAGTAGCATTGTGCATCACTTTATGCTCACACTTCAATATTATTAGTCTTATGATAACGCTTGTAAAGAGTGCCTAAGTTCTTGTATATGTTCATTTCAGACTATGCTGTCAATGTGCTGTGCCCATAGAGGCAAACCCTTCAAATATGTGCGTAGCTTGTCTACGAGCTCATGTAGACATCACTGAGGGAATACCGAAGCAAGCAACTCTGTTCTTCTGCAGAGGATGTGAAAGGTAAGGTATATTATATATCCATGTGCTTATACAGTAAAATGTTTTGCTCCTTACTCTTTTGTTAAGAAAAGTAGAAATCTATAAAGTGACTATTAGTCTCAGGTGCTTTTATCTTTTCCTCGTAACACTAGCCACAAAGCCACAACAAATATTAGAAATATTATGAGTTTTGTCTTTAACTGTTGTATAACTTGAATCATAAAAGCTCAGTTGAGTTTTAATAGAGTTACCCTATTCACAAGACTGGCCTGTTAGCGTAGTTGGTAGTGGCTCTGCCTTCTAATCTAGGGGTTGTGGGTTCGATTCCCGCATGACACAAGTATTTATGCATTTTAAAAATGTATAATTTCTTGTGTTGAGTCTGGTTGTTTGTATGTATAATAAGTACTTATGTATTTACAAAAGAAAAGTATATAAGTATTATATCCGTTATCTAGTACCCACGACACAAGCGTTTGCTTAGTGTGGGGCTAGATGGCGCTGTGTGCAAAGTCCCGAAATATTTATTTCGGGATATATTATTTACTAGCGGACCCGACAGACTTCGTCCTGTCTGTTGACTCTTTTGCTCTTTAGTTAGTTAGAAAACGTTTGTATGGGAAAAATAAAAAAGCGGTTTTTAGAGATTTCCGGTATTTTTTCGAATTTTTCTTGCCGTAAAAACCATCCTTGAACTTCAACAAATCTTAAAAAAAAAGAATTGGCCAAATCGGTTGACGCATTGTTGAGTTATGCGCTTACCAACACATTTTGCGATTCATTTTTATATATAAGAAGATTATACAATGTATTTACCTTATTCAGGTACCTGCAACCACCAGCAGAATGGATAGTATGTGCGCTGGAGTCTCGGGAGCTACTTGCACTTTGCTTGAAGAGATTGAAAGGTCTAAACAGAACCAAACTGGTTGATGCTGGCTTCGCTTGGACAGAGCCTCATTCCAAGAGGATTAAAGTATGTTACAAAAAACAGATCATGCAATGCAGTTTTTTGTTATGCTAAGTTGAGATCCATTTATTACTTAGTCAGTTATTAATTTATATTCAGGTTCTACTTAAGAATTTCTGTTTTTGGTAAGGATCAAATAGAATATTCTGGTAAAAAAAGCCAAATTTATACTATTAAGTCCAATAACTATAAACATTGAGCAACATCACAGATGCATTTTGTTAACGCTTTGACTGCTCATAGCATGTCTTTGCATTTTCGGAGAATTAACAACATGCCCGGAACACAAGAATGTGTTTTCAATACACTTCGTAAATTAAAATTCAAAAAGGGGGCATGTATAAATAGATATATATATATATACAAAATAAGAGGGTAGCTTGCTAATCATTTTACCAAACTAATATAGAAATTATATGTATGAGTGCTGAAGACACACCCTCTATAATCCAGCGATCTTTGAAGCGAGAGTAAATCGGTTCTTATCAGGTAAGCACACTCCATCTTAGGCCATAGCCTTTGCTTACAATCAGGCCAATAATGGTCATGTTCAAACCAGTTTTAGGTAAAATATAAAAAAAAGATTTTGAATTTAGAATATGGTGTTTACCTAAATATATGGGATGCCTACCATTAAGCACATGTACTTTATATCTCATCACTCACATATAATAAACCTTTACAGGTAAAACTCACAGTACAAGGTGAAGTCATGGGAGGAGCAGTTCTCCAACAGACCTTCATTGTTGAATTCAACATTCAACACCAGATGTGTGACGCCTGCCACCGCTCCGAGGCTCAGGACTACTGGCGCGCGCTCGTGCAGGTCCGCCAGAGAGCCAACAACCGCAAGACTTTCTACTATTTGGAGCAACTGATACTGAAGCATAAGGCACATGAAAACACACTGGGGATTAAGCCTAAGCATGGTAACTATGTTTTGTTGTGATTTGAATAATCAATTGACATGTGTTTTATGCCTGTGTAAAACAAAAAGCAATGATTTAAACCTTAACAACATACAAAGTTTAGTTTGTATTGTAATTAGTAGGTAGTAGGATAAATGGAATTAAAATAAAAGTATGATAACAAGTAGCACACAAATTGTTTTATTAAAATATCTGGACTAAAACCCCTGCAAAAAAAATATAAACCATATAACTACTTACTTACTTTACCTGGCGCTACGACCCAACTGGATCCTGGCCTCCAATACTAAAAGGCGCCACTGTTCGCATTCTTGAGCATGAACCTCCCACTGGGATCAAACAACTTATTAACAACTTGCTCCTACATTATTAATACCTTTTTCTTTCTTATTTCCAGACGGCCTGGACTTCTTCTACGCCAACGAGAATCAGGCGCGCAAAATGGTGGACTTTATCCAATCAGTGCTGCCCATCAAATGCTCACATTCCAAGAAGCTTATATCCCACGATATACACAGCAATGTGTACAACTACAAGTTTACATTCATCATTGAGATAGTACCCCTGTCTAAAGACAGTCTTGTGTGCCTTCCTAAGAAGCTTACCAATCAGTTGGGAGGGATATCACCCATTTGTCTCGTGAATCGAGTGACGAGCACTATCCATTTGATTGATGCTAGCACTGGTCAAGGTAAGAATAGTTTTCTAATATAAATAATGCAACAATAGTCGTAAAGCCATGTCAGAGGCCCTTAGGGTGGCTTGATAAACTCTCGTCACCAGAGTTGGCCACTCTCATTCGATAAGAAGAAGAATATTGAAAATGATCACAAGTTATCCCTAAACAGAAACTCCTATCAACCTTTTGTATCATTATATTTGAAGCTGCATTGCAATTTTTGTAAATCATATCTAAAGTTGCTTGTAAGCTTCAATATGATGCAAATATTTGCAATTTTATTCACAACTAGCTGTGCCCGCGACTTCGTCCGCGTGGAATAGTTATTTTAGGCATCATATTTATTTTTGAGAACAACCTTTGTAAATTATTGCTGTTACCCACGACTTGAACCGTTTTCGCAGCGCACGCAACGGAAGCCCTCAAAGATGACTAATTTTCCCCGTTTTTTCCACATTTTCCATTGTTTTTTCGCTCCTATTAGTTGCAGCGTGATGTTGTATAGCCTAAAGCGTTCCTCGATAAATGGTCTATTCAACACAAAAATAATTTTGCAATTCGCTCCCGCAGTTCCTGATATAAGCGCGTTCAAACAAACAAACAAACAAACTCTTCAGCTTTATAATATTAAGTATAGATAGAAGCATGACAGTATTAAGCGATGATTGGCTCCTCTAATCACTATAAATCTGAATATGATTCTGAAATCCCCTTATTTATTTTTTGTGATATGTTAGTTACCATTAATCTCATAATTTCTGTTTGTTATTCCAGTGTGTGACATATCATCGACTGTATACTGGAGGCAACCATTCGCACCTATATGCAACCCCAAGCAGCTGGTTGAGTACATAGTTATGGATATTGACATACTGAAGGAACATGTAAGTATGAGAACTCTATGAAAATAAAAACATGACTGAATCTGCAAATGATAGGTTTTTTTGAGTCTGACCCATCAGCTGGGAAATAGATGAAGATTTCCAAAGAAATATTAAACAGATTGAGAAACTGATTTTCTCTATTTTTATAAAATATTTTACAATATGATAACACACAAATCAGCTACCTGACCATTAAGGTCACCTATTTACAATAAAACAATACCAGAAATAACCCTAACAAAGGGCCTCCGCAACGAGGGGGGAATTCAGAAAAAAAAAAAATGATAACACAACAAGGCTAATTTGTAAGGCGATTCCATAAGCTGGTCACATTCTAAACAAAAGAAGACTTCGCGAGTCATATTAGTAATTAGTGTCGTGTTATCTGTTCCTCTTTTACGCAACAACGGAGCGACAGATCGTTGAGATTTTAGATAAATAAATACATATTCCGGGACATTGCACACAGCGCCATCTAGCCCCACACTAAGCAAATGGGTACTAGATAATGGATATAATACTCATATACTTTTCTTTAGTAAATACATACTTATTATACATACAAACGACCAGACTCAACACAAGTAATTATATATTTTTTAAATTCATTAATACTTGTGTCACACGGGAATCGCACCCGCAACCCCTCGATTAGAAGGCAGAGCCACTACCAACTAAGCTAACAGGCCATTTTAGTGTAGTCTTAAGCAGTATGGTGCCTGCCATCGTACTGCCTCAGATAACAGACTGCCATTCCTTTTTTTCTTCTTAAAAATGTCGAGAAAGAGCTGTAAGCATTTACTCGTAGTACGTTAGTTTTTTCAATACAGTTAATTAAATCATTTATTTTAATTTTTATCAGGAGAAGAAGTCATTCCCCGGGCAAGGCATGGTGTCCAGCAAGCACGTGCTGGCGGACGTGTGGGTGGTGAAGGCGAGCGAGCTGGGGCTGGACGGCAGCCCGGTGCACACCAGGACGCACCTGGGACACATCCTCAAACCCGGAGACACTGTACTGGGGTGAGACTAGTTGACGTATGATTGCAGCGACCTTTGGTGTCGAGTTTTCACAACTTTCACATGGTTGTAATGGACCAAATATAGGTACATATTAACACTGACAATAATTTAATTTTAAAATTTATAGACTGTGCTAAATTATTTTTTACATGTATAGAAATAATGTTTCTACTGGGAAGGACTAGGTACCAAGATACAGGCTAACGCCTAGTTTGGTATATTGAGCCGCCACTTCAAATATGTACATTTTTCTCCATCAATAAATAATTTTGATGTTTTTTAACTTTGACTCTACTACTATGATAGATAGCTCCAAATTATCATTTAACCTGTTATCCGACTCACGGAAACGCCCAGCTGAATATTCCACTGCTCTTTGATACGGTATCCTATCCAAAGACTGACTGCAGCAGCAGTTGCTTGTGTTTAGTAATCGCGTACATCAATACATATACATATGTGTTGATGTGCGTCTATACGATTGAAGCCTCGTAGTGTGGATGGGTTGGGGAAGCGTCCGCCATACAATCTGACGAACTCGGTTCGAATTCCATTCCTACACCAATGTCTCGTTTTTCAAGTTATACACATAACTTTAAGAACAAGTCAAGTCGGTGTGGGGTGTAGGTGGTAATTACAAAAATACACACACTTTGTAAGGATAATAAATTAATCATTTTGTATGCGTATTTGTACTTACTATTTATTTATTGATTAATGGGCGAGCAGCAAATTGCTGATGTGCCCATATCACACTGTCAAAATTGTTTTATATAGTCCACACAAAGTTCAAATTTATATTTTATTTATTTTTGTTCAAAGTAAAATTTATTCATTTTATTATATTATGTTTCCATTTTTCCCACAGCTACAATCTAAGCGAGTCGAACGCGAACGACGACAACCTGGACAAGTTGGATCGCAGCGTGATACCCGACGTGTACCTGGTGAAGAAGTTCTACGGCGAGAAGTCCGCCCGGCGCCGCGCGCGCGCCTGGAAACTCAAACATATGGCGGAGGAACTGCACGAGGGGCTCAGCAGTACTAATGAGTAAGTATCATACTATATTACCATTATGTAATATATACATATATGTGTTGTTAGATGGTCTGCTTGTTCCTCTTTCACGTCGCAATGAAGTAACGTATTATATCGTCGTATTACTTGAATGATAATGACTTGAATGAATAGTATAGGGTTCAGTAGACAACTTAAAAAGACACACATTTTTTAAGTGGTCAATCTCTTTATTTTATAGGTAAAAGTTAGATTTAATACAGTGATAAGCATAATTTAGACATCTCTAGAAAGATTTAGTAAATTTAATTTTAGTACATTCTTGTAGTTCAGTCGCATTTTATATTACCAGTAAATTGTTCGCTTACGCATCTAGATTTGACAGAAAAAAAAACAGACGATTGAGAACTTTCTCCTGTTTTTGAAGTCGGTTAAAAAGATGCAGGTTTAAATCCTGCAGGTGTGTGTATTTTTTGTTTACTTCGAAATAAGTTTACAATTTATCCATCACCTTAATCATCCAAACTGTACATCAAAGCAACAACACATCTATACTAATATTATAAAGCTGAAGAGTTTGTTTGTTTGAACGCGCTAATCTCAGGAACTACTGGTGCGAATTGAAAAAATATTTTTGTGTTGATAAGACCGTTTATCGAGGAAGGCTTTATAACATCACGTTGCAACTACTAGGAGCGAAGAAACAATGGAAAATGTGAAAAAAACGGGGAAAATTATTCATCTTTGAGGGCTTCCGTTGCGTGCGCTGCGAAAACGGTTCAAGATATCAAAAAAATATGTAAGAAAGAATTATTTCTCTTGAAATGATCTAACAAAATGTCCGCGGTTCTAGTGTCACAGCTAGTAACAAAATATTATTCTTTCTTTCCAGGGACTACAACGATTTCCTCGATGACCTAGAAGAGGACCCAGCGTTCAGACAGAATGTGAACATCTTCAAGGATGCGTCTAAGATCCCGGTCACTACAGACGAGATCGATCCATCTCTACCAACCATTACTCTAGCGGAGATGTTGGACGATTTGAACATTGAAGACGTTGAAATGAGCGATGTTTGATAAATACATATTTGTTTTTACAAACAATTAAATATTAAATAGACTTTATTTAAGCAAGATTTTCTTTTATAAAAGCAGAAGTAGTTATTAAGCTAGTTGTTATGCCGCCTTTACTCAGTCGATAAAAAAGTCGTCGGTTGTGCGCTTTCGTGGGTCAGATTACAAGTCAAATTGTATATGCCAGTTGTTAAACCATGGTAGAGAACCTTTGAGTTTGTAAACTACGAGACCAGAGAATTCTCAAACAAACAGACTTAATTTATTTTCACTGGGCTTAATATGCTTTTTTACCGTCTGACGAGAAAAAAGGACGTATAATCCAACTATTTTAGGTTAGGTTCTTATTGGATAAGCAAGATCCATCTTAGACCATAGTTATTGCTTACCATCAGGCAAACTATGGTCAGGTGCAGACTTGGTTTCATCATCATCATCAGCCTGTTATCGCCCACTGCTGAGCATAGGCCTCTCTTTTTGTACGCTACTCGTCCCGTCCCGTCCTGCGCAGATTGAATCCAGGTGCTCCCTGCAGTTATTCTAATATCGTCAACCGAATCACTTGGTTTAGTTAAAATAGAACCTAATGTAAGTATCATTAAGATTCAAGATGTAATATTGTCTTGACACTCAGTTAAAGTAACCGTTTCAAGCATTTATTGCTGTTGATCACTACCTACGGCATCAATCCATCTTTATACTTAGGTATTATGTTGTAATTACACATGTAATATACTTAAACTAGAATAAATATCGATTCTGTTTCATTCAAGTTTTATTTTTTTAATGGGAAAATAGTCGTATTTAGATCTCAGTAGATCAGTATACTACAGATACAGTATATCTATACTTACATATAATAAAGAGCTGCATGGTGTTTCACAATGAGTCGGATATGATCCGATCCGCTCGAAGTAGAAATGGTAGATATATAAAATATAAGTTTTAAGGCTAATTTTACCATTTTTACTGTAGATTTCATATGAATAATTATATATAAAAATAAATCAATATATAACTAAGTGTAAATCGGCTTTAATATCATGAAAAAACAAAACACAACTTATCGACGGAAACGAATCCGCTAGCTTTTGGCTCAGGGAACGCTTTTTGTTAGGTTATTTAACTCACTTCAAGTCCGTCGGTCTTTCGATCAATATAAGACCTGCTGTAAAGTTCTGAGAGGCTTTATAGATTGTACGTGTCTACACGATGAGTTGTGCTCGTATCTGTTCCAAACAATTATATCCGTTACAGGCCAGCACAAGCACAAGCTGTTTCATAATGACCGCGCTCATACGATAGCCCGAAACTTCAGCCCGATCTGTCGAGTTAAGAGTGGCCTCAACGCATTCTTCGCTATCTATCCCGCGTGTGATATTTTTTGTGACAAATTGAATGTAATTTATAATTTATTGTTATTTTTTTGTGAACGTAATGATACTTATTAATTTTAAATATATCTAATTAAGTTGCTACTTAAGTGAATAATTCATTTCTTAATTAGTGTAATTGGTTGTTACCGTTTTAAGTAAATAAATAAAAGTTTCCGATTTTTCTGTTGAATAAATTTGTCAAAAGAATCGTTAATTGTGATTTGGAAAAATCCATTCCATGCCGATTGATTTCCGTCTCAATCGAATCGGATCCGTATCCGACTCATTGTGAAACACACCACTGAAGAAGGTAAAAAATCTGAACATAGAAGATACCTATTAGAAAAAAATGTTTGGGTATACTTTAAATCCATAACAAAACACGTTACCTACAGCAGTTTTTAGATTTTTTGACTGTTTATTTAAACGCTCCTGACGAAAAATGGGGCTTAACGGATCATCATGATTTTTGGTATGTAGGTAGTATGAGGTCTAAAGGTAGAGGTTTTCAAAAAACTGCGAGCGAAGCCGCGGACATCCACTAGTTACAGAATAAATCAGTAGTTTAAACTATGTATCTTTTAGCTGTGTTATAACCACCAACGTCCAAGATAAAATATAATCACGAGATTTATATGTACCATGTGAAAGATAAGATTTACATTGGCACTTGAAAGAGCCAGTAAATAAATAAGTATATGTGTTGGCTCATGCTTTTGTAACTTGAAAGTATTCATGATTAGTGATAAATATCATAATCTTATTTTTTTATCTTACTGAATAAATATTTGAGATAGATAGCTTCAGTCTGAGAAAGTATAGTTTTAAAATAGTGTCAGTGATACTAGAAAAGACTCATCTTCAATCCAGGGGTCTTCAAATCTAGAGTTCCTAATAGGTATATTCTAGGTAAGCGTGTTACCCTAGGCTGACTGTAGTCAAACGTAAACCTATCCCACCCGTAGGTAGAAAAAAATATCTAAATCATAGCAAAAAGGGTTAAACCGAACACATGTTCTGCATAAGTGTTTATGTAAAAATATGATTATTATATAAATCCATATACTTTTATATATCTACTAACAACTATTTTACTGCTAATATTCTTATTACAGTTATTATATCATACTTATATACATTATACAAGTTTTTGTGAGTGGTATCGGTGTCCTTATTCAATACTAGCTTTTGCCACTTTTTGCACGCGTTACTATACATATAAACATTCCTCTTGAACCACTCTATCTATTGCGAAAACGGCATCAAAATCAAAATCGGTTGTGTAGCTTAAATCTTACGCGTGATGTGACTTAGCTTTAGGTAGGTATACTATGTAGTGATGTTTATAAAGCTATTGTTTTAATATAGTTTTTTGTTACACGTATTTTATCATATTTTTTTATAAACAGTGTCTCTGCCCGATGATTTATTCAAGGGAATTTGTTAATTGCTAATGAATAATCTTATCTGAGATTACAAGAATTAAAATTGTGATCGATAGCGGATTAACAACTAATGTTGTTTTCATGGGACCAGTGTGATGGCAAAATGCAAGCTAATTGAACGGGGCATGATTTCCACTGAGTCTATATAACTATAGGTCTCATGAAAGCATATTTTTAATACTTTAGTGATATTGCATCGTATTTATCTGTGAATGCACTCAGCCCGCATCGTATTATTACGCCACTGATATAAACGTTCAAACATTTGAACGATTTCGCGCGAGTGCTCGAGGAATCTATAAAAGTGAAAATACTTACAAAGTTTTAGTTCATTGATAGTTGGACTCCGAGACGTCATGATGCTGTTTGTGCTGCTGCTGATGATAAGCTCCGGCTTGGCGAAACAGCTCATTTCTACAGGTAGGTGGGATAGTGTTTGTGATCGATTTATTATTTTTCTACAATTGTTATCAATTTGCAAAAAGACAAAGAAGTAGAGCAATGAAAACTTCATTATTTTACAAACCTAAGTTTATCCTAGATAAGTATTATTATTGAATATATGGTACAGAATACAGCTTTCTGTATTCTGAGTATGGTACATAGGGTACTATTATTATATGTTTGGTGACGTAGATAACTTCCATTTATTTTCATCAATTTTTACTTGAACAATCTTATGCCAATCATACTGAATTTCCTGTCATTTAGTGAAACGCTAAAGCAACATTACTTCTAATTGGTTAAAAATATACTTAAACAAGACAATGTACCTACCTATGTATCCCTACTTGTAGAAAAAATGTGGACCATGAAATTTGGAAGTGTGGACATCACTTAGGTATGTTATAAAAATATGTTTGTAAGTTATTTCAAAGTGAAGATTAAGATAACTAAGGAATAACCAATTGATGTATTATTCTAGATGAAATCGACAATATATTCCGTAAGTTTATGAAGAATGAGATGTCGGAAGCTGACAACGTTTTATTTGACGAGTTGGTGGAAATCATGCACAGACCGGAGAGGGCGTCCAAAGCTGTAGAATACTCTAGTGACAGTAGAATGGTAAGAATTTGTGTTTATATTAAAACAGTTTATGTGAATCTTTATTATCTAAGTGTCGTGCAGTTTTTTATTTTCAATTTGAGAGTTAGAACTTCTTACCACTTATTTTTCAAAGTGGTTAAGTAATATGATTATGAACCATGAAGTTAAGTAGGTACCTACGCAAAGTTAGGATATCGTGTTGAGACTGTTTTAAATTAACGCACGCTAACGGCGCACTTCAGTTACGTTTATCACAGCCTTCATTAATTCAACATTGCATACTTACAAATTGGTTCAACCGTTTAATCGTCAAATAGACACAATTGAACATAAACACAGACTATCGCTTTAATGTAACATGGATGTGTTTCCCAGACAATCGACTGCCTAATATGCCGCAGCGCGTTCAACGCAGCAATGAAGTCAGTGATGGAAGGTCAGTCCGGAGACCAGCTCACTGTGGTCATCACCACACTATGCACTGTCATCGGGATTGAAGGATACGATGTCTGCAAGGGCGCTGTTGCACTTAACATGGTATGTTTAATTCTTATTAAGCAAGAAAAACTTAGTAGGTACCTACTGTTTTTAAATCAGATTCAAATTCATTTATTGCACTCATGGGTACAGATAGATGGTAAAAACATAAAAATTAAGGAACATTCGCCACAAGTTTACCCTTCGGTGTGCAACTAAAGAAGGCATACTCACATCATTATTACTACATATATGATACACAAAACTGATCGTTGTAAATTGTTTAAGGAATATAAATCAATTTTACTGATACCTGTTTCGATACGTTCCGAGTATCGTCTTCAGGGCTATGTGATCACACATTCATCGCCGAGTGCGTGTACGCACGTTTTCAAAGTGTGTGTAAAACATGTTAGAGTACGCCAAGACGTACCTACACATCTCCTCATACGCCAATTCTCTCTATTTATGCTTATGCAGTATGGGGCTAAATGGCGCTATGTGAAATGTCCTATTTTAAGGATTATTATTGAGGGTTAGTATACTACGATTATATATCGCTAGTGATGCTTGAGTGGTAGGTTTACTTGTTGCAACATATCTACTACTTACAAAGGCTCGTGGCTCGGAAGACACGTTAAATTGTAGATCCCGGCTTTGTGACTAGTAGATACGGCAGTCGCCACGTCAGAGGCCCTTAGGGCGGCTTGATAAACTCTCGACACTAGAGTTGGCCACTCTCATTCGATAAGAAGAAGAAGAGGCGTAAGGAAGCGGGTGATGATGATAAAACACGTCACACCATTATGCAAATGCGAAATTTGGTCTAATCTGCTGTCACTCCGCAACGGAGCTACGGATCATCGTGATTTTTGCTATGATGATGATATAAGGTCCTGAGATTTACCACAAGCTTGTTTGTACCCAAAACAAACGCGAACAAAGACGAAAGTAGCGTGTTTTATCCCCCCTGCCTTCGTATTCCTCATTACTGCGAGTCCCCGCAGATTTCACTCATTGGAGAAATTTCATAGTGTTATATTTTTTTTAAGTATAAAAAGTAATAATAACTATTCCTTTTATAGCCAATCCTCCACCACATAATGTCAACAACTCCCGAAGCGACGGCGGGCGCGTTCTGCGGACTTGTGTTACAAAACGCACACAATCAGAACATCTGTCCGGTCACAGATAGCAGGTTTGAATGGACAGTGGACCTGCCCGCTGTACCTGATAATTTACCCGTAAGTTTTTATGAACAAAGATATTTAATAATGTCATAAAATTTATACATAGATATACAAAACTTATTGAAACTGTTACTACTTAGTATTCATTTATCCAGCAAAACATGAACTTTTACTTGGCCATAGTTTACCTATCAACACCCCCTACACCCTACACACTACATAGGGTGTAGCTAATGGAGGCTTTGGATTCCAATATCTTTTTGTAAAATGAAATTATGCAAAATAAACAAGTTTTATTTTAATTTTATTTTATTTTAATGATATATTCATTGTAAACATTATACTTCTGTATTCTGTGATATTTATCAACTGTACTATTTATGCTACCTATTCAGCTATGTATAATATAATAACTTATTATTGAAGTCGCTCCAATACCTAAGTAATTTTCGTCATTTGTTCAAAGAAACAAACTCGTATTTTTTCTCCGTAGGTAGGTATATGTATGTACTAAAAATGTACATAAGTTTACACCTGAATTTAATTCGCCTGACACAAGCAATACACGTGTAGGTACCTAATTCCAAAGATAGCCGACTTAAAAATAAAAAAGATTAAATTAACTTCATCGTAAGGAATTATATTGCACGCTTGGTGTAAATCGGTTCCGTAGATTTTGAGATACCTACCTACCTATGTTAAATCAAATTGGTTGATTTTACCTACATTTCTAACTAGATATGTTATTAATTACATTTATGTGGTTTATTTACATCCCCCATTGATGTCCAGTTATTTCTAGTCCAGGGCAACCAAGTTGCATAAAACATAACCACTATCACAATACGAGAGAATGAAAGCACTAACTTTCCCTTGTTCGTGGCTAGAATTAATTTTACAGTATTTTCGCTCTATGTAGCTAAACTAGGTACTCTCTTATTAAAGAGTTAGGTAGTCTTGTAATTTAAAAAAAAATGTCTAAACATTAGAAACGTTTGTTAATATTTTTTGTACACAAAAATTATTGACGTGTTTGTTGTTTTCTGGTCATAACAGTGATCATCAAGAAATGAACAAAAAACTGAACTTGTACAAGTGGCGCCCTCTTTATTTCCAACACTTTTTTGCCAGCTTGCACACATTTGTAGATATCTGTAATTTTCTTATATGTTGTCTGTAAAATAATGAAATCCTAACATAACCTAACATGTTCCAGTCACCTATAACCAACGACCAGCCTCTGACAGTGGCAGTGATGACTGACTTCCATATCGACCCACTGTACGAGGCGAATGGAGTAGCTGACTGCGACCAGCCCACCTGCTGTCGCAAAGGTATAAAAATTTACGTAATTATCTCATACCTACATGTGGCAGTCGACACGACAAGCCATGTCAGAGTCACCCAGGGTGGTTCGAAAACTGATAGGTACTTTTGATAGGGTTGATCACTCTCATTTGAACTTATTTATCTCAATCCCATTTCCTACTTAAGTACTTTTATTCTATCCTACTTCCTATCTTTTATGTTTATGTTTATTGTTTAAGATTTTATAGTCAAATTTCATGTGCTCGTTATTGTACACCCCGTCTAGTCTTTTTTTTATATTTTCCTCTCCATCCTACGGTTGCCTGGAAGAGATCGCTTTTAGCGATAAGACCGCCATTTGTGGCATTAGTTTTAATTATTTTTTTTCCGTTTTAAATTATGTTTTATGTGTCCAACCAATAAAGTATCAATCTATCTATCTATCTATCTTTGCTAATAATATTGCTTGTGTGTGCATGTGTTACTTCATTATGCTCAAACAGAATAGAATAGAATATCACTTTAATGTACACCAAAAGACAGAAATTACGCAATAGAAAATAGACCATAGAGTAATATAATATGTATGAACGGTAGAATATTTTAAAGTGCTGCACATTGGGCGATTTTTTCCAGGCAACCTTTTGGTCGGACATTACTTAGAACTGTGAACAGCTGAACCGATTTGGATGAAAATTGATGTGGGGTAGATCGTACCTTGAATAAGTTTTCCACCTCAGGGTGCTGCTGGTCAAACAGCCGCGTGAACATACTAGTATTCATAATTAATAATTTGTAAATATGATTTGCCTAGTGTAACATAAAGTGAAATAAAAACCAATAAGTTACCTACATTTCTTAACCTTTTACTTACCAGGTCAAACCCCCGCAAGGTCCTACCAACACAAGTTCGACATAGAAGAACCAATCCTAGCTCTAAGTATCGTGAGAAACAATGGAAGTATCAGCTTAGATTTGGACAAAGCTCGAAGCTTGAGAGAGATGAGGAGTATGGCTCAAACTAGATATGCCCCGAGGACCTCGCCTCCAGCGGGGTATTGGGGAGATTTCAGGAACTGTGACTCTCCAGTGTGGGCGTTTGATGATGCTATTGATAGGATTGCGGAGACACACAAGGTAATTAGTATTTCTAAGGCTTCAATTTTAAAGCTAAGTATGTGAGAATAATTTTAAATCATAGAGTATTTAATCGATTTCTTCGAAAAATGATAATGATTTCGTTCGTTTTGTATCAGATTGAGATTATCATGTTTCAATCTGGGAACAGTCAAAATCGGGAAAATATTTAATGAGATAGAAAGCGATTTTAATAAAACTTCAGAATAACAATAAAAATTCCCTTAGTTTTATACCTACAATTTCAGTTATAAATCATCACGTTATTTTACTTAGATTTTTAACCGACTTCAAAAAAGGAGGTCAAGTCTTCTGTAAGTTTTTTTTTGTTATTTATGAACCGATTTCCAATTTTTTTTATTCGATGGGGATTGTTTCTGAAATGGACCCATATTTTTTTCTTTTAAGTCTTAGATACTATACGAGAGTCTGCAGCATGTCTGCAGTCAAACTACTGCTAACTGCATCTTAACCGTAAGTGTAACTTATTTCCAGAACATCGACTTAGTTTACTACATCGGCGACACAATAGACCACTTCGTGTGGGAAACTACATACGATTTGATCAACGACGTCAACAGATACGCCATTAACAAGATGAGGCAGAGCTTCGGTGAAGATGTGCTCATTATACCCGTCATTGGAAACCATGAATCTCAACCGACTAACCAGTGAATATAATGAATTTTTTAACTAAATTTGAAATTAAACTGGCTAACATTGAGGAACATTCTAGGTTGAGACAACTAAACAAACAAACAAACAGTAATGCTACTTCATCATCATTGTCAGCCTAATGAGACCCACTGCAGGGTATAGGCCTCCTCTCTCTTGCGCCAATAACAATGCTACTTATCTATTATTAAATTTAGTCATGGACAAAAATATATACCTAACCTTGTATTTCCGTGTGTGCTCCTAAAAACTGAAAAAGTCATCAGTTTTATTTTCTGTCGATCATGTAAGTAAGTGTGAATACATTTCTTCTAACATAATCTTGTAGGTACATACTGTCGGTCTTCAATGTGGTAGGGTAGGTAGTGGATCAATTTCTTCAAATAGCTAAGCGCGCTTTATGTTATGTTGTTAAGCTTAAGGTTTTCGCTTAAAATACATCTAATAACTGGAAGAGATTGCTTTTAGCAATAAGACCGCCTCTTGTGGCTCTAGAGTAGTTTATGTATGTAATGTTATTAATTTTGTTTTATACGTGTGTGACAATAAATAATTATCCCTAAGACTCGCACGAAACGGTACGCTTCTATTGTTCGTACCGCAAGGTTGTGGAACTCCCTGCATGACTCTCTGTTCCTCACGCACTATAATCCAGCGATCTTCAAAGCGAGAGTGAATCGGTTCTTATCGGGTAAGCACGCTCCATCTTATAGCCTTTGCTGGCTATCAGGCAAACTATGGCATTGTCCAACCCGTTCAAGTTAAAAACAAAATATATCTATCTATCTTTCAAAATATTCTAGGTTCGCCCCCAACTCAGTAACGGGTCCGTACATCAACACCACGTGGCTGTACTCTGCGCTGGCTGACAAGTGGAGCGGCTGCTTGCCGGCGGAGGCCCACAGCGCCTTCAAGGAGCGCGGGGAGTTCTCCGTGCTGGTGCGACCCGGCCTCAGGGTCATTGTGCTCAACAACAACGTCGCTTATAAATATAACTGGTAAGGATTGCTTTAGCAACTTTATAATTTAAAATAACTATCAGAAGACTTAGTGTGGCTCAGTGGTTCAAGTGTCTGCTTTTCATTCAGACGCACCCTTTTTTTTGGTTCGTATCTGGTCCTACACCAATGACTTGTATTTTCAAGTTGTGTGTGGATTTGCACTCGCTTACCGGTGTAGGAAAACATCGCGAGGAAACCGACATGTTTAAGGACCACAATATACCTATGTGTCATCCGTGGAAGGACCGGCGCCCACCACGATGTATCTGCCTAAAAGAACTCCCCTAACGAATTAATTCTGAGGGGAAGTCACGACCCTCAGGCATGAAGAAATACGACTCGAGAGAGATCAGAAGCCTTGATAACCTTTTTTTTAAGTCGGTTAATAAGGGCTATCATTTCGACCATAATTGTCTTTATTTTGTCATGTTGTTGGAATTAAGTAGATAATATTTAGCGATGATGATCAACAAGATTAGGTACTCAGGTTTTGAAGCAATGTGTCTTAAGTAATTGCGCGAGTCACTCTCGGAATTAAAAGAGATAACGATATAAATGTAGTGCTTAATAGACAGTCTTCAAGATTCTTACGATTCATCAAAATAAACTTTCTTGAATCTTTGTCCCTTTCCCTAAGTCAGCAGTCCCTAAGCAATGAAGTCAGACGTTTTGATTTTTCACTTGTTATACATATATGTGAATGCAAAAACCCATTCCAGGTGGTTAGTATACGACCCTCAAGACTCGAAGAGGCATCTAGACTGGCTGGTTGAAGAGCTGAGGAAGGCGGAGCTGGCTGGAGAGAGTGTCCACATACTGGCTCACATCCCGCCCGGCGTACACGACCTAACTTACACGTGGACTAGGGAATATAACAGGATTGTCAACAGGTATATTCATAACATTGTTACAACAGAAAATCAGAGCATTTATGCCTCATGTTTAGTTTATGCATTTATATTAGGTTTTTTGAGGTTCCCATGCTTGTAAAAGATCTATTGATGGTAATGCTAGTCAAATCACAAAAAAAAACTTTCAGAAAACCTGATAACCTCCTTTTTTTAGAAGTCGGTTAAACAACCATAGTGCCTGTTCAGCACTTGACAAATATAACTCATAATCATGTTTTCTCAGACCTGTGAGATGCAATTGTTATGTTAGAATAAAAATACTCACAAAAATTCTTATTTTTTTCCAGATTTTCTTCAACAATCAAAGCCGAGTTCAACGGGCACACCCATTCGGACGAGTTCAAGATATTCTACGACTCCGAAGGCAAACCCACCAACATCGCGTGGGGCGCCGGCAGTGTCACCAGCTATACCTTTTACAATCTCAATTACAAGATTGCCACTTTCGGGGCTACTTATGTGAGTCATAAATTATTATTAATATTTTACACGATATAGGCTCACGCTTGACTACAACTTGCCTGATGTTAAGCAACGTTATAATCTACGATCTAGCGCGCTTGCCTAGAAGAAACCGGTTTTCAGCAGTCATAGGTGTATTTTAAGTAAGCGTGCTACATCTAAGACTACATTAGCGCTTAGCATCAGGCATGCTGTATGCTATAGTGAACCGTAAGCAATATTTCGTGTCAAAAAATCAATTGAATGCTCTTAAAAATCATTAGGTATATCTTAAAATTCGTAATATTTCTCTCAAATGTGATTCCTCATCATCAGCACATTAAAACCCACTGCAGAGCATACGCGTCCTCCCTTTTACGCCGATAGATAATCGTTTACCAAGGAACTATTGGAATAAGATACAAAACAGTGAATTTAAACTCGCGTCAGTACTGTGCATATTTTAGTTGACAATTAATTATAGCCTAAGTATTCTATGACTTATTTTTTTATTTATAATACTTGGCATACCTCATCTTACCCAGTGGCTTACTTTGGTAATTTGATGTAAATGCTGGCTATACTTTTGGGGCAAGAACCTATAGATCTATTCATACATATATCTTGCTCCGTTTAATATCATTAAATAGGAACATTACACAACCTTCATATAACACATACTATAATTTTTCCATATATTCTCAGGAACCAACAAACCTCGTAAACTACGTGTACAACCTCACAGAAGCAAACCTGACACCAAATAGAAGACCTCACTGGTACCAACTGTACGACATGAAAAACACATTCCAACTCACAGATCTTTCCGCTGAATCTATCAACGATCTAATCTATAGAATGGTGACAACAGACCGGCACTTACTAGACATGTACTCTGCGTTCTTTTCAAAATTAAGTGAATCGAGAATGTCATGGTGCCATGATGCTTGTAAAATTGATAATGTATGTAAAATAGTTGTAACTGTTCTGTGGGACAGAAGGAAATGTGAGGAACTGACGAATATTTTTTATTCTAGATCGTCGGCGTAGGCTTTTGTAATGTGATGACATAAAAGTTTAAAGATACTATTAACTATCTAGGTATATTGTAAAATAATAGGAGTATGTAATATCTAAATTAATAGAAGAATGGACATTTAATTTTAGATATTTTTTGCAAATTGTATAAAGAAATATATGAAACAAGTTATTTACCTTCAAATGTGTTATTTTTTGTACAATTCAACAGTAATTAATTTAAAATATTAACAGCTCCTAAGTTTTAGTGACTGTTATTTTATTGTAAAGCTTTATTAAAAACGAACATGTTAAATTGAAACATAACTTTATAAACTCAACAGCATAATTTTATTTTAAAATCTCTTTATATCATACATTAAATAGGGAACTTAACAAGTGCAAGGCTTACTTCTCTAATATACTAATCCAGGGTATATCCGGGTTCCACTTGAGATTTTCACTCGGGACTTTGTCTAGGAGTAATATCTGGAATAAAAATGAACAAGAACCAGTTTAGTTTTTATTAGTTTAGTTCTGTTTACTTTAAACCATACTGTTACTACCTACAAAATATATAAAACAATAATTAGGAAATCTTTTGGATAAAAAAAATAGATTTAGGATAATAAAGGGATAAAAACACTACCCAGATAAAAAAAATGCAATTCTGAAAAAGGTGTAATAATTTTTATCTACATAAGATGCATGTGATTCATTCTAGCCAAATTTATATTTTCTAGCATTAGATTAAAAGCAATATTATTATAATTCATTACTTTGATCTCAAACTATATTATGCAAAGACTGTTATTCTGTTTTTAATCATAGTAGAGGTCAAGAAACTTATATTCTGTAGTCTTAGATGGCTAAAAGAACATTAACATGGATTTAAGATTATTTACTCAGAATGCAAATCTGTGGTCTCAGAGGGTTTTAAGAGTTTGTCTTTACTATAAAGGTAGAGAAGTCCCACTAAGTGATTTTTATTACTTCACCTATGAATAAATTTGATGTAGGCTCTCTAATGTTCTATGTAGGTAAATAATTAGGATCAAAATTAACCAGCACTCACTTGATGTCTGATTGTCTTGACTATCCTCTCAACATTCTCAGGCCTGGCCTCTTCAGAGAGGTTGTAGAACCTCCTCCAGACAGCTGCAGCCAGGACCTTGTCATCACTCAGACCCTCGTCATATGCCACTAATGCTGCTTGGAATTGCTCAGATAGCTCCGAGACTTGCTTCCTTGCTATTGAAGGATTTGCTCCCTGGAAGTAGATATACAATGACAATCATGAACTATATGGAAATGAGTAACATATCATAACTAACAAGAATCAAACTTGATGAAAAAACACAAAAATAAAATATGTTGTTCCTGAACTCATTTCTAGAGTGAGCATAAAGGGGTTTTCAGTTGATTTTTAAATTAGACCTTGCATGTATCTCAACCTCGTGAATCAGATTACACACACACTTAATTTACTAACTACATTCAGTCAAAACATCTATCAAAACTACAAAATCTTACCTCTAAAAGCTTAATTTTATTCCCAACATCAGCCCACATGGCTTCAATAACACAATTTCTCACAAAATGTCCATCTCCTTTCACATATTTAGTTTTATCAGGCCCAGTCACTGTTAGATCTTCTGCCATGTATCGAACCATCAACATCCACACATGTAGCTCCGTTATATTGAACCACGATGCAAATGTGTCAGGTAACTCCAGCTCACTAAACCATTCTGCATATTTAATTTTGCTTGGAATACTTTCATACAAGAAGTAGCCTGTGAGTTTTAATCTCTGAAATTAGAAAAAAAAGAGTTAGCAATTGTCCCAAACTATGTTGGATAAATAGGCTTAAAATATGCAAAGAATTCAAGGCATTTCTGAACCATTAGATATTAATGCATAAACATTCAGTCACTGAACAGACCTGTATAAATTATGCCAATTTTGAGTAAGTATAAGAACAAATAAAAAATATTTGGAGAAGGGATATGTTTAAGAATAGGAGTGTCACTTAGCAAGCAAGAAGGATAGAATTAAATGCTTTTTATTCCAAATGCATATAACAATAAATAAGGGTATTAAGGGCACATAACAAAGCATTTGAACTCCGGTAAGTTAATATGTGTAGCACAAGTAATACATCAATAAATAACAGCAAACATGAGTAAGTACTAGGAAAAAAGAGTACCGTTCTAGACTGGTCCATCCATCCAACTGCTTTCATAAACTTTTTGATGTAACCATCCTCCACAGCAACAGAACCTTGTTGCCGGACATTGCATTTGTTCGTCAATACTTGGACGCATGGTATACTGCAATGACTGCTTGTTGGTAAACCCCTTTGCAATAGAAACTGGAATTGAGAACGGAAGGATTTATTTTATGTAACGCTCACGAGTAAGATGTTATTGGTTATGTGTATATTTTGAATGTTAGTGTATCACGCACCCGTGTCGCCATTCCTCTTCGTAACATATTCGGATGTCTATTGTTGGGACTCAAATTTAAATAGACTCTCCAATATTTAAACGAATTCGTAATTTTATTTTACGCGAGTAAATATATGAAAATACAGCCGAGAGCATTTTATTTTGTATGACATTGACAATTGCATGAATACGACAGCTGTCAAATAACCTTTAAAAAAATTGAGAAGATCGACACGAGCAGGGACAATATGATATGGAAAATATGAAATCGATCGATTTCCTGTGGCTTCCAACATTTTGAATGAACATTTCTTTTCTTATCTGTGGCATGTCTACGAAAGGCGAACGATCAATATTCCCTAGTATTTTTAAGGTTATTACATAATTACGGGCGGCCACCTTATATTTTTCGCCTATAAAGATCAGTTTATCAAAAATGTTGGGGGCTGTAAGTAAGGTCGGGAGCGGCTTCATCGCCGCTAAGTCTTTGGCAGAAAAAACTCTGACAGAATGCGGCAAAATTGCAGCTGTGTCTGTCAACAAGAGAGATTATGCAGCCAAGGCAGCGGCAGGAAAGGGGAAAGGTAAGGTGGTCGCCGTTATCGGTGCCGTCGTGGACGTGCAGTTCGAAGACAACCTGCCGCCCATCCTAAATGCGCTGGAAGTGCAGAACCGCCAGCCCCGGCTGGTGCTGGAGGTGGCGCAGCACTTGGGAGAGAACACCGTGCGTACCATCGCCATGGACGGTACCGAGGGTCTGGTGCGCGGCCAGCCCGTGCTCGACTCCGGCTCCCCCATCAGGATCCCCGTCGGCGCCGAGACACTCGGCCGTATCATCAACGTAATCGGCGAGCCCATCGACGAGCGCGGCCCCATCCCCACTGACAAGACCGCCGCTATCCACGCCGAGGCTCCCGAGTTCGTGGAGATGTCCGTGCAGCAGGAGATTCTCGTCACCGGAATCAAGGTCGTAGACCTGCTCGCTCCCTACGCCAAGGGAGGTAAGATCGGTCTGTTCGGCGGTGCTGGTGTCGGCAAGACTGTACTCATCATGGAGCTGATTAACAACGTCGCCAAGGCTCACGGTGGTTACTCCGTGTTCGCCGGAGTAGGAGAGCGTACGCGCGAGGGTAACGATCTGTACCATGAGATGATTGAGTCTGGAGTCATCTCCCTGAAGGACAAGACCTCCAAGGTAGCGCTCGTGTACGGTCAGATGAACGAGCCCCCCGGCGCGCGTGCCCGTGTCGCTCTCACCGGTCTCACCGTCGCCGAGTACTTCCGTGACCAGGAAGGTCAGGATGTGCTGCTCTTCATTGACAACATTTTCCGTTTCACCCAGGCTGGTTCGGAAGTGTCTGCTCTGCTGGGTCGTATCCCCTCTGCTGTAGGTTACCAGCCCACTCTGGCCACTGACATGGGTACCATGCAGGAGCGTATCACCACCACCAAGAAGGGTTCCATCACCTCTGTGCAGGCCATCTACGTGCCCGCCGATGACTTGACTGACCCCGCCCCGGCCACCACCTTCGCTCACTTGGACGCCACCACTGTGCTGTCCCGTGCCATCGCCGAGCTGGGTATCTACCCCGCTGTGGACCCCCTCGACTCCACCTCCCGTATCATGGACCCCAACATCATTGGTGCCGAGCACTACAACGTCGCTCGTGGTGTACAGAAGATCCTGCAGGACTACAAGTCCCTCCAGGACATCATCGCTATCCTGGGTATGGATGAATTGTCTGAGGAGGACAAACTGACCGTATCCCGCGCGCGCAAGATCCAGAGGTTCCTGTCACAGCCTTTCCAGGTGGCTGAGGTGTTCACTGGCCACGCTGGCAAACTGGTACCTCTCGAGGAGACCATCAAGGGATTCTCCAAGATCCTGCAGGGCGAGTATGACCATCTGCCCGAGGTTGCCTTCTACATGGTTGGCCCTATTGAAGAGGTGGTTGCTAAAGCTGAGACCCTTGCGAAGAATGCATAAACTGTTGTTAGAAGTGAATGAATGGGAAAATAATTCTATTTGTAATTAAAGTTAGTTAAAAACATACATTTTGTTTTGTTTTATGACTATTAAACTCACCCAATTTTAGGAATTCTTTGTCTACATAATTAATAGATTTATTCATTTTAAACTTACAAGTTACATAATACATTAATATACCTATGTAGTTATGCAATTTGTAAATTATTTAAGAAAAAGTTTTAAAGCACTTCCAAGTAATCGAAGCTGTTCTAAGAATACAATCTCAAGTAATCTGAAGTAATATACCTACCATCAATTAAGAGTAAAAAAATCAAGACACAATAAGAAATTTTTTTAGCTCTAATTATACAAACTTATCAATTATTCATTCAACATATCATACTACACTACATAAACAAAATTATGTATAATGTATGTAAGAATATCGCAATTTTATGTCATCTATGACATAAAATTGCGATATTCGAACAGATCTCATAGATATTTATCATAAAACTACATAATGTGCCTTATAATTATAATATTTTTAAAGGATATTATTTAGTATTTAGCCATGTAAGTAACTAAATTAGTATACCTAAGGAAAATAGTGTTTAAGTAGATATTGTAAGAAAAGTGCAATGCCCATAGAAGATCGTTGGCAATGCCCTAAACTTCAAAATTATAACCCAGGGGTCTTCAAATCTAGAGTAAATAGGTTTCTTCTAGGCAAGCGTGGTACATCTTAGACTATAGTGGTGCTTAAAATCAGGCAGGCTATAGCATTTTGTAATCTAAATTTTATATGGGTTTATTGCCTGAAATAAAGACATTATTATTAGTAAAACGTAAGCCTATTTAATGTAAAAAAAAACAAGCTACAGGGTCACACAATTCAATCAATTTTTTTTAGAATAAGTTCTAAAATGTAATATTGTATTGTGTACAGCATAAATAAATACCTAAATGTCTCAGTTCTAAAACTTTATCAAACTAACTTGCAAGCTCAATTGAGAGGATTACTTGTATACCCTGCTCAAAAAGTCTAGAAATTGAATTTAACCCTATTTTAAACATTAACAAAAACCACAAATTAATCACATTTCTTAAAAATTACCTACCTTATTACAGATCACTTTTGATTCTGGTGATCATAACAATGTTATCGTCAGGAAAAAAATGAGTACCGCAAATGGCACCCATTATATTCTTCACATTTTGAACGGGGTAAAAAACATACTCAGTTTAGGTCGGATGTCTAGAACTCGTTTTCAATATTTGCTTGGTGGTCCAAAAAAAGGCTTGAATTTCTATACAAAACCTGGCATAAAAATAAGAATGAAATAAAATTATTAATCAAATAAAAAAGAACGAATGATATCCTTGTGTAAACTTGCCCTAAATGTTAAAAATGATTTTTTTGGAAACAGTAACGGACACGGTCTGTGGTGGTCAAACTTTTGGTCTTGTCGTTATTTCTTTGATATCATCATCATCATTGGTTAGGTGGGTTAGTTCATTGTCGATAGCAACCTCATAGGTAGGAATATACCTGTGTGAAAAAGGCCAAAAATGTATGCTTGCATAACTTGTCTCATATCCTATTACTGCATTAGCATTCATCGGTAATTCTATGCCACATTGTGAAAAAAAACCATCTTTTTTTATTAGTCGTTTGTTGAAATAAAGCACCTATTTTGTATTGTCTAAATTATAGCTACGTAAGTATGAAAGTAGATCAGATCCTTTTCTTTGCATGATAAAATTAAATGGTGTTGCATAATTCGAATAAGAGAATTTTATGGTACCTATACGATGAAGCATAGTAGGTACTTAGTAAGAACCGTTGCGCAAATCTAGATGGAGATAACTAGGAGACTAGCGGGGGTCAAATCCATCTTCATATACCTACAATTTCATCCAAATCGGTTCAGCCTTTTATGGGCGTGAAGAAAGTAACATACCTACTCGTACAAAACCTAATAAGATTATTTCGATTTGCTGAGTTTTCTCAGCAAACACCTTGAACTCCTGCCTACATGGATAAAAAGAAATAAATTGTACCTAATAGGTAAGTAGGTACCTATATTATTTATTGTCAGGAAAACTGTATAAAAAAAATAATAGATCAAACTTTTTTTTATTGTATTCATTCGGTGATCTTTCCTAACAATCACTTAATTTAAATTGATACAATTGGTATATTTTGTGTAAAAAATAGTCAACTAAACACATTCTGGGAGAAACATAAATGTACACATGAGTACTATTCTAGTGTAAACTTAAAATTGTATAATATCTATACTTTAGGTACATCTTGTTCATACATCCATCGATTCACTTGGCTTATCAACTTTAGTGAGATCTGATGTTGTATCAACATAAGTAATTCCTTCATTACTATCTAATTTTGATTTTTTTTTATCTGCTGCCTCAATTTCAGAAACAGGATTTATACTGATATCACCATTTTGTTGTAAGTTAGACGAATGATCATTATTTGGTGTGTCTGGTACAGATACATTTTCCACCAGAAGTGCATCTGGCGCTGATAAGGTTCTCTCTGTTCTTTTATTAACCGCCATTGTATCACTCGGCGCTTGCGTCCCGGGATTCTCAGCCACTACACTAACACAGTCTACTTTTGGAACATTCACTACAACAACTCGTTCAGAAGACTTGTCATCACTCAAAGTAGTTTTATTTGGATCTTTTATTTTGATTCTTTGTAATTTCAGAGGAGTATTTACAGCTGGTCGCATTCCATCTTTATTGCGGAAAGGTTTTATTACGAGAATTTTCGTCTTCATACCAGATTTTGTAAATTCTGAAATACTTTTATTTAGTACTGGACTATTTTTGATGGCATCTATGCTTTCTCTTCGGAATTTGAGAGGCAAAACTGGTAAATTGCTAATAGTTTTAGGTTTAACTTTTGCTATTGCTGTATTTGAATCAATCGGACCTTTTTTCTGCTCAACTCCTGGACCACTGGTTACAACAGTATCACTCAATAAGACTTTAGAGGCATCAGATTTAGTTAGATCTGTAGATACTCCTTCTTTAGGAACCATAGATGCATCATTTTCTGCAGTTTTGCTGCTACTGTCTTGGCTATCTATGTTTGCAGGGGAAACATCTTTAGGTGTTTCTTTATTTGAAACAGTGTTTTCTTTCTTTTCATCAATATTATCCTTCCTAGGTGATAATTTATCACCCCTATTAGTTCCTTTCGGAAGCATGGGCCGCACAAAAATACTCGACGGGATCCTCTCTCTCTGAATGTACAAAGTGGCTGGAGTTTTCATATGCGCTTTAGCATTTTCCACAGCTTTTCTCGACAGTGACTCTAATGCTCCACAACTCTCTTTGTTCAACATTTCATAGTTGCTTAACATTTCTGGTGGTGGCTTTTTCTTGTTTTGACTAGATTTTGGATTTGTAGTATTAACGGTTTGGGATTCACGGTAACCTTGCGCCTCCATCTTGAGAAGATTTGACAAATCATATTCGAAATCTTCATTTTTGGGTTTTGCCTTTCTACGAACCGGACGTCTTGATGCCACGGTAGAAAATTCTTCGATGCGTCTTTTTGCAATCCTGTCGTACGTGTCATCAATATCTGAAGAATTTTCTTCAAATGTTTTGACAAGGGTATCATCTTTATTTGCCCAGTCTTCGTCTTCTTGTTTACCTGTAACATAAATAAATACAAGAAATATAGCATGCGCAATACAACCTTAGATAATAAATTAATAATTATCATATACGATCTGTGTAGCTTGCAATAAATTTCATTAGTAGTATAACTCACTTTTAATTGATTTTCTTCTCTTCCCTATGACTTTGCTGGGTCCTTTATGCGTAATTTTTCGCTTTCTAGATCCTTCTACCCGCGAGCTACTCGACGAGCTGTCGTCTGAGAGTCTGCTGGAGTCACTGGAACACCTGCTCGGTCGTCTCGACTCTGGACTGGCTTCATCAGCTTCTGCCGTTTCATCCGGTGTAGCCAACCCTGTCGCTTCTGGTCCGTCAATAGCTTTGACGGTGCTGAAATAGAAATCCTTATCGCCCTTTAGTTTGTGAACCACTTTGACGTGTTCAGGAAGTTTTTCGAAATTGTAATGCTTGAAGTTGCACAGCTTGCAGGCGTAGCGCATCCAGTTGTAGTGTTTGGCCACGTGGTCGTACAGGGACTGTATGTGCTCACAGCGCGTGTCACATCGTTTACAACGCATCATTTCTAAATCGATGTCTGGTAGAACTCGCTGCCTGAGCGCCATTAGGTTGCTTTTCTCGGCATGCTGTGCGAAGGGCAGTCTGAGCGGTATGCCAGCTTGAGGTTCAGGCTTGGGTGCGGGATCTTCAACTTTCTCAGGCGATTCCGCGGGGGAGTTATCCTTGGAAACAGTTTCTTCATCGCCAAGCTGCATTCCCGAATCCCGAGAGCCTTCTTCGTCAACTGCACTTCGCTCGGGCGCTTCATCGACGTCTTGGTCTTTTTTACCAGGTTTTGATTTTACCTCTTCTTCTTTCTTATCTTTTTCTTTTTCCTTGTCTTTGATTTCCTTCACGATTTTGTTTTCTGAAAACAGATGTAAAACAATATGAAAATTTAAACTTATTGATAATTTTATTGTGTATCGATGAGCGACGTTCTATTCAATGACAGAATCTAACATACCATTATTATCAATAGCAGCTGGTAAGACGAGGTTAGAAGGCGGCCCCTTGTTGTAGTCCTTCCGTATCTGTATCTCGATGCGCTTGCCCTCGGGCCGGCGCAGCGCCCTGGAGCGAGGCTGGCAGGTGTGCGTGTGCGCAGCGAGCGCGGCGCGGCGCTCGAACGTGCGCCCGCAGCCGCCGCACCGCGGGACTTCCCCGTCGCACTCCATGTTGTCCATCCACGCCTGGAAAAATTATAACTATTGGGTCAGTGAGCATATACCAGTTATTTTACACGATAAACAACAATGCCTGATGTTTTTGTTTTCAATCTTCAATATGAGACTTGAATTTTAGGGTTTCACGTATATTAGACTCTCAGACATTTTTTGTTATTTATATCTTTTTAGAGATCATAGAAATCATAAGATGCTAGATATGCTTTATGTATATAATGTTGTATACAATGATAGTACAGTGGCGGCGGTATAAACCTGTGCAGCTTCGTAAATAACAAATAGCTATAATATAACAATAGAGTAAATAAGAAGCAAAACAGACCTGATTTTCTTGATCTAGTCTTTCTTCTTCCGTTATCTTCGGAGCTGAAGCCATTTTCATGTTGTTCTTGCGTTTTTCATAGAATGCAGGTGGGTTGTTCATTTTGAATGCTTTCGCTTGGATTGACTCTCTCAGTCTCCGGATTTGAGCAGCAGATTTACTGGAAATAACAAAATTAATAAAAATATATAAGTAAATAAATATGTCTGCTTTATCAATAATAAGCCCAACAAATATATATATTTTTAAATTAAGTGTTAGTTTGCATTCGCCTTGCGGTAAAAAAAAAGAAATGATGAAAGCTACATAACTATTTCAGAACCATAAAATCTGAGGAAATAATATGATGTCTTCCGTGAAAAGCCTTTTACGCCCACCACAACGTATTTTCCCAAAGAGTACCTAATGATATTCTTCGGGAGAGTTACTCACCCACAGTAAAACAACAAAAATCATTAACCTCATTAGGTTTCTGAGCAACTATAACAATAAAACAACATTTCCAATCCAACAAGTGACTTCTCACCGATGTACTTTGAAGAGATGTCTGTAAACGCTCCATGAGGTGGAGAATATCTCCAAGCATTCAGGACATGGGTACACCACTCTGGTGTCCACATGCTTGTATTTCATGTGGAATTTCAGCGTCTTTTGCGTTGAGAACTGCATGTCACCTGGAAATTTGTGTATTTTTTTTTATTAGAAAGATAACTATTGAGCTTTTTTTGTGATATGGAAGATGCAAAAATGTTATGCAAAAATATTTCCCTTTTTCAGGAACGGAAAGTCCCTGTTATTATCAGTTTGTAAGTTAGTATATAATAGAAAGACTAATGTATGAAATTGAGGTAATAATTCGTTCTGCAGAGCCTATCGTTAACAAATCCCATACAATATTTCTAATCCTTCCTCGAAATTAAATTCTTGTCTAGTCTAAGGCGACTGCTCTACTATTTGTGAAGACACTGGCTAGATGAAGCCTAGCGATTGTCTTTTGCTACGCCCTAATACCTCGGAGCAAATGTATTTTTTTTTTTTGGAAAAAATGTATGTGAGTACGTATGAATAAATCTATATAATATAAAACTCAAAGGTGACTGACTGACTGATATAGTGATCTATCAACACAGCCCAAATCACTGGACGGATTGGGCTGAAATTTGGAATGAAGGTAGATATTATGACGTAGGCATCCGCTAAGAAAGGATTTTTGGAAATGCCACTTTCAAAGGGGTGAAATAGGGGTTGCAAGTTTTACTTCTTAATGCGAGCGAACCCACGAGCACCCACTAGCAAATTATATACATCTTTTAACCGTATACAGTAAGCAGATAAATTAGTTGGCACTTACATTGCTTACACTTCAACGAGTCTCCACCTCCGTCCTCATCGTCACTGATCTGTATGACAGCTTCAGTCTGATTGTCCTTACTGTCATCCGGCACCAAGCTCTCTATCTTAAACTTGCCATCATTCTGTAGCACTGCTATGTTGCGAGACAGGATATTGTCCAGTTCATTTACCTGTAATGTCATACAAATATGTATATTTAATGTACCTACACTAAAATATCACAAAACTTAAGGAACATTTATATGGTAACTTATAGGGTGGTCTTATCACTTTATGCTTAATATCATAGTGGTTGTGTAGTAACATAAAAAGTGTACAAATATAATGTATGACTATTATTTAAAAATTATAAATTAGTTCAAGTTTGGAGCAATCAGGGGAGGATTAATTAGTTAAGTTATAACTCGCATTTTATATTTTTAAACACTAAATGGAATATTAAACATATTCTCGTAGAAATACCTACTTAAATTGGACACAAAATTCATAGACAATATAAGTTAAATTTTACTAGATGCCTATTAACAACACAATTAGTATGCTTGAGTAGTGTTGAAGTAATATAGTATAGTAAGCATCACATCAGCGCTGCTGTGGGTCGGATGACCAGTTAGGCAGTTATTAAGTTCTGTCAGAGGGCCTTATGTGGATTAATTTAATTTAATTACAGCATGTAAATGTATCATCCAACCCATGAAAGCGCTCAAATGTAATAAATGACGTCAGTTATTCATGTAATATATGTACAGGTACTCAGTTTAGTCAACATTTGGATCAACATACAAACATACATTTTCTTGACCTTCAGATCTATGTGTATGTTGTGTGCACATACTTATAGTAACCTAGTATTTGTTTAGTTATCAGCTATACTCAGAAGTAAATGGGAACAAAGAGAAAGTAAATACATCAATTTTCTACATTACATTACTTGTATAGTGTATTGGGCATAGAATGCAAAGATATGTACTATCTTAGCTATCAAATTATTTACATGTTTGACAGAACCAACAGTTCTTTTTATACAAAAATATGTATAAAACTATCAGTATAATTAATTAAGTTTATACAAGTCCCACATACTTGAGTTTTCATATTATCATTTTCCATCTCTGTATCCAGGTTTTGAAAGACTGCAATTGTACTGTTTGGTATTTTTTGGAAAGTGACTTGAGGTTCATTATCAGTATTTTCAGTACTTGTGCCTTTGTTCTTGGCAATCTTCTCAATTATTGATGTCAAGTCTTTAGTTAAGGGGATTCTATCATCATATTCTGTTTTGGATAATTTAGCTTCCTTCAATGATTCTTTATATCCTTCTTCTATACGCTTGATTTTTGTAAGCTCATTCAGCTGAAATGAGATATAAATTTCAAATACTATTATCTGATGATTATGTAATATTTCATCACATATAATTTAAACATTTTTGAATACTTACTGTACTAGATGATTTTATAAAATGTCCATGAACTGTAGAATTGAATTTGTTTTGACAGTAAACCCGTTTGTGAGATATGAAGTTAGCCAAACTCCTGAATAGGTTACGGCAGACTTTACATTCATATAGCAAATCACATTCATCTGATAGCAACCCCTTTAGCTGAAAAGTAAAAAACCGAATTATAACTTCAATTGAATAGGTACTAATTTATGTAAAAATTGTTGTCGTTTAAACAATGTAAATATACACTCACTTCTTCAGTAGCCATATCAAATATCTTTCTTGCTTGGGCAAAACCAGTAATACTGGTCTGTATAGGCTTTCTAAGCAATGAAAAATCTGTATCTTCAGTGTCATCATTATTTGCAATAGAAGACTTGCTGCTCCCTTTACCTCTATCATCCTTACCCCTGGCCTTGGCATTCACTTTGTTGCCTGCCATTATGCCTAAAAATGAGAGTAAATACCAATAAAAACACACAAATCGTATGACATAACATGCTGCTGCGTCGTTTTATTACTCTGAATACGCTTCTGTAGGTAGGTAGGTAGGTATATTGCTGACCAACCAAAATGACATGACAATGATATTGCCGACAGAACTAGAAGCCACTTACGTAGGTAGTAGGTAACAATAACATTATGCATGAGCAGCTATTATCTAATTGCAATTTAGTACATTTAAAAAGAACTAACCATAGAATACTATAAATCAATCGCACCTAGCGGCAAGCATGGCAAAACCACGACCTATACCTACTCAAGAAGCTAGAGTCTCTCCCTCAAATAAACTTCATAAGACACGTTATAACAGGATATATTTATGTGCATTATACATTCGGAATATAATAGATCACGATAGCATTAAGTAAAAACATCAACTTACATGGGATTATTCAGAACCGCTAACTTGAAAATTCCAGTTTTCCGACAAATTCACCCATCACGCCTCCATTTTCAACAAATGAATATCAGCCGTAGAACGTAACTGACAAGCAAACGTGATTATTGAGCAACCTTAGTAGGTAACATGGTATGCAAGTTCATATTGTTTTCAATATTTTCAACATAATAATTATGTAGATATTGATTTAGCTGGATTAGATTTATTCGCTATTTTTTTAAGAACAAAATGCGCTGGAAAGAGAGGGTTGAAATAAAAAATCCATGGCGCTACCTTAAACTTTATATGGAAATTATATTCGAGTCTAGACAATTTATATATTAAGACAGATACAACATGCTATTTTATCGACAGAAAAAATATAATTTTGTACAATTTTATTGTTTGTGTCTACGCCAAAGATTATATTTAGACCTCGTTTAACTTTAAATATAATAACTTTTTACTGATATAATAAATAGATCCGATCATTTTTGATCCAGCCAGTGAGACGGTGGTTGTAAGGGTAAAAATGCACTATGAATTACTGCGCCATCGTTACTGTCGTCGGTCTTTGGAGGTGATACGCATGTTGTGTATTGCTCTTAAGGTTACATTCGGAATGCTTAGCATATTCATCAGCAAGCATCCCCAGTTGTTACCTACATATTATCATCTACTATATGGTAAAAGATGTACCTACTTACCTAATGATATTATATTTGCATCAATATTACAATGTAATCAACAGTTATTTTGATTATCGCGAAAGCTGTTCTATTATAATAACTACTTAACCATACTTACAACGAACATTTTATAGTATGATCCATAGTCAGAAAATATGGTATGGATATAAAGATCTTTTTATCCAAATATATAAACTCAAAGGTGACTGGCTGACATGGTGGTCTAGCAACACACAGCCCAAACCACTGGACAGAAAGAGCTGAAATTTCGCATGCAGATAGATGTTATGTCCTAGGCGTCCGCTAAGAAAGACTTTTTGGAAATGCCACTTTTAAAGGGGTGAAACAGGGGATGCAAGTTTTACTTCTTAATGCGAGCGAAGCCGCGAGCTCCCACTAGTTTTTAATATATCTGCTAATGCTACCAAATATGTGTATGTTGTGAGTTAACATTTATGAACGAGTAAAATTAATCATCATTCGCTTGTTCATCTTGTCCAAGTCCAATGTCCAGTTCTATCATCCCTGTCTTGTGCGGAAGAATAAAACCAAGAAGATATACTTAGTGCATGTTTATCCCATCTTTTTATTTAGCCAGCTTACATTGACAATTTAAATCAACGTCAACTAGGTATGTAGTAAAACATTATGCAGTCACTGTCATGTGTCATAGAATGAATATTGAGTTGAGAGAACGCGTTTTTTTTTGTTTTGTTTGCTTTGCATAGCATCAAAGAATACTATACTATTCTATTACCCTTTTGCTTTGCATCTTGCTTGCATTGCATTAAATTGATTTCCAATTCATTTCCCTTACAAGCAAGCACAAGTCTCACATTATACCCTAGCCGAAGTTTCGTTTATAGCCTATATAAGTCCAATTGTAAGTAAATATTATTTTATAATAGTTTCCACCTCTCAAATAAGTAGGAAAATGATGCTCAAAAGTCACAGGCCGGTCTTGATATTTACCGGGAGATTTACACCCTAACCCTTCTATTATAATATATATATTACCTATTTTGTTCATCTAATAAACTGTTCGTCTAATAGGCATTATATAATGCAGTATTTGATTTAACGACACAATCTCTATTGTATTGTATATTTTAGTGTCAAAATCACTGCAACTTTGGTTGGTTTTTTGTCTTCCATACAATTATTTATTATTAGTACATTTATCAGTTCTTTCAGTGTCCTTATTTAAAGAGTTACACTGTACTTTTATTTACACCAACTAATAATTACACTAACAATGTTAATAAATGCAAGTAATTTGTAAGTTGTATTTTAAAATATTGAATCAGTCCACACTTTGCGGAAATCTATTGCAGATGAAACTCTGGAACTACTCTCTCTCTCTCTCTGATAAACTACATAATTTCTTCAGAGTTTCATAATTTGTATTCTACTAAACTTAAACTACTATGATATTATACCTTTCAGCACTCACAATGTCTGGTGAAGCACAAACACCAGACTACCAGCAAAGAAGATGGCAGCACCTGAGGAAGTTCTTGGAAAGATCTGGGCCATTCTGTCACCCTGACTTTGAACCATCTGCTGAAATATTGGATTTTATCATGGAGTCCTGTAAAGTCCTCATAGTTGGAGCGGGAGGCCTAGGCTGTGAGCTACTAAAAGACCTAGCACTGATGGGCTTTAAAAAGATCCATATTGTAGATATGGATACAATTGAACTGTCTAATCTGAACAGGCAGTTCTTGTTCCGTAGAAGTGATATTGGCTTGTCAAAAGCAAAGTGTGCTGTTGAATTTGTCAACAGAAGGTAAATAGAATTTATAATCATCATCCTACTGCCAGGCATGAGACTCTATTTGCATGTGCTTATTTTGTAATTTTAATAACATTAAGTTATTCTTTATTTTTCATTTACTTTTTATAGGTCTGTATCTACTGAGTAACCTCTCTTTATGTCTGATGTTTTATAAGCCTATGGGATCTTTTTTAATATAGTTTTTGTATGAAAAACTATATTAAAATATGATAACTATATGACCTTTGCCCAGGAGTGGGACAGGAGTTGATAAAAAAAACAACTACCTACTTATATCATCTATAGCTCACTCTCGTTATATGATTGCAGAGTGCCTGGCTGTGAAGCGGTGGCCCACCACTGTTCCATCCAGGACCTGGATGACTGTTTCTACCGCCAGTTCCATGTGGTGGTGTGTGGCCTGGACTCCATTGTGGCTCGGCGGTGGCTGAATGGCATGCTGGTGTCTCTTCTACAGTATAATGATGATAGTAAGAATATAATATATGAAACCATTTCTTTTAGTTATAACATATGTATGTCTTGTTGGCAAGTTCATCTCAGTTTGTTCTCCCTTATTGATCAATCAATCAATCAGTTCTTTATTGACAAAAATATAAACAAGGCACAAAATCTGGCTTCCGAACTAGAAGATTATCTGTGTCTCGGAAAAAAATGAATTTACAGATAAATTATAAATCAATAACATGATATATTATGTTGCTGTTGTTCCTCTCAGCTATGTTCAAAATTATGAGGTTTCTCTTGATCCAGTCTTTTGATCAGAAAACTGGTTTTACTCACAGCACCTGCCAATCCTTGGTATAACCAAAATAAAAACTAGCATAACAGTTTCTATTATGTCATGTCAAATTAAAGTATTCTGCATGTAGTATGTAAATCAAACAAATAATAATTAATATTTACCAAATGCACATATTAAATTAGAGACCTAAATTAAAAAAAAAAAATACAAAATTTCCAGGGAGCTTGGACCAAGGCAGTGTGGTGCCAATGGTTGACGGAGGCACAGAGGGCTTCAAGGGCAATGCGAGAGTGATCTTACCAGGCATGAGTGCCTGCATTGAGTGTACTCTCGACCTCTATCCACCACAGAAGACATTCCCTCTCTGTACCATTGCTAATACCCCAAGGTAATTATTTTGTCAATTATAGTTGACTCAGCTCATCTGATGCAAAGTCAATGTGTCACATGTGTGTAAGGTTTTGCATTATATTATTGCTCACAAAAAAACCCATTCAAGCATCACAGACAACTACATTGTAGTTTCAGAGAGAACAAAAGTTTAAATTTAACAACTTCAGAAGATAAAATAGGATAAACTTATTTAAAAAAAATTGATTCTCTTCCCCCTAACAAATTAATTTAACAGGAATCACTAACCCATATAATGGGAAAGTATGACTAAGGAGGAAGGTTTTAATGGATATTGATGGATGTAAATAAGCCACTTGTTTTCATTTTACAGATTACCTGAGCACTGCATAGAGTATGTGAAAGTGATTCAATGGGCCAAGGAGAACCCGTGGGGCAGCACCACAGCACTAGATGGGGATGACCCACAGCATGTCGCCTGGGTGTATGAGAAGGCGCAGGAGAGAGCCATGAAGCACGGCATAGCCAATGTGACTTACAGACTGACTCAGGGGGTGTTGAAGAATATCATACCGGCTGTGGCTAGTACTAACGCTGCTATTGCTGCTGCTTGTGCTACTGAGGTAATTAAGATATAGACAACACTAGCTGTGCCTGCGACTTCGTCCGCGTGGAATAGTTATTTTGGGCATCATATTTATTTTGCAAACAGCCTCTTCAGCTTTATAAATTATAGCTGTTGCCCACGACTTGAACCGTTTTCGCAGCGCACGCAACGGAAGCCCTCAAAGATGAATAATTTTCCCCGTTTTTTCCAGATTTTCCATTGTTTCTTCGCTCCTATTAGTTGCAGCGTGATGTTATATAGCCTAAAGCCTTCCTCGATAAATGGTCTATTCAACACAAAAATATTTTTTCAATTCAAACCAGTAGTTCCTTAGATTAGCGCGTTCAAACAAATAAACAAAAAAACAAACTCTTCAGCTTTATAACATTAGTATAGATTAGTATAGATTAGCAGGTAGAAAAATCTCACGCAGGTAGAAACTAAAGAGTTAGGAGATTTTTCTATATACCTCAGTGAACATCTGCTCACAAAAAAATAGCGTCTTAGATAGGCCAGTGTAAAAGATCATATAATCCTGTCTCAATTTGAATAACCTCTTCGATTGACCATTACACAGACTCATATCAACCCTGCCTAATTTTTTTGACAATTACAAGTACCTACTCCAGTTTTCTAACAAGAGTACAGAACCTGACCTGATTCTACTAAACACATTCTAATAGTTTACCTGGACAATAAAACAATGGCCTGTCAATATCTAATAACTCTAATCTCGATTGACTGGCCTGTTAGCTTAGTTGGTTGTGGCTCTGCCTTCTAATCTAGGGGTTGCGGGTTCGATTCCCGCATGTCACAAGTATTTATGAACTTAAAAATTTATTATTAAGTACTTACTTGTGTTGAGTCTGGTTGTGTATTTATAAACGAAAAATATATAAGTATTATATCCGTTATCTAGTACCCACGACACAAGCGTTTGCTTAGTGTGGGGCTAGATGGCGATTTGTGCAATGTCCCGGAATATTTATTATAAAAAACAAAATTTTCTTACTCTGACTTTTAAATTCAATTATCTCTCCAGGTATTCAAACTGGCATCGTCATGCTGCGTAAACATGAACAACTATATGGTAATGAACATGGCGGAGGGTGTGTACACATACACATTCAGCGCTGAGAAGCGACCGGACTGTGTGGCTTGCAGCAACACCTCCAGGGCAATGGTCATAGAACCCGATGCAACCCTGCAAGCTATATATGACAAGCTGTGTGACGATCAAGGATACTTGATGAAGAGCCCTGGTTAGTATATTAAAAAAATATACTTATATTAATAAAAATTAAATATTCTATCAACAAAGCGCCAACTAGCCACATAGCTAGCTTGTGTCGTGGGTACTAGATAATGGATGTAGTAATCAAATAATAATTATATCTACACATTGAAAGTATAGGTTTGCTTTTGACTACAGAACCTCTGATGTTAAGCAATGCTGTAGCAGCTTGTGCTTACCTAGAGTATAATTTATTATCTGTTTACTCTACATTTCAAGGCCCTTATATTGTATTATACAACGTAAAGTTTTCCTAAATTTTTTAGGACCATTAACCAGCTTTATTAACTTTGATACAAAAAACAAAAAAACGACCTACTTATGTACCTGCTTACATTAACTTCCTCATATCCACATTCAGCCTACAATGCCAGCATAATGTGTTATCAAATTCTGTTCTACTAAAAGAAATGTATGAAATGAAATTGTAAAATGTTGGTGCGAATCACTAAATTGTCAAACTCTAATACGGATCACCAAGATACAGGCTGATAGCCTAGTTTGGGATCCACTAATTATTCTGTATTGCACACAGCTTAACTATTTATTTATTCACATCATATGATAAGAATTCTTATTTTATTTTCAATGATTAATAGGATTGTGCCTACTTGACTGTGCTTTGCCACAATAAGAACTCCTTGACTCTCTTTTTACTTTAAATGTGTATGTAGCTAAAATAATTAAATCATTTTATCAACAGGGATAACAACAATCATTAATGGCCGCAACAAGACCCTCTACATGTCTTCAATTAAAAGTATTGCAGAAAGGACTCGAGATAACCTGAAGAAAAAAGTTACTGATCTCGGTCTTTACAATGGAGCTGATATTTTAGTAGCTGACATCACCACTCCTAATACCATCACTATCAAGCTGAAATTCGCAGAAAATGTTCAGGACGTTGATATGTCGAAATACATTTAATAATGATAGATGCACTTCATTTTATTTATTGTGATTCGGAAAATCTGAAAATAAATTACCTACTTAATTAAACATTTGTATTGCATTTCTCCCGTTTGTAAGCTAAGTATACATAATATACCTAATAGTAGTAGGTAGGTAAATAAAATCTCGTTATTTTATTATTTAGGTTTATTCGGTTAAAATATATACCTATAAGAAATTAACATATTTTCTACCTATAGTTTTGTTATGAGTATGAGCATGTAAGAGTGGGTAAATTTTTGTGCGTCCATACAGAAACGGGTGTACCGATTTCGAAGAGTACCGAAACACCGAAGGAAGGAAGGAACACCGAAAATATACCTTATAGGGGTATAGTATAAGTATGATTAGAGAAGAGAATAAGCGGGTTGCTGCAAAAGTACCGGAACACGATAATAGATGGCGAACTTGACCCGTCGCGAGCATCTTGCGATACGAACGTAAGGAAATCCTGTGATAGCTATAGAATAATAATGCACTCAAGATCTAAGCGTGCTGGTGCAGAGGCTGGCCTTGCCTTTAAAATACAGCTATCTACGAAAATTGTATGTGTGCCTATGTGTAGGCTATTTTCTTTCTGTGGAAATATCGTTCACTTAATCGATCGATTTTTAAGTATTCTTACTCATCTAGTCCCATCACTAACAAGTTGCTTTGACGATTGACATCTGACGTGGTAGAGCAACGCAAAACAGGAGAAAGGATAACCAAAAATTTAAATTTCTTTTATATTTTAAGTTAATAAACCTAATTACAAATATGTTGGACACACTATTTGACGATGTGAAACGAATGAACAAGCGGCAGGTAAAGTTCATCCAGAAATTATCCGGTGACGTGACCTTTTAGTGTACCGGTTACTAATGCTGATTTTGTCTATATTTCCAGTTTATCTACCAAGTTTTAAGCTTTGGTATGATAGTGTCGTCGGCACTGATGATATGGAAAGGTCTAATGGTCGTTACTGGCAGTGAAAGTCCTATTGTTGTGGTTTTATCGGGTAGTATGGAGCCTGCGTTCCACAGAGGCGATTTGCTGTTTTTAACTAACTATCCCGAAGAACCGGTGCGTGTCGGTGAAATCGTCGTCTTTAAAGTTGAGGGACGTGACATTCCTATCGTCCACAGAGTTTTGAAGCTACATGAAAAGTAAGTAGACCAAAGGTATAGGATTCTGACCGGAAAATGTGTTCATATACTCCTGAATCCATACAGTGTGTACGTATACTACATATAGGTATTGTCTATATGTCTTTAACTTAGAGGGTTTCATCATGCTAACCAAGCAAATCCTGTATAACACAACATAGTTAGCACAACATTGTTTGTATTCTATATAGTAGTCTTTTTTCCTCAAGTTATCTTAATAACTTATAATATTCTTACAAATGTGTCTTTGTGTTTACAATGTATGTTCTGTGTATTCCAGGAACAATGGCACTGTAAAGTTCTTAACAAAAGGAGACAACAACAGTGTAGATGACAGAGGTCTGTATGCCCAGGGCCAGCTGTGGCTGACCAAGAAGGATGTGGTGGGACGCGCCCGGGGCTTCCTGCCCTATGTGGGCATGGTCACTATTTATATGAATGAATATCCTAAGTTTAAGGTAAATATTATGTCACATAAATCTTTATTTACAATAATAATACATAAAAACAAGGGAAGAAAAACTAAAGTAAATATTGATTTATACTTCTTAGTTATATAATTTTTTAATTACTATAATAATACATGAGAACAAGGGAAGAAAAACTAAGGTAAATATTGATTTATACTTCTTACTATTAGCTTACTCTTAGTGGCTACAAATAATACATACCTACTATAGAAGAGAGCAAAAGCAAGATTTGTGTGAGGGAAAGAGATGAATTGTAGAAGAATTTTCAATGCAACATTTGAAAGGAGTTATAATACTATAGTACGAATTATTTGTAGCTTGATGATTAAAAAGAGTAAAGTATACTCTAATATATAATTTTACCAACATTCTCTCAGCTATGTAACAAAATTAGATTTCTTCTTCTCAGTCGTAACACTTGGCAGAGTGGTCGTGGTCAACATGTAGTATTGTTCTGGGTGGCAGATGTAGCTCGCCTCACGATGTCCCGCCATCTCTCCCTGCTGCTGGTCAGTCTGGTGCACTCATGCACAGGGCCACCCACCATTAATTAGATTTACTTGTGGTTAAATTTGCCATGGCTTGTCCTAGTTAGTGAGATATATTTGAGGCTATTAAGAAATGAAAAATAAAGTATAAAAATATCATATCTGTTATCTAGTACCCATGATATAAGAGTTTGCTTATTATTGGGCTAGATGGTGTTGTGTGAAATGTCCCAGAATAGTTATTTACTTATAACTTATTATTAATGTGTTCACCGTTATCTATACATAATTTGAGAACTGTGGTATCTTATTGTGGTTAATTTATACTTATGCTCTACTGTGAGTTAGATAAGTTGAAGTTTTGGCTGTTCATCAACTGTAGTACTTTGATACTATACTTGTTAAATCATGGCAGGGCTCAGGGTCCCTGACATGAATAGAATAGAATAGAATTCCTTTATTGCCCATAATGTCATTATATATCACAGTTTTACACAACTAAGTAATACTTAATTTCACAACAGACTCGTCTTTATCTTACTTCTAGGTGTAAAATCACTTACATTTTTAAATATTCTATTTGTGCTATATTATTATCTATATTAAAGAAGGTGGTTTATTAACTGTAGTTATAGGTGTTTGAGAGGTCTGAGATAACAAGAGGGTGTATGCAATACTAATGTGATTATTATCTGTATTTTGTTTACTTTCCAGTTTGCTGTGCTGGCCTGCTTGGCCATCTATGTGCTGGTGCACAGGGAGTGACAGCGGCATCGATCTGAACACTTGGAGACACACGTGAAGGAGATTCTTTGGCTCTGTGTTTAATTTTACTATTAAATGAAGTTCTCTCTAGTGTAAAAAATAATTTATTTGCTGTTTGGTTTCCACTGGAAGTTTGTGAGAGTAAAGGTAATATTTGTCTGACACCAAAAAAATACAAAATACTGTTCCGATCTGTCATTGTTAACTATGGTTAGAAATTAAACACATAAACACACAAGGACACATTCAAAATTGCGATGATTATATATTTAACAGCCATCATCCAGAGGTGGTTCATGTTTTTTTTCTGGATAAAATTGGTTGTTGATCTCACCCTGGCCTGCCACAGAATTCTTAACACCGGGAAAGATATCTACCAATCAAAGAAGCTGAAAATGTAATCATTGAACAAACAGTGTCATATTGGGCTTCTTGTATTGGTAAATTATTTTACTGATTGACATTAAGATTTTGCTTGAAGAATACTTTACATATTTTGGCTATAAAAACAAGTAGCACTTAATATAACCACTTCCTGAGAACATTACCACGATCTTACTTAAATTAATGTTAATAGGTTTATTGTCTTAAGAAATTTGTTACTTGATAAAATAAAATACAGTGCACAAATCTTATTGGGTTCTTTGATTTGAACTTAGTTTTACGATGCATTTTAGAATATGTATTATTTTAATGGACTTAAACGAAATGAGGCGAGCTTCATGGAATGTCAGAGCACTGTTCCTATTGTTTGTTTATTTAGTGCATGTTTTAGCATGTTTTTTTTTGGTTTTTGGTATTATTTTAAGACATTTAGTAAATAGAACTGCATCTTTCTGCACTCCCAGCTCTACAAGTAAGATGCAGTTTTATTTAATTGATATTTTGCCGGTTGCACCGTAGTTTTGTTTACTCTCGCACATGTGTATCACAGAATATATTCTCAGCCTATTTCTACCGACATATGTATTACCACAGATAAGATACTCGTATGTGAAATGCATACAGCATTTTTAACTAGACGCTATTTTTGTAAAAAAAACTAATCTACAGCAGCGCCACCTAAAATTGCGGCGAAATGCGTAAACTCTCGGCAGTATGACGGGATGACTTTGTTAGAAGGATTTTTTATTACACCTGTGTGGTTGCTGATTTATGTGAAATCAGTAGTACACTCAAGTACCTACTATTCGAGTATATACGAGTACACTCGTATAAATCGCTTAGTCAAAATCATAATAATTACGTGTGACCTTAGTAAATTATTTATTTTTGCTCAGGTAGGTAATACTTACTTAGTTTGTGCCAACATATTGTTATTATTATAAACTTGCAGTACTAAACTTGCGGTAGGCATCCGCTACGAAAGGATTTTTTGGAAATTTTAAGAGGGTGAAATAGAGGATGCAAGTTTTACTTCTTAATGCGAGCGAAGCCGCGTGCACCCACTAGTAACATACTTATAAAAACAGAAATTGGTAAATTGAAAAAAAAAACAATTCCACAACTACTTCAATCATTCGTGAGGCATTGGCTTCTTTTTTGTAATCAGGCAAAGCTAAGATAAAATATTATTATCTATTACCTATTTCAAATAACTATTATTAGGTTTCTACCATCTAGGTACCTCTATAAACTGATAAGTGAGTAAAGTGGAAGGACGTGCGAAGATATCCCAAGAATGTGAAGATTGATAGTTCTCAGATCCGGGATCGACACTTGCTTGAAACTGGTAATGATACGGACCGCTGGACTGATTCAAAGCGAGTCCAAAACTGCGCTGTCATTGCTTTCGAGTCTAGAGAAGATTCTCTGTGACTTATAATGATGACTAAAATATTACTTGAGCTGCCTAGATTTCACCTTGGCGCCTGAGGTAGGTTGTAAATCGAAAATGGTTGATGTACCTTAGTAGGTAAGTGACTCAATTAAAGAGATCACTATACTTGGATTTGGGTTGATTGGGTTTTATCTATCCATACACCTTACTAGCGGTGATGTAATGTATTAATCTAATTGCTTATCACTTTCATATACGTTAACCGTTTGAATGAGAATAAGATACAGCCAAGTTGAACAGATTTGTTTGAAATTTAGTATAGAGATAGTTAAGGCCGGGATAGTCCTGTGTTTTAGGTATTTGAGAGGTTAAAGACGACGTAGGTAGTAAGTATAGGCCCCGCCTACGTTGTCGACGGCGCGACGCCGCTGCAAACGACAAGAGCATCCGTATAGAGTCTACCTAACCTGCCTAATTACACGAAGAAATAAGGTAGGTACTTTTTATCCCAAATCTATCCCAATCACTACACAAAACCTGCTCGTAACTTATGAGAGAAAATATTACAGTAATAGGTATTCCTACATAAAGTGTATTTTTCGTCCACGTATTACCTATATGTTATTACATGATTTGTACAGTGAAGTAGAAAACTGTTTCCGCTTCAGAGAGATTTCGTGGAAGCTTTGCGGCTGCAGCTACAAAGCTACGCCCACTTAGTTCAGGAAAACTCCTGAGGAAAAGCAAAGATTACAGACGCGGGAATGTTATGGGATTTATTGTGAGGATTTAGCACATTGATAGATTGAATTTATGATAGCATAGGTATACCTAGAAATAAGAACATGTGCGTTAGAAAGCTTTTACTCGGTAGGTTTTTTATGTCTATCACTTTATGGAGTTTTTCTAAGTACTTGTACTTATCTATCTTTTTTTACATGAGATAGTCTCACGCTTCACAAAAACTTGCCTGATGTTAAGCAACGTTGTACCTAATCTACGATCTTGCGCGCTTACCTCGAAGAAACCGGTTTACTCTCGACTCGAAGACCGATATCTGTACTTGTACTTACACATATATTATGTTAAACATCTATAATCATAAATGTAACTTTTAAATAATTAACACCTACTTATTTCTGATTTTCAATACGGTTTCTGAAAACAGCTGGATGAAGATTGAGAAGGGTGTTTTTTTTTATAAAATAGATAACTCAGCTAGTTGTAGTCAAGCGTGAGCCCATCTCATGTAAAAAAAGAACCTACAACATAAGAGTAGGTAACAATCTAAGATATCATTAAATAATGATAATAATTCCGGAACATTTAGTAAAAAACCCAAATCTCCTGCTGTCTACGTAGTCACGGCAGATACCTATAAAGCACTATGTGTTCTATCTACAGACACTTATCAGATGTTTAAATTCCCCTCTCGTTATTCAGGTACAATGCAACCTACATCTGCAGATGGCTCTCAGAAAACACGATTCCCACCCGCAACGGGAAGCGTGAGAGATTTCTTTGTGAAGAGCCCTCCAGTGCAGATCTGACGGCCATCTTGTTTGCAATGCTGTTCCTAGCTCAGACATCACCTTGGGTGGACTCGGTACAATAACAAGTGTTCTACACTTCTATGCTTGATGCTATTATGTTTTATACACGTTAGTAGTAGTACTGGTTAACTAAGGTGTACTTTTGAAGGATGGCTTCAGTACGCTAAGAACAACATCTTTTGTTCTATGACTTTTGGTAATACGCAACTTTTTGTATGGGACAGCTGTTTTTTTACTATCGATCCTTGAATTGACATTCATCGTGAAAACACTACTAAAATGTTATGCATTTGTTACTAGTGACAAAAGCATAAAGAGGAGAACTTGACTTCGATTCGGAGATTACAAAATTTACATAGTCGAATAATTTCTACATGTATACAGTTACATGTAACTATACCTACCCAAAAGTAAAGAGTCGCCATTTTATTTTTACCATCTGCTGTAGATGCAAAAACATTTATCTGGATTTCCATATCAGATTGTATTTCAGCTTGTTACGCGGTTTTACCACCCAGTTACTGTTACTTTATTTTATTTTTACACTCGCGTTCGACGGTTTGGTTACCTGCAACATTAACCGGATCCCCGTTCCAACTGAACGAATCAACCCAACTTTTTTATGTGTTTATGCGCACCACTAAAAAGTTAGTTTAATGCAGTTATTTAAAGTTTTTATGTCCGCAACTATCAGTTGATTATACCTGCGGGCCGTTGCGCTGCCTGAATTTCATATTTTCGGAGGTGAGCTGGAAACTATGTAATTTACTTATATACTAGAAAGTACATAAGTGTAATGTGGGGTGGGTTTACACATAGGCATTTATGCGTTCGTATGCAATAGTGGTTTGAAGGCGTTAACATGATAACACTTTTGATCATCTACTTCAATGATTGTAGTGTGTGTATTCCAATTTCACCCATACATTGTCAGAAATAAAACGAAAAAAGCGTTTTATTTAAACTCAATTTAGGCTTATCAATATCATTACAATAAAAGAAGTCACCTTCAACCTCAACCACCGCAGTCGTTAATATATTATTCATGCACTAAACTGGTATGTTTCCTGATATACAAATAAAAATGACAGTGTTTATCCCAGTTTGGACGGCCATTAGACATTATAAACAGATTTATAAAAGTTAGAGTAGGTCCTCACTATCGATATGTATTGGTAATACGATACAACAGTAGCTCGAATAATTCCGCTGCCTATTCATTTACATATTAGATGACGTGATTTGGGAAAAAAAAGAACACTATTTTATTTGTAGCTCCAAAATCGAGCAGTTCCATAAACTGGTACTTTAGGTAACTACGAGTATGTAAATGATTGTTACGAACGTTGACAAGATTTTGGTTTGTTTGAGGCAGATTTGCTTTAGGTGTGTATACTTAGCGAACTTTGTAGACTGTAATAGTAATATATACGAAATTTCATGCCTCTTAATCCTTATACTTCATGAGATACACCAATATAAACGGACGCTACATATCTCTCATAGAAGGAACTATACAGTGGATGTAATATTTTTTTAAATTCTAATCCCGGGAACAATGGGGGCCTTACTATCTTTCTCATTTATTCTAGTTCTCGCTTTTATGCCTCTCGCACTTTCGCGCTTCACACTTGTGTGTCCAATGAACATTTTGTAACCTTTTTAAATCTAGACCTACATATTTTAACTAGGTAGATATTAAATGAAAGAAAGCGACTGAGAATGATAAGGTTATTTATTAATGATACTTGTAGAAGATAGTTAATATATAATAGAATCAGCGCAGTGCCTGAAGGGCTGACTAGATTTACAGAATTTAGGTGGTAGAACAATAAATGGGCGCCTTAGTTACAGAATGCCAGCTAGATCAGCAGTAGATGTTATTCAAGGTGGGTTTCGAGCCTACATACTAGTTTTGCAACCATAAATCAATTAATTTGTTAAGGGACAATACATTAAAATTTTGAATGTGGGTAGGCTCGGCCTACCCACTGTTACCCTGAGATACAGATGGCCCGGAGCCAGGTGCTGCTGCAGCGGCGCAGGGGGTTGTTTAGGCAACCCTCAGGCTGCGGGGCTGACCAGCAGACCGTCGGGTGTAGTGTAGTGTGGCGAAGGTGGAGGCACCTTCGCTTGAGTTTCAGAGGTAGTGTAAAAAAACCCTGTGAGCAAGGAATAAATCATTGATCACAGTTTTCCAGGTGAAATATAGATTAATTGAAGGTTGATGGTACAAGCTACTTACCCGAGACGGGGTTTTACCGAAGTTCCGTAGGTAGTTATAAAAATATGTGACTAGGCAGATTAGAGGCTTTCAGCAGCCAGCTGGAACAAGGTACCGTCGACACAAAGACCCTGTGAGCAAGGAGAACAACTGATCACGGTGTGCACTGATGAACAAAGGTGAAAGATAGAAGCCTACGGATGGTAGACTTACCGGCAGAGGGTTTCAAAGATCGCGCACTTCTATATGTAAATTTTACGATTAGCACTTGGGGTTCAGTCTCCCCGGCGAGTCAAACGAGTAAGGAAGGACAAGCGACTGGTCTCCAGCGAATCTTATTAGCCAAGAAAGAACTGGAAGCCCCGCCGGCTGGTGGTTGCAATGACCATGCCGAATCGACTTGGGCCAGAAGGTGACAATGACAGCTAACTGACATTAGGATTGTTTGACTTTTTACATTTTCTGGCATCGCACGACTTGCGCATTAAGCCAGAAAATGAAAAAACCCAAGGATGCAGAATCCAACGGTTACAGTATCCCGCGAACCAGGGAAGAATTCACGTTAGGGAATTCACGGCTGCCCCAGCCGCATATTACAGAGAAAACCAGGTCATGAAAACAAAACAGCAGAAAAACAAAAATAACAACAGACTACAAACCATTCTCTGTTTGACAAGATGTGTTTACAAGACTTGGAAGAGACGTCTTTAAAAAAAAATACCATAGGTACCATACCTAATCGAAAAATAGACATCTGAATAGATGACAAATCAATACAAAAATACTATTATCATATACTAAATATTTAAAAAGATATGTGCAAATGTTTATTCATTGTTGTTTCCCATATAATCCCATGTAACAATACTAATACATAATGATAACTATCTTCCTTTACTTAATTCATTATTGGGAGAGACAGAGACCCACCATATTTGTATAGGTAACCACTGGATATAACGCAAGTGTACTATGTAAATTTCTGAGTTCCTCCCTTCCAACATGTTATAAGATAAACTAATAAATTCATTATTGAGAGAGACAGAGACCCACCATATTTTTACAGTTAACCACTGGATAAACCAAGTGTACTATGTAAATTTCTGAGTTCCTCCCTTCCAACATGTTATAAGATAAACTAATATACTAATCCCCGAAATATGTTCTCCATCACCACTTTATGTGTAGCAATGGGCCTTAAAAGATTGTGTTTATAGCTTATTTATAGTGTTCACAAAACTGCACTTTTTTAAGATTGTGTTTTAGCTTATTTATAGTGTCCACAAAACTGCACTTTTTAGTCTGCGAGTGAGCTTATTTTTCCTAGAGTCCGCGAGCTGCTCTGAATTTATAGGCGTGTTATTAGCTTATTTATTTTTAAAAAGAGTTCACGTTACTGCTCTTTTAATAGTTAATGGCCCTGCCAATGATGTAATATACTAAACTCAAGTATGATATTATATATATGTTATACATTCAAATGTTAAATAATATCTCTTCCGTATCTGTATTTTCTTTAAGTTAATAATTAGTGATGTAAGTAACTACATTGAAGTTTGAGATATAGCAAGTTATAAAAAAAAATTTAAGTGCTGAATATACAGAAAAGAAAAAAAACTGGTATAACGCCAATAGCGCAACCAATGGTTCGGTAAGATCCGAAGTGAGGAAAAACAAGAAGTTATTCAGCGACAAAAATTATAGTGACTCTAAGTTATGTTTGCAATGAAGGATAAGAAACAATGAAAATAGTGAATTGATATAGTATATATATGATAGCAATAAATAAGAAGTTGGGGAATTATTAAGTTGGGTTAGGATGTGTGGATTATGTGGAAGGAAGAGGAGGTAGTTGGATACTGTGGTTCTTTGAGAGAGTGGAAAAAGGGACAAAACCACAATAGCTCGAGCAGCTCGTGGGCGCGTCCAACGTATCTACCTAATTTATTACCCACGGCAATAACTAGATAGACCTCTGAGCGTGGCATCGCACGACTTGCGCATTAAGCCAGAAAATGAAAAAACCCAAGGATGCAGAATCCAACGGTTACAATTTTTTATTATTATTATTACTATTTTTCCTTACTACCTTCTTACTTTTGATGGTGGGTTTCCAACTGTCCTATGCTTGTGTTTATTAAAATTGGTAAACAATACTTTACATACAACAAAAAGAGAAACGTTATTTATTCACTTTGCATTGATTATTTATTTAAACCTTTGTCTGGCAGCGATCTGTTTTGCGGTAATCATCATTAGGGCAGAGCGGAATGGCTAGTTGAATACGAATCGCTCCGACCACCCCGGGGCTATTTCCGAGCTGCAGAGTGTCAATGCTCATACAAACCGACATTAATCCGCTCGCTGAATTATTTATTCGGTGACTTCGTCCAATTCGCGATTAGCTCTATGAGGGCCTTCTTTATTCTAAGGATTAGTGGGCGTATTTTGCTCTTCATTCGCCTTGTTGTTTCTTTTAAGAAATTGTACGATCAAATTGCTTATCTGATAATATAATGTCTGTTATTCTAGTCTAATAGTTTAGTATTATCAGTATCGTTGAAGCGTATTTTATTCTGGAGTAGGTTATGATGCGTGGGATTTGGTCTACTTAATTTAGTATATGTATTTACTTCAATATGTTAACTAAAACGGTTTTCACTCACGTGTAACGTCACGTCACGTGTATTTACTTACTTGAAATTTACAATTTGATAATTTGGTTGAGGCAAAAATTCGTTACATACAGATATTAATTTCCTACGATGTCTTGATATTGTATTTATGTACATTTTTTTTTTTTTACATGATATAGGCTTACGCTTGACTACAACTTGCCTGATGGTAAGCAACGTTATAGTCTACGATGTAGCGCGCTTGCCTAGAAGAAACCGGTTTACTCTCGACTTGAAGACCGACAAATTATAGTTCAAGGGGAATAGAGATTCGGGCAAGGAGTTCCACAGTTGGGCTGTTCGCACGATGAAAGTCGACGCAAAGCGCTTGGTGCGAGTCTTTGGAACTTCAACTGTATAACGGTGCCTCCTTGCCGTACCCCTACTCGTACGATGGTGAAATGGGGCTGCAGGAATTAAATTATGCAATTCCTCCGCACACTCTCCGAAATGCAACCTGTAAAAAACCGAAAGACTGGCCACCTTACGGCGGTGCTCAAGGCTTTGTAATTTTGAGCTACAGAGTGAGTCTTTCGCGATGAGCTTTTTTGCCCGTTTCTCAATTAACTCCAACGCCTCAAGCTGGTACTTGGCAGAACCATCCCAAAGGTGCGAACAATACTCCATACACGACCGAACTTGCGCTTGATACAAGGTCAGCAGCTGTTCCGGAGTGAAGTATCGTCGCACCTTGGAGAGGATACCCAGCTTCTTGGCTGCGAGTTGAGCTTTAGACTCAATATAGGAGCCAAAGTTGAGGGTCGGAGTCAAAGTGACACCTAGCAACTCTAGATGGTCGGTGATGGGCACGGTTTCATTTCGGAAAGAAGGCGCCATTACAAATGGCCTCCTCTTCGCAGAGAAAAGACACGCTTGTGTTTTTGAGGCATTAAACTTGACCAGATTGGCATCGCCCCAATCGGAGACTGCCATGAGGGAAAAGTTTAAGCGCTCAATCATGGCTTCTCTGCAAGACTGGATCTCGGCCGCACTAGCTCTAGCGGTGGACATATAGCTTTCTACAACAGTGCTGTCGTCTGCATACCCAAAAATACCAGGCTTCAACAGATCATTAATACATATACATATGTATCTACAGCTAGTTAGGTATCACTTAGATATATACAGCATACAGGGTGTAAAACATATTCACAAGTACCTAAATACATTTGATTCACATCGGTATTACAAATACTTCATTTCCATTTATGGCAGCATTTCGAGCGACCTTACAAAAATGTCCGAATACGTGTAGCAAAATATTCGAAGCATTTCATGAAAAAATATAGGTTTCCATCACTTATTCGGAGGTCCCCGGGCCGTGCAGTGTTCATAAACAGTGCAGCGAAACTTTGGCAGGAACTTTCTGGTATCTATTTACAACCACTATACATTCCGATATATAACCTAGCTTGTATGTTTAAACTTTTGGCAAACGTAACCATTGTTAAATACACTTTATTGTATGCGATATAAAACTGAACGCAATGTTCGGCGGAAGAAGCAGGTCGGAAAGAGAAGTGTTTATTTTAAAACGATGCGCTTTTGGCAAATGATATCTCTTTTATAGAGTAAAAAAACTGATGTACTTATGTGATATTTAAATAATATTTAGAAAAGTACGTTTATGCAAAACGTCTCGTAAAATAAACAACTATATGATTATTGACATATTTACACAAACTTTAAAAAAACGTTACTAGTTTTAATGAAAAATTGTACTGATATTCTACAAAAATATTTCATCTGCATGTATGATATATAGATAAAAATACACATGAATAGTAAATAGTAATTGAACCATTTAGAAACTGATTTTAAATTTTATTTTTTGAAAGAGCTTAAAAGTGACACAAAAATGTTTTTTTTTTTGTTTACGTGATAAGGTTTACGTTTTACTACAGCCTGCCTGATGTTAAGCATTGCTGCAGCCTAGGGTGTAACACTTTTACCTAGAAGATACCTATTGACTCTGTATTTCTCCAAAAACTCCTCTAACAACTTTAGGAAGCCACATTCTCAAACATTACCGGATTTAACCAATATATGCTACGGCGAAGCGTCGTAGCACCAATCTGTAGAGGTTTCGTAGACAAGCTACGAATCTGTGATCTATATTATTTTGTTGGCCCCAGGGAAACTGAAACTTTTGCTACGTTGTAATAGTTTGCTGTTGAAATGAATTTAGCCTCAAGCTAAGAAGCTAGCTTTGCTGTAATTAATTAATGGGTGGTTTAGCCTACTTACACGATATAGAGGATATAGAGTAAAATTTAAAATATTCGAGCAAGTATTAACATAATATCAGATCTTATCAAAAATCTGTTTTATGTATAAGTAGGTAGACCAAAAATATTAAAACATTATATATTTCCAAATACCAAATCGTAACTACATAAACTAGCTATTTTGCTCGATCGTTCTTCTCAATGCTTTAATAATTTTGAAATAAACTCACGAAAATAAACGTCGAATAAAATGGCTCATGAATCCAATAGCATATATTACGAACGGCCTCTTGGAGGTCGGCCAACAGACTCGGTTTACAAATCATAGGCCACGTATGATTTTACACGTATGTAGCTACCTACTAGCATTGGCTATTATAGTCAAGTAAGTCGCATGGGTGTGGCTAACTCTGGTGTTAAAAGATTTCAAACCACGCATCTCTGAAATGACTTATTTTTTGCTATATTATGAGAAAAAAACCCGTATTTTAACATGTCATCCGATCCAGAGAGACACCCAAATGGAATGCCCCATTTTGCTCACCCATCCAATTAGCGACCGCGTCGACTGTTGCTTGACTTTGGTTATCGCAAACATTGAGCTACATGCCTATGGATTTTATAGTACATAGCTTTACTAATATATTATAGCATGATATAACATATTGTAGTAAAGCATGGATACGTACCCGTACCGAATAGAGTACAAGTCACAAGACATCAAGCTCTATCCTTACGGACTCTGAAAGCTAGCGAGCCAGCGCGCGATAAAACTTTAACTCCCAAGGATATCCCTCCAAGGTTGTCTCACAAAAATGCAGATTGATGCAGATTTTTAAATTAAACAATTCTATCTCTCCGTCTATAAATATTCTCGTATAAATTCAGTGTCTCTTTGAAATATAGAAATTACTGTAGCGCGCTCGGTCAAGTAAAAATCCAAAGCGAAATAGTATATTTCCCTAGCGACCTTTTACAAAGTCAACAAGGTGTAACTTGGGAAATAAATAAAGGGCAAGCAGTGATTAATATCAAACATTTACGATTTTACTTTTATTCGAGTGCGAGTGATTTTTGTATCAATGAGGGTTCTTTGTTTTCTTACTTTGAATTGAAGTGTAATTAAAGTATTATTTTGGAGCACAGTTCTTGTCGTAGCATTATGTTGCTATGGATTTTTTGTTGATAAACTGTGTACAGACATAGTTCTTAAAAGTAAAAACATTTGCTACGGCAGTATTTTAAGTATTTACAAATAGTAAACCTTGACTAGCATTATATTATTTTATATAATGCTAATACTTATAGATCAAACTTCGCTCAAAATATTTTTTGATGTGATCAGTGTTTGTTGGACAACATCTCCGACTTCTATATGTTGGTGGATTGATCGACGAACATACAAAAAGTTACAAATAGTATTTTTTTCCAAAAATGCTTAAATTTCAGACACATATTATTTCTAGAAATACTTATTGCCCGCAAATGATAGAGTTCATTGTCACTAATCGTATGATTTAATGACACAATAGTATAAAAATTGATTATACATGAATTATGGACATCATATTCAACTTTCTTACAATAACAAAAGGCCACCGGAATCGGCCTCAAAAAGATAATTGCCGGGGATTGTTTTAAATGTCACCAAAAAGATTTCTTTGGCAAATTATAGTAATTTAGGGGCAGTGTGGGCCACGGCAGCCATTACGCCGGTAACATTTCACCCACTCATTAACTATGTCCCACACGTTAAACTAATCGGGTCAGTTATGCGTTTTGTTCCTAATAGAGATGTATAGTTTCAGGTTTTGTCGGATTCTGCATTATAGCTGTTTACGCGACTGGCTGTTTATGCATGGACCTTGTTTATGAATACTAAACTAAACGTATTATTGTTTTCAAAAGTTCATGTATACAGTTATGTTTTACAAAAATACTATAATAAAATAGAACACACAGTAAATTCAATATTTGTTTATTTCATTGTTGATTCAATGCACTTTACAGTAAAATTGATTGTTGATTAGTGTTGGCATTAGTATAAATTGTAATAAACTTTTAGTTTGGAAATAAATGATTGATATAAATTTATATTTAGGTAGTTAAGAGCAGAGGCACTGTTTCAATAATTATAGTTTATCCCTTTCCCAAGTGGTATGATTTATAGCAAAAGTTTGAGCTTTTCACAGAGGTCAGCGATATACAAGTTAAGGCCCTTCCGGCTGTTTTACGTTCTCTTCATGTCTATGTATAGAGCCTTGAGAACCGAACGCGTGGCATCAAATACTAGCATTGTGTCTCGACTGAGAAACGACCGACACAGGTTAGGTAATACTTACTAAGACTGCTTCGGAAGCGACCAGGAATGTATCTAGGGTCTAGCTTTGAGCTTGCTTCGAAAGGTTTCCAACTTTTAAAATTAGACTTTATAATAAGGAGTTTTGTAAAGGTATTTACCATCCTAAGAAAACTATAAATGAAAATATTCAAAATTAAAACTGCAGCGATGAATATATCTAACCCGAAAATAGCCTCGATCTCAATATAAACTGTATGGTAGACGAACGCGTGAGAAAAAGTGATCCGTCCTAAGTAAATTCTGAAGGTCTTTACATGTAGAGAAAACTGATTGTTTATAAGCATGTTATATTCTAGACTGCTACGACTTTTAACATAATGGTTCATTGAGCGAATATGTTATATGTTTAGAATTCATAATGTAATATTGAATTATGTTAGTCTCCCAACAGCACTTATTTAATATGAATCCATCCCTTGCCCTGTGGTAATTTCTTCGCACGGCCCTCGCAGGTAATGACGCTTCCACTTTTAATGTTTAACAATAGTTTGGGTTTGTAGAGGCAGGTTGTTAAATAGTAGAAGATTGTTCGCAGCCGGGTGAATGGCGTGAGTGGGAGTGAGCTTTGTAATACCTACTAATTAATTTGCATTGGGGAAAGAGTAGATTTATAAAAGTAGACAGTATAGGTATGTAATGAAAGATCATTATCCTGCTGATAAAATATGTGTGTTCTTGTATTCAATAAATTATACTACATATGTCCAGCAGAACAATTTGTTGATTTAATGTAACGAATTCAGAGTTTTCTACTTGCTATACGTAATGGATTTAGTAGATAGTATTTTTAACTTTTTAACAATTGTTACATTTACATTAGGTGCATAAAACAAAGAGATTGGGTTTCTTAGTGTCTTAAAATTTCTTTCTTTTTCTTACTGCAACGAAACAATAAAACGCCGTAATTTTTTTGTTACTTGCAGAATAGGACATCGCAAATAAATTAAATAATAAGTGATTTATCCCGAGACAAAAAGCTATGGGTACCACTAGTTTAACATTGTTTAACACATCTTTGAGCCCAAACTAGCGTTGTCAAGTAAATCTATGTATGTAATAAGCGTCTAACGTACATAACTAGACTACCTAAATAGATTTGGAGACGCAACTCCAACTAATAAACCAGTTATCAAACTAGTTAGATAATAATCTTCTTCTATCGAAACACTAATTAACCTGTTAACATATACTAGTATAATACTATCCAATTAGTATCATAGATTATATTATTCAGGGTTACCAGTTACTACACATAACCTTTTAGGAGGCCTTCAAAATCGTCGACTTTCATACTACAAATTTCGTTAAAATCCTTTTTTTTTTCTCTAGTATTGTCTGTGGTATTGTACAGATATACGAAAGGCTTAAGATGATGAAACTTTTTGTCTCTCAAAAATCTATTAGATACATTTGCTGCAAGCACATAATTGGCACATTAGTACATGTTGTATACGTACATTACATATGTCTGGGTCTGAAATCTCGCAGTAGTCTTGATAAATTTTAATTAAGATTATATCCTAGCGCAGCTCTTGCACTTTACATGTTTTATATCTCGGAGCTGTGAGTATTTTGTTACTACAGGCTCTCTTCCTAGAGTCAGGCGAGGTACACTATAGCCAGAATAGGAAACCTGGATGTGACATGCAATACTAAGAATAAACTTACAAATTTCACTTACCGGCATACTGTTATAATTATTTACAACATGCTTGAGTCGTATACAGTGCTAATTTTATAACATCAAAAAAAATAACATAACATCAATCAAACTTTACTTCACGTTTCCTGTCAGTTCAACACATACTCATAAATTACATAGTACAAGTTCCCATGCAAACAGATCTATTTGAAGTCTCCTTAATTTTTGAAGTCGGTTAATCGTTGTTATCCCAGACACTGCAAAAGAAGCCAAGGGAGACAACATAAAAGATGGGAAGATGACATTAAGCAAGTTGCAGGACCGGCTTGGCTCCAGGTAGCCAAGGATAGAGAGAGGTAACTTTGGAGGAAGCCTTTGTTTACAGACAAGCTGTCTAATGTAAATTAAATAAATAAATATTCCGGGACATTGCACACAGCGCCATCTAGCCCCACACTAAGCAAACGCTTGTGTCGTGGATACTAGATAACGGATATAATACTTATATACTTTTCTTTTGTAAATACATACTTATTATACATACAAACGACCAGACTCAACTCAAGTAATTATAAATTTTTAAAGTACATAAATACTTGTGTCATGCGGGAATCGAACCCGCGACCTCTAGATTAGAAGGCAGAGCCACTACCAATTAAGCTATCAGGCCAGTCAATCAATTATATAATATAATAGAATATCAAATATATTAACAGTAATAAAACCTTTTTTATTTTAATCGCAGTGGTATCTTTAGGCCTGTTCAATATTAGATGGCTAGAGGATAAATTGATTTCTTAAAATTTTAAAGTCAGTTATTAATGTCTCATCTAGGCCATCTATGTATAGAGTGCGCGTGTCGACGAGATTATTAACTCACGTAAGTATAAGTAGTGTAAGCTGCCTTTAAACTGCTGCTTCGGAGTTCGCGCCTCGTGCCTTGAATCTAGACAAATTCCACTCTTGTAATCTCGCGCCGCCATATGGGAACTTATAGCGCTTGTAAATGTAAGATGTAGTTTATTTCTACTGCTTCCTGGAATTCCGTGTGTAATTGTTATTCGCTTCGTTTGTTTCTGTTTTAATCACTTTTATTATGTTTCTGTATAAGAGTATGAGTGCAGACTGCAGCGTGAATAGATATCTTATTGAAATGTGTGCTTACATATGACATAGAGATGTTTTATCAGACTAGTTTAAGTAAAAAATTAGCATAGTTTTGTGCAAAAAATATTCTAAAAATTCGAATTTTTAATTTAAAATGGCTGCTCTAGTTACCAAACTAGGCGTTAGCCTGTATCTTGGTACCTAGTCCTAGAAAATATTGTTTGTGTACATGTTACATAAAATTGATAATAAATAAATTAATTAAGCACAATTGTATAAATTTTTAATATTGAATTACCTACTGCTAATTAATGCAAAATTAAACAAATAAAACTGTATAGATTTTTATTATTGCCTTTTAATAAAACCAAAAATGAAAAAGTAATAAGTAAACTTACTCTAAAAAAGATTCCCGTCGACCAGCACATGTGCTACAATACAAACAAGCGAGGCACACACTACACAGCCAGCCGTGTCCTGCATTTGGATCGGAGTTTCATAACTGTGTTTAACAACTTTTTATTTGTATTTTCGCTAGTTTAATCTCGGTCAGACGTGTGGCCGGGTAAAATGCTTTGTGCGGCAAAAGTTCTTAGACGAGCGCTATTGTCTTCGATTCAACTATTCTGCGATTCGAGACTGCGTTTCTGGAACACCTATTGAAAGTCTTAAAAGTATTCCTAAGAATTTTATTTACCTATTGATGCAGGGATTCGTGTCAATAAATCAGTTAACCTATATTTTTAATTGCAAGATTATAATTTTCACTTGTTTAATGTTGGCCATCATCTACATACATATTTAGATAACAATTACAAAAAGATCAAGAAAATGTAATAAACTCTGCGGCCACTTTTTTTAGACGCTTCAAAAACTCTTCTCTATATTAAGTATGTTATGTTAGAATTTATTTTTTCTAGAACAAACTATTTTCGGACTCAGCTAAGCTCTTCTCCGAAATCTGCTAAAACATCATATCTTATACCTAAGAAACTTCCCGTTTCCAATGAATTATGTTGGCGTATTTTATGCAGTTTCGTCGCAGCTAGTGTTACGCCAGATGGCGCCACTTGCGATGGCTGTTAATTATAGCTTGTTTTGCCTGGCTGGAGTCGCGTCATGTTATCCTACTTTATTAAGTAGTCAGGTATGTTGTACTGAAACGCACAATGTGGTAATAGGCAAACGTAAGTATTAATTTAACTAGTATCAACACTAATGAGAGATTTCTCGTTTAACCCCTCCATATAAATAAATTTAATTGCAACTACTAATTGTATCTAGTAAATTGACAACAATTATTCTGATCCAAAACGGAAAACTATGATGAATTCCATAATTACTTATATGCTGGCTTTTAAAAATGAATTGATGAAAAATGTTGTCTTAAAAGTCTTTGAAGACTCTAACAGTGTTTATCTTCTTTTGATAAAAGTCCTCCCTGTCCATATAACAAACATATTAATAACTAACGCTAAGTGCTAACGGTTTCTTTATAACTGCTATATTGAACAGAAGTCGTTAATATTATACTTCACAAATATTACGAATGCAAGGGAAAACTATGCGAAATGCCGCATAGCGCACCACATGGGCAAAATTAATGACACTGGTTCTTGGAACTGCTATAGGTAGCTGGTCATTCAATCAGCAATAAACCCATTAACGCAGGCATATGTTAGAGACTTTATTGACAAGTTGTGCCGGTTAAATAAGTAGATATCATTTACAGTCATGAAGCAGGAACGGTAAATGAGCGTGAGCTAGCAATGTTCAGTTTATATTAATCATAAAGATTTTATATTTGCTTGGAATTTGGTTAGGTGAAGGCGGCGGCCAAAATCAAAGGAGTATGAGATTATTGTCAAGCGTGGTTCTAAATATATGAAAACGATGCCGAGCTTCGCTATCGTCTACGGAATAGGTACATAGCACGCTTTCTTTTATTCTCTGGACAGTATTGTATATCAGATTAAAACCTATGATCACCTATGATGGATTGCGAGAATTTATTTGATTTCTTGTATATATCGTACTGTATTCAAATCAAGTTCTCAAATGGGAGCCCGCCACTCATTCAAGCACCTCGGATTAAAGTCATTAAATCATAATCCGGCACTCATTTTTAGTGAAAATGGCACCGATCTCATTAGTCGGCAGGCGGCGGCGTGTGAGCGACGGATCAAAGGGATGCTCACGAGCCTCTCCTCTCGACTTGAAGAGGCCGTCACCCGGCGCTTTCACTCTCCAACGCAAAATCTTAGACTTGAAACGGCCGCCTTTTGAGATAATATCTAATTCATTCGGGAAATTGGTACCCATTCAAATAAGTGCGGCCGACAGCCATGCTTGCTAGATTCATGACAACATGGTTTAAAAATATTCTGATAACGTACTTTGATTACGTATAGCGACATTTAGACCAATCCTGCAAAGTAAAAGTCCAGCGTCATCCAAACTGAGCTAGAAATATTATATGATATAATTATAATTTTCACACTTGATTAATCAACTGTGAAAATGATAACTGTACAAAATATATCAACTGTACAAAACATAAACCGTAAAAGAATTAAGTTTATCAAGCAAACGCTTGAGCTTTTTGACGTTTCGGTCTAGTGAAAATGTTGCCGGTGATAGAGATAAGAAAATTTAATTTAAAAAAAGTGCCCCGAGTCAATTTGGTTAAAATCTTCTTATGGACGTTAAATAGGGCCGGTGTGCGTGACGTGCAGGGTGGGGCGATTGAGCTATGATTAAATAGCTAAATAGGAGGTATTTGAACCCATTTAAGTTACAAAATACGTCGTATAAAATATTTTCATATAGTACATTCATATTTATAAGTACTTTCTTATTTATTTTCTGCTTGGTTGTATAAACACTTTTAGACTGGCATGTTCAAGTACGTAACCTGTCAATTAAAGATTGAAATTGATTTAGTGACTAATACAATACTGTGCGCCGATTTGTTTGTTGCAGTCGTAAAATTCTCTGTAAGTTTCCTAACATAGATTGAATGTTCTGTAAACGGGACATAAGGCACAGACAGGCAGCTCGTTCGCAACTTTTTTATAGAGTGTCTGATTTTGCTATCGAGAGACTCATAAAATGAGATTGGATCAATCGCCGACGGTTTATTGACTTATTAAATCGATCTTTGACTCTAACTTTTGCTCCGATACGGCCATTCAATTTTGTCTCCTTACGCTACAGTTCTACTCATAAAACTTGCACTGTTTACTTTATGTTTAGTTATATTGTATATAAAGTGTGCTTATCTCTTATATATTATTTGCCTCAGATAATAATTTACTGAATTTTGAAGTAGTAGTTTCTTGCAGTCGGTAAAAATAGTTAGAGTTCGAAAATGTTATCTGTAATATTTACTCATAGTTTACATCAAATTTTTGCAAACAAACACAGAAACATTTCAAGATAAACTCATATCTTAACATACGGTGTTTATCTACGTTAGAATACGTCGCAAAACATACTTATAGGCCACTTCACCTCGAGATATTTCTGCTGGCGCACACAAATCTGTTCGTCTAGAATACATTTCATAAGTTAAACTTTCACACGTCTCCTGAGAGCCACTTGGAGTCGCAGTTTCAGCCGGAGGCGTATTTATAATTTAATTCCCTAATGCCTATAAATACTATAACTTAGGACACGTCTAATTCTAATGCAGACATAATCTATAATAGTCTAGACCGGCGTAATCTAAATTAAGTGGTTTCGCTCAGTGCCAGTGTGCAGAGCATGCGATATGTTTAATTTTACTTCAACCATGCGACTCTGATGACGGGACTTATCGCAACTCGCAAAATAATAAGAAATGCGATTTTTTATAAAGACATCATGTCAATACATATATTACACACTACTGTGTAACCCATTAAACTATTTGAAATACTAATATTATAACATTGTTTTTGTTTCTGATCGGTTGTTATTCTAACGAAACTGGAATTTATTCAAAAACTTTCCTTGCCTTTCTGAAACCAGACCGGTATTTTAACGAAATTATTCATAAAACTATCAGCAGTTTTTGAACGAGAAACCTAAACCAAGGGTTGAAAGGATCGCGGAGTAGCTAAAATCCATTTGGCGTATTAATAACCCAAACGCGGTTTTGTGTGTCCGCCCGGCGGAGCATTTAGACCGAAAAGCAAGCTGCTCTTAACTTTTTAAGCGAGTTCGATATTGCTTCTGGAATTTTAAGCGAATGGTTGCTTGATCCGGCAATTTTTCCCTTATATCCGGCGAGCGGCCGCGGCCGGCGCCAGCACATTATTAATTACCATCAGCCCAACGTTTAATATTTCACCTGAGTGCAGGATCGCCCTCCGCCTCTCTAAGCCTTAATCCCCTACTTAATTCCCCATATTTCGTAACGGAAACACATTTTTTAATTTTAATGTGGCCGCTAAGAAGCTAGTTCGTTTGTCGCTTTTAATATTTTTTATCGTTAGGTACATAAAATGCGGCAAAAATGGCTCATTTGAACTAAAAATGTTAACATTATTTCTAGTAAATTACATCTTAATGTGACATAGATCATAGTGAAAATATGTAATTTTCTATTCGTTAAATTTTAGTTTACCCACTGCTGGGTATAGGCCTGCTCCCCTAAGTGTCATTGGTGTCGGTCTTGAGCCTTTTTGTCCAGAAAGCCCCCTCTATATTGAGTAGTAAAAATATAAAATTATATTGTAAATTCAGTTTATGATTAAATAATAAATGTAACTTTAGGTCACAGGCAAATAAATCAATCATTCAATCAATATTGCACCTAACGTTTTGCTTACTAAGACAGACGCCTGATCAAATTTCAAATGCACAATTTACAATACAAGATCGACATATGCGCGTATTTGAATACCAAATTGGGTCGTACATTGAAACAGTAGGTAATAGAGATATATCTGTATATGCAACAGGGTGAGTGTGTTATCGCTCGCTCTCTAAGGAGACATCAGGAAAGTAAGGATGTTTTTTCATTATGCTTATAAGTCTATTATAGGCTTCTGATATTTTATATATAAAATTATTATTGGATGCCAGTATCTTTTCGTTATGTTAATGTCTTTATATTTTTAGAATTTTTCGTTATGTTAATGTCTTTATGGTAGTATTGGTTGCTAAACCAATATTACCATAATTATTCTTCTTCTCTTTCTTTCTTGACGAATCTTCACATTTTTGGCTATGCTAATAGCAAAAAATGTGAAGATTCGTCCCTCCGTTGAGGCGTGATGAAGATCTTTACAAACCAATAAAATTGTTTTTATTTTTGCGTTTTTAAGTATGTACCTATATTTTGATTTTTATAATCTTTTGAACTTTTTTCTACAGCGAGTAGTTTTGAACCGGACGGGCGATGAAGCAATAAAACTTGTCGAAAGAACAAATTAATACGCAGGAGAATAGTTTACATAGCATCGATCTAACTGAAGCGCTCTCGAATGCAATATCCGCTTTTAAACGAGTTTTTGGTTCAAAAAACTATTCGTTCTAGTTCAGGTAAAGGCATCGGACGAAATACGACGCGATAGCTCCGAAACGTTGCTCTTTTCAATAACATAGCTTTAATTCTATCCAATTTTCAATATATTCAAACTCTATTTCAATCGAACGTCGTCATAATAAACATAAACCGATAGATGAAATCAAGGATAATAATAATAAACTACGGTACCTATCCGAATTTCATCCGAAATGAATTTTCTATATTTGCAACTAACTGAAATTCTTGCAATACAAATAAATTGATTGAACCGTTGAAAGGCACCCGACAATATATTAAACGGGTTTTTTCACCGTTCAGTCCAGAGTTTTAACAGGTGCCAATCTCAATGCTACTGAATAATTAAACGGCGTCCCAATCTAATCGGACACGATCCTTTTGACCTCGCAACAAAAAGGATACTAAGCCGTCCTTTAAATATATTATATTTATTGCTAACTCGCAGATTGCTATAAATTATTATTGACAGTTGTCACCAGCAAAGTTGGAAGTTTGAAGACAATTAAAACTATTCACGAGCAAGTTGCCTGCGATGTACAAGTTTGGACCGCGGCCGTTAATATTTGATCGCTTTGTGGTGTTTCGGTTAAACATGATTATTTGATTTAGATATCTCAAACTCAACCAACATCGATGAGTTTGATATGCAGTTCGCTAACCAATTTCACTATGTATATTTTTATTCTCATTCTTGACTCACTGGACCAACAATAATGGAAATAAGTCAAAACGTTTTGTATTCAAGTGGAGTCCTAGCCCTTTGTCATTTATGTTATCATCCGAAAAATGTCTCACGAAAGATTGTTAAGTCTGCGTAAAAATCTTATTTGCGTCTTAACGTAACCTGGCCATGGAGAAAATTTATTCAAATGTACCTCCAATAAATAAGCGCGCAGTTCTACGTAGAGTAAAACCTAATCTAAACGTTTACGTCCCGAGACAAAAAGCGCGGCAATAAAACTAAAGAAGTAACACCACCCGACAAAGCAAAATAGGCAACGTTAATTGCTAATGAAGTTTTACAAGTAGATACTTAAGTATTGGAAGGGGACTGTTTACTGCCTCATTGGTGTTTCTCTCGACGTGTGATCGTAAATTTTTTACGTCACGATTGAATGGTCCGCCCTTAACTAAAACAGGGCATAAACTTTCATGATTCCATTTTATGGTACCATTCGTGTTCATTTTATAAATGATGCGCACTTCTATTGACGTTTTATCCTTTGTTTTATGTCGTAGTGTTATCAATTTTCACTTTTTTCCTCTCCGGCGTCGTTACTCGGAATACGATCATTGTTATTTTGTTGTGTTTTGGGGTCATGCGATCGTGATTCCAGCTCCATTGTCCCAAAATCCGTCCCGTTTTCTATTTCTTTCTGAAAGTCTTTTCATTGTAAATGGATTGGCCATCAGATGAGACATTTTACCAGATGTCGGCCGGAAAAAGGTAGATATCACGTCTTCGGTTTATTACACGTCCGTTAGGTTGCTCTCTGTGACCCTGTGTTCCGATATACGTGTTCGATTTGACGGGACGCGACGTAGGCCGCGCGTGTGCCGGCGCTCGCTGCCCGCCGCGCGCCGCCCGAGCCTCAGGGACCACGCTCCACGGTGTCGTCATGCAATGTAAAATTCAAACCGACTGAGATACCACATTTACCCCTCAATTTGATAATGCACCAAACAAACCTGCCACGAAACCGAATCGTTTACCCACTAAAATGTTAACAATATCTGCTCTAGTTTCCTGGAAACTAATATAAAATTTTCATATGAGGAAAGCACAGAAATGCTTTGTAAAAGACCGCACACATTGAAAAGTAAATCTAGAGCTTTTTATTTCCTTGTTGTTGTGAAAGCCCGTCGTGGCTCGGGAATGAAAGCTGTTTTAAATATTGCGTCCCGATTTACCCCACTAAAGCCCGCTTACACATACGAGTACATTACCTAACTGTGAATTACTTCAGGGAAATCATACTTCCTCTATAGAGACATACTTTACTAGGATTAAACACATTGAGCTAAGCTGCCGTAGAGTTGAGTTGTTTACTGTTACTTAACTTGATAACATCTTACGTGTAAACGAGTAATTAGGTGATCACTGTTTTGTTCTATTTAACGCTAGTTTTAGAATTATCTATGTCTATTTGAAAGTAACTAAACATTGATAAATACTCGTTGATGCAGGTTTACAAGATTAACATTCACATTTTGTCTCAAAACGATTTACATTTTGCTTTAAAACTGTTCACAAAAATATGGGGTCAATCGATTTATAAATAACTAGTGGGAGCTCGCGGCTTCGCTCGCATTAAGAAGTAAAACTTGCATCCCCTATTTCACCCCTTTAAAAGTGGAATTTCCAAAAATTCTTTCTTAGCGGATGCATACGTCATAACATCTACCTCCATTCCAAATTTCAGCCCAATCCGTCCAGTGGTTTGGGCTGTGCGTTGATAGTTCACTATATCAGTCAGTCAGTCAGTCAATCAGTCAGTCACCTTTGAGTTTTATATACGAGTATGTATATAGATTACGAAGATGTGAAAAATAATAAGTTGTAAACACAATTGAATATAAAAAGGCGTTGAATTGGCGCCTACAAAGGCTCGACCGGACGTTGTTCGTTGATGCGAAAACAAATTAATTGCTATCGGTTACGTCCCAGGATCGTAATTGCTTTGTTCTCTCGCAAGCCAATCGATCAAGTGAGAAAAATTAATTGAAATGCCTCACAAACCTATAGACGTCAGCGGAGAACCCCACGGTTCTTTTAACAGCGGCATTTTTTAGAAAGTCAATCAATCGAGCGTCATAATGGACAATGTAGCCGGGAAAGTAATTAAAAGAAAATTAATCATTTTCAGCCGGCCCTTTTCGGGACTATTGTGTAATTACAAGTTGACAGAAGCCGAGTTTCGGATAGCAACACTGGACAAATTAAAAAGATACAAATTACATTGATTGAACAAGTACATTGATTTTAAACTTCTTCTTAAAATTTTATTGACACTATTATTGTTCTCAAATTGGCTATCTGTAATTACTATAAATAAGTAAACGTGTTGATACTCTTTAGTAATATCAAAATTTAACAATTTTTGTTTTTGTTTATACTATAGCGTGGCAACTTGGTGTTCCTTCGGTTCACTGTATTTAGGTCGATTTTGCCTTGCTTGTAGGGTTTTGGAGTAAAACGCGTGCGATTCCTTTGAGAGTAAGTATATTTGTTTAACGACACAGATAATGTAAACCTAGTCGATCACAGATCATACATACCGCCCACCAAAAACGTAGTTTTTCTATAAAGCTATACAAAATATAAATTGAATTTACCACCAAAAAACCGTAATTTGATACAATAGTATGGTGAGCGTTGACCCTAATCGTTCAATTTGACATTTGATAATCTTTTGACAATTGACCGTTTATACATAATCTATGAAATAGTGTAAGTAAACATAACCTGCAATCCAATTTATCCTTGGAATTACTATACCTTCTTGAAATATTCACAAATTGTACCGAATTTAGCAATATATTATTACACATTTCAAGTAATAAATAGTCATATCTAACTAACAATTCAACCTTACAGCTAATGATAAGTACCAAATTTATGTATGAAATCTGAATAAATCAGAGGTTAGTATAAATTTATCTTTACAGCAAATGATATTGAAATCTATAACTTTATTTACAGCCGAAATGAGTAAATACAAGTTCAGCAAGTACACAAGATCACAATAAAGGCTGCACAAAATTGCAAGTACTAGTTACAATGTGAAATCAAATATTATTACAATAAGTTGTAATCATCAGATTTTTATGACCTTTTAAGGACACATCAGGTAGAAAACGTTCAAATTATACATTTTTAAAACATTTTAGGTAAATCAATCGAATGTAAGTACAATTTACTTGTTTATATGAAGCCTTGCAAGTATTGTAAACAATAAACATTATCATAAACATACATTGTTTCATTTGAAGTAGTTAGAATCTATAAGTAAACTCATAGGTAACTAGAGTTAATTTGTACACATTAGCATCAAATTATATGCAAGTTATTCATCATTAATTGGAAGTGGGCACAACCGAGAGACAGCACGCTGTGTAATCTTACCATGATATTTTAAGCTGTACACTCTGCACACTCCATCATTCCCTGTGTGTTTCTGAACTATGCGACCCATTGACCACTTACCTGGTGGGAGGTTATCCTCTTTAACCAGTACAATGTCTCCGATGTTGAACTCAGGCCTTTGGCGATGCCATTTAGGTCTGTTCTGCAGCCTAGTCAGGTACTCCTGCTGCCAACGACGCCAAAAATGTTGTACTACACGCTGACAATGCTGCCACCTAGATAGTCTGCTAGCTGGAACTTCACTCAGATCTGGGGAAGGAACATTAATTAATGACTCGCCTATCAAAAAATGTCCTGGGGTCAAAACTTCTACTATATCAGGGTCATCACAATCAGTGGGACACAACGGCCTAGAATTTAGGCAAGCTTCAATCTGACATAAGACAGTTGAAAACTCTTCAAATGTCATTTTAGTGTTTAGTATTCTCTTGAGATGGTATTTCACTGAAGCTACACCACTCTCCCATAGTCCGCCTAGAGTGGGGCTATATGGTGGTATATGATGCCACTGAGTACCATCTTCGGCCAGCAAATGCTGTAGTTGTTCTGGCAAATCTAACTGAGCTTCCTTCCATAGTTTGGCCAACTCTGTGTTTCCAGCGGCCAAGTTGGTACCATTATCGCTCCACATATGAGCACATCGTCCTCTTCTTGCTACAAATCTCTTGAAAGCATTTATAAATCCTTCACAAGTCAATGATCCCACTAATTCAAGATGAATGCATCGTGTTACCATACAAATAAATACTGCCAAGTAAGCTTTACATGTTTTAGCTCCTCTAAATCTTGACATTAATATCTCAAATGGTCCTGCAAAGTCTACTGCTGCCCTTTTGAATGGTCGGGCAGGTGTTACACGAGCCTCTGGTAAGTCACCCATAATTTGCTCTCTAGCCTTGGCCCTTTGTTTTGCACATACAAGACATTTATGTATGTATGGTCGTACAGAACCTTTTATTTTTAAAATCCAGTACTGGGATCTCAGGTAAGTCAAGGTGAGTTGAACTCCTCCATGTAGTGTTCTTTTGTGTGCATCTTTGATGAGCAGAGGAAGCAAATCATTGTTGTGTCCTAGGATAATAGGATGTTTTTCCTTCTCAGGTAAATCTGTGTTTCTTAGGCGACCGCCCACCCTGAGTATATTTTTTGAATCAAGGAATGGATTCAAAGTTTTTAATTTACTTGTCCTTTTAACAGGTTTCCCTTGTTGTAGTCTCAAAATTTCTTCTTCAAACTCTTCTGTCTGAACTCTTTTTATCATAATTTCTAAAGATTCTTCTAGCTCTTTTGTTGTCATTCCCTTAGGATCTTCTGTCTTTGTCTTCTTGTAGTTTAAAAATCTTCTAGCAAAAGCTAATACCTTTTGAAGTTCAATCAATGTATCAAATTCTTTCAAATCTATCTTCTCTTCTTCGTTGATATCAACTATGGTGTGGAAACATTTTCTCATTTCTAGGTTTGTATCTTCTATCTTATCCTTGCTGAAAGGAATGTTGTTTGTTTGCAGCCATGACGGTCCACTCCACCACTGATGATTCTGTGCAAGTGCGGAAGGAGACGAGCCTCTACTGGCGACATCTGCAGGATTTTCTTCAGAAACAACATGATAGAATCGACTAGTTCCCATATTTTCAAGTATTTCTACTACTCTGTTACTGACAAAGACATTCCACCTTCCGGGATCGCCGTTCAACCACGACAGTACAACGGTCGAGTCTGTCCAAGCATATATTTTGTCACTTGACAAACCAGTTGCTTCTCTTATTTGTTTTAGAAGTCTTGATAGTACTAAAGCGCCTAGAAGCTCTAGTCTAGGTAACGACACTGTTTTTACAGGTGCAACTCGTCCTTTTGCAGCTATAATTCCAGTTTTGATATCTCCATCTTCTGTTTCTACTCTCATATAAGCAACTGCTGCATATGCCTTTGTTGAGGCATCTGAAAATCCATGTATTGTGGCATTTTTCAGTCTCTCTGTGGTTGTTCCTAACCACCTAGGTATTTCTATTTCCTTCAGATTCTCAAATCCTTGTCGAATCTTCAACCATTCTTCTCTCAGCTGGTCATCCACTTCTATATCCCAGTTGATTCCCTTCAACCATAGTTTTTGCATGACTATTCTTGCAGGTAGTATTGCTGGCGTCAGCCAACCAAGAGGATCAAATAGTCGCTGCAGCTCAGATAAGATAACTCTCTTTGTGATTATCTTGGGTACTGATGGTAGAGTGAGTTGATACTGGAACACATCTTGACCAACATCCCAGGCTATGCCCAGTGCCTTGACCATACCTTGCAGATCAAGGTTGACATGTGTTACATGTGTACTACATTCATCAGGTTGAAAATATTGCAGGAAATTGAGGTTATTGGAAGCCCACTTGTGCAGAGTGAAACCTCCTTTCTTGAGGATGTCCTTTACAGCTTGAGCTACTTCTAACGCGGTCTCTACTGTGTCTTGGCCTGACATCATGTCGTCCATAAAGAAATCTTCCTTTATTGTTCTAGCTGCTGCGGGATGATGTTTTCCTTCATCTTCTGCAAGTTGCTGCAAAGTTCTTACCGCTAGGTAAGGAGCTGAGGCTGTCCCAAAGGTTACTCTCAGCAGACGAAAGTCTTGTACTTCTTGCTCATCACTGTCCCGCCACAGTATGCGTTGGTAGTCTGTGTCCTCCTTAGTTACTAAAATTTCTCTATACATTCGTTGAATATCTGCAATGAAACAAATCTTTTTCATTCTCCATTTCATAATTAAATTCCGTAAATCATCTTGAAGCTGAGGTCCAACCAGTAATTCTTCATTTAACGAAACATTATTTGTACCTTTATTTGATGCATCAAAAACCACTCTTGTTTTTGAAGTATCCTTATCTTCTCTCACCACTGCATGGTGTGGAAGGTACACAGCTGGATTTTTCATCTCATCTTCCGGAACTGGTTCCATATGGTTCATGTCTAAATACTCCTTCATGACCTTAGTATACCCACTTTTCAGTTCAGGTTTTCGCTGGAATTTCTTTTCCAGTTGCTGTAATCTTCTCAATGCTATATCTCTAGTCTCCCCCTGAACTGATATTGGTGTTGGTGTCTTAAATGGTAGTTTAACTACATACCTGCCTTCACTGTTTCTGGTGTGTGTTTCCTCATATATCTTCTCGCAGAGCCTCTCATCTGCAGTGAGTTTTCTTCTCTCTGTAGGCTCTAATTCCCACATGCCTTTCAGCATGTTATCCAGATCAGTGTGTATGTGCAAAGAAAGTGCTTCTTTGTGCCTATCTTCGCCTATTTCACCAAAAATAATCCAACCTAACCTGGTATTTTGCGCAGTCGGTTGATCAGGTTCTCCGTGTATGACACCACTTCTTATTATCTTGCCATACACCTTTGAGCTCAGCAACAGGTCTATCTTTCCCGGACGGTCGAAACTGGGATCTGCAAGTTTCAATCCCTGTACATGATGCCAGCTCCTGGAATCAACAGATTTTTTGGGAAAGAATGATGTAATGTTACCGGCTGTCACATAACAAATGACTTTGAGATTGAAGGTTGGGTCTGCCTCTGGAACAATCTCAAAGGAAGTTACATGTGTAACAGCTGACTTTGCTGACCCTGTACCTGAAACATGTCCCTGTATGGGACTTTTCTCTGAGCGCAATCGTTGAGCTGCCCTCTCGCTTATCAGTGTTACCTGGGCCCCTGGATCTACGAAAGCACGTAGTATTGTAATATTTCCTGAGCCGTCTCTGACTGGCACTAATGCTGTGGCCAGCAGACCGGGTGAGTCCATGCAAGTAAATAAGGTAGCTACTGCTACTTGCATACTGACTTCACTAGGCTCACTTACTTCGTTTAAAAGTTCTGTGTTTAAGTGTGTGTGTAATGAAACTTCTGTATTTTGTACTTTAGCCTTGGGCTCAGAAGCTTCCCTCTTAGCACTTGACTTACTTGAACAGAGCAGGGGGTGGTGCCTGCGTAAACAAATCTTACAAGAACCCTTTAAACGACAGAATCTGACAGAGTGTCCGGGCAACAAACAATAAAAGCAAAGATTCTTACCCTTTACAAAATCGCTCCTCTCTGGTTGTGCCAACTTACCAAATAAGTTACAATTAGGTAATAAGTGCTTTTCATCACAATATCCACATATCTTAATATTATCCTTTATCCTTGATTTGTTTATTTGCTCCGCTGCAGCTGAAGCATGGAGTACTAACTTGTTTGTGGGTGTTGTAGTCAATTCCAATGTTTGTATTCTTCTTTCAATGAAATCGAATAAGTTCTTTAAAGATGGTAGCTCACTGCCATTATTACTTACATAATCCTCCCATTCCTTATGAGTTTGAATGTCCAGCTTCTGTGATATCATATAGATTATTATTGGATCTCAATCAGTGTTTTCAACTGTGATGCCGACTGAGATGAAATCCTTCTGGCACCAAACATCTTTTTCATAATGGCGTTGATTATTAATCTTTTGTGACAGTACCTTTTCTTTAAACAATCCCAGGCAGGTTTGTAATTACTTCCAGTCACTTGATACGACTTGATTGCAGCAGCGGCCTCGCCTGTGAGGCACGACTTCAGGTAATGCAAGCGTTGGACATCAGATAAATTTTGGTTAGATTCAATAAGTGATACAAAGGTGTCTTCAAAACCTTGCCAATCTTCATGACCTCCGGCGAACTTTGGTAGGCTAATCCTCGGAAGACTGACTCCTCCAGTGTGACAGTGAATGCCATCCACCGACGTCGACGCCGCCGATGTGTTATTCTGAACTATACTGGCTTCAATCACTTCCATCATGTCAGTCTTGTAGGTTAGGAAAAGTTCCTCGACCTCGCCGTATTCTTGCGTATGAGCACGTTGTTCCGTTAATGGCAAGTTTTGATAGTACTCGCAGAATTTTGCCCAGTTTTGTGTGAGATGTTCTATGCGAACCTTTGCGTACGCACTTGTGCGTCGCACCTTTGGGCATTTCTTGAAATTTTCATACGATCGCTTGATGCCGTTAATTATGTCATCTAACTTTGCCTTCGTGGTTTCAATTTGAAGTCCTTCCGCTTTCGACATTTTCTAAGCCACCAACAGATCTCAACAGATAGGTAGCACGAAATCAAGGTTTGCAGATATTTGTGACATTTCGCAATTACTTTTCAGTTTCACAATGTAATTGCGTCTTCCATTTTTAGCACACACAATGGCGTTCTCCGGAAAAAATGCAAGGCAAATTTTTGCATCCTGCTCGAATATGTTCCTTCGGTTCACTGTATTTAGGTCGATTTTGCCTTGCTTGTAGGGTTTTGGAGTAAAACGCGTGCGATTCCTTTGAGAGTAAGTATATTTGTTTAACGACACAGATAATGTAAACCTAGTCGATCACAGATCATACACTTGGTATGTACAATAAAAGGCGTGTTTACATGACTAAGTCTGAATTTATTATGCTTAATATTTAATGTTATAGCTGACACACTACACCTTCCCCGTATGAGAAAAAAAAAATGTTTTATTTGAATACATTTTTTTTTTAACTATTAAGCTATCTATATAAGTACTTATGCTATTCCTTCATAATTTCATTATTTCATTGGGTTGCGTACTTACATAATATCTTCGATTACAATATAAGGTTTCATTTTTCAACAACAATGCACAGTAATTACTTCTATTGTATTTGCTTTGTTAGCTTAAAATTAAAATACATTTTGCGTACTTATATCTATGTTAATTCTACTCCTTATATAATTTTGTTCTATTCTTATGTACTATGTCATGCTTCCCATTAATTATTATTTTTACATTAGGTTCCATGTCTTCTATTACAATATATGGGCCATTATAAAGAGTGTCAAGTTTACTGCCGGTTTCATTTTTTAGTAATAATTTGTCACCGGTTTTATAAGTGATTGGACTTACAATTTTGTCATAAATTAATTTTCTGCTTTGTTTGCTTTTAACTAAATTATTTCTTGCGTCTTGTTGCGCTTTTTGTAGTCTAAATTTAAACTCTGTTACGTAATTGTCGAAGTTGTACAGTGGTTCGACGGTCGTACATAGATTACTTGGTAACACACATAAGTGTCCAAAAACTAGTTCGTAAGGAGTGTATTTAGTTTCGGAATGCACCGTAGTATTGTATGAAAAACACCAATAAGGAAGCCATGAGCTCCAAGACGATGAATGATTGTCAGTCTGTATACGCAAGTACGCACCAAGTGCTTTATGTGTGTTTTCTAATGCTCCAATACTTTGATGATGATACGCAGTTGAAAATGACTGTTTAACATTTAAAATGTTACATAGCTCTGACATGAGTTTAGATGTGAATTCGGAACCTCTATCAGTAGCAATACCTTTGGGAATACCATACCTTAATACAAACTGTTCCGCAAATGCTCTTGCTACTTCTGTGGTCGTTTTCGTTCTTAATGGAAAAGCTTCGACATACTTACTAAGTTCACACTGTAGGGTTAAGATGTAGGAAAACCCGTTGTCATCTCGATCTATTGGTCCGACTATGTCTAAAAATATTTTGTCGAAGCTGGACGACGCCGTTGTTGTTATTGTTAGTGGTTCTTTGTGTATGTTTGTATATTTCTGCTTTTGGCACTTCACACACTTACCTACATAGTTGCTGACATCCTTTTCCAGCGATGGCCAATAGTAGTGTTTCTTAATATTATTCACCATTCTTCGAATACCTACATGACCGCTACTTGGCAAAAGATGAAAATCATTCATTACCACCTTTTTCTCATCTTCTGTATAAATTCTTTGAACATCTTTTATGATACATATTCTAGGTAGATTAACATCTACATTGTTCGCTATATTTTTGGCTAGCCATTCAATAAATTTTTTATTCTGAATTGTCTTTATCAAGACAATTTCCTTTATTTTTAATGTTTTGCATAACGATGCCAGGTCTCTCAATAAATCGTCTCGCGAATGTACTGATAAAGAAGACTGGCTTGCATATATTACATTTTTAGCCTTATAGTAACTCAATTTTCTACTCTTTGATGTAATTATGTCCTGTCCTTGATTTATTATACTTCGTAGTTTTATGTCCGACACAATAACTAGCTCTACATCTGAATCACACTTTTTGAGAACTTCTGCAATTTTAGGGCTTCCAGATTGGCTTCCAGTCTCATCATTACTAGATGATTTGTAATTTTTGTTATTACTAGAAGCGTTGGTAGTAGACTCTGCTAATTTCCTCGCTTGTGCTCTAGTCATTACACACATCACTCTTCTATTCATCTCCTTCAACTCGTCTGAAGTTACAATTATCCTGGATAAGGCATCAGCTACTACATTCTCTTTTCCTCTCACATACTCGACTTTAAAATCGTACTCTTCTAATAATAGCCTAAATTTAGTTAATCGGCTAGATGGATTAGTCATGTTGTATAAATAAACCAAAGGTTTATGGTCAGTTTGTATAGTGAATTTCCTATTGAATAAATATACCCTAAAATACTTTATAGACCACACTATAGCCAAAAGCTCTTTCTCAATAGTCGGGTAATTTAGTTCTGCTTTATTAAGACTGCGACTCGCATATGCCACTGGTTTTCCGTTACTATTACTTAGTACGCTGCCAATTGCATAACCTGAGCTGTCAGTTTGTAAAATAAATTCGTTTTTTGGGCAAAAGTCTGGATAGTCCAAGATAGGAGGACAGGCCAGTAGTTTTTTCAATGTTTCAAATGCTGTTTGGCATTCTGGTGTCCATTCGAATTTGACATTTTTCCTACATAATTTATTTAGGGGCAAAACAATCTCACTAAATTTGTTAATGAATTTACGATAATAATTGGCAAACGCAACAAATCGCTTTACGTCATCCGCACACGTTGGTATCGGGTATCGCTCAATCACTCGAATCTTTTCTGGGTCGGGTAAAATACCTTCTGATGAAATGACATGACCTAAATACAATATTTGTCGTTTTAGGAACTCACATTTCAATGGATTGAGTTTTAAATTAACTTTTCGTAATCTGGAAAATACGGTCATCAAGTTTTTATTGTGTTCAATTAAATTTCGTCCAAATATTATTAAATCGTCCATATAAACTATGCATTTTTCATAGTTTAGACCAGACATGGCTATAGTCATTAATCTACTGAAAGCTGACGGACTAATCTTTAATCCCATTGGTAATCTACACATCTGGTATTGGCCGGTGCTAGTTGTGAATGCTGTATATTTTCTAGACTCTTGTTTTAGACCTTGTTGATAAAAACTTTGGCTTAAATCGCAGTGACTGTAGTAAAAGGCACCTGATAATGACTCTAATATGTCAGTTATGTTTGGCAAAGGAAATTTATCATTTTGTATACGTTCATTTAACTGCCTGTAATCGATTACTACTCTCCATTGCTTTTTACCGTCCCTATTTGACTTTTTTGGTACCAACAGCAATGGGCTAGACCACTCACTATTAGTTTTTTCTATTATGCCACTTTCTAACATTTGATTTATTTGTTTGTCCAGTTCATCTCTCTGCGAAAATGGGATTCTGTATTGTTTTCGATACACTGGTGAAACATTATTTTTCAAATGAATAGACTGTTCGTACAAGTTTGTGACTGTTAATTTATCACCTGGCAAATGAAAAATATCTGCGTATTTGGCGCATATTTGTTGTATTGGTAAAACTTCATCTTTCTCTAAGTATGACGACAAATTGAGTGACGTTAGCAATTCTTTCACTCTCTGAACATTCACACCTGGCCTTTCAAAATCGCACAAGTTGTAGTTTTCTAGTGAATCTATCTCCAGATCTTTCAAACAGATCGATACCTCGTTTTCTGTCGTAATCATCAGTCGTACCGGAATTTTTCCGTTTTTTGGCCTCGCTATGACACTGGCTAAGTAAACTCCTTCTTGTATTTCTTTCGGGTATACGACGCAATCGTTTTTGGCGGGTGTTGTTATGTATTTAATTACCTCACACCGCGGCTCAACCGTCAAAACTTCTTCATATTCGTAGCATTGCATCGGCAACGTAACTGTACTTTGCCCTTTTTTTAAAGTTAGCTTATTAATATTATAATCTATTATTGCCTTATATTGCTTAAAGAAATCTTGACCTAAAATACCTATCGCCTTACATGGCAAGTCCCTGAATACGTAAAATTTATGCTTAAAATTAATTCCTTCGCACTCCAACGGCAAATACACATATCCTATAGATTTTAAAGTGCCACCTACGCCGTTTATACTTAAATTGCAACTATGTAATTCGAACTGTTTTAATTCTAAAAGTTCGGATTTAATAGCTGATATTGCTGCTCCTGAATCCGCTAAATATTCTAATATTAAATCATTTAAGTTTAAACTAACCCAATTTACACTATCGCATGATAATATTTGTTTAGCGACGAAAAAATTCTACCTCTTCGTTACCCGAATTTTCCTCTTTATTTTCACTTCATTATCATTCACGTCAGCGTTTTGGTTGATATCATCATTCGCATTAAAATGGTTCAAATTCAAATGGCTACAAGTTGGTCTATAGTCCCGTACATACCGTCCTCGGAACGCAGCGTCAGCAGCTCGTGCGCGGTGTCCGCTGCCGCGCGCGCGGTAACCTGATGCGCCTTGTGTGCCAACGCCGCGCCAATTACCTCTGGTATGCTGATATCCGGAGTACTGACCTTGCTGAGTAGGCGGCCTTGCGTAACCGGAATAATTCCTGGAGTTCGGGAAACGACGGGAATTTGTTCTACCTCTATTGTAAGAGCATACCTGTGGTTTTGGAAGGGCGTTTGTTTCATCTTCCGCTATGCGGATTGCGTCCTTTAGTTGTGTAACATTTCGCGCTGAGATTATAGTACCAATCCTCTGACTTGTTAAACCATTAGCGAAACAACGGATGGCATTCCGTTCGTTGATTGGTTGCAGCGTCTTATAAGCTGATTGGTCACCATCTGGTTGGGATATGGTTAAATCTATGAGAAGTCGCTCTATTTCACTACCATACTCCCTTATAGAGCGGTCACCTTGTCGCTCGTTCAGCATCTGCTGTTGAAGAGACGTATCTGATTTTTTCGTGAGAAGATGCATGCGCATGTCTCGAATGAGAGACTCGATACTTGTGTAAGTAGCGGAAAGACGGAGCTTTGCTCCGCTAGAAATTCTACATTTTAATATAAAATTTATTAGGAACTGCTTACCATCATCGCCAAGCATGGAGTTATAAAATTCTATGGCATCTATAAGTTCTTGCGTAACAGTCTCCGAATCATTCATCTTCGGGAGGAGGCTCGTGGCCGTCTTTAAACAAAATTTTTCAGACATTTCGTCGGATTTTGTTTCCAGTGTCGTGATATCAATTAGTGAGTCGTCTTGGTCGAAGCTTAAAATTTTCGAATAACATTCGTTTATCGTTGTACACAATAACACCGTTTCGTTACTTGTTACATTAGTGCTACTGCTTAGTATTTCTTTGAATTTACCATAAATCAATTTTGCTTCCGATACTTTCCTACAAAAATTTTCCCCGACTCTACGTGTAGGTCCTAATAATTCTAATTCTAATTCTGAGGTGGGGGCGATGAGTCCTGCACGGACATCCCGCTTGGGGCGTTTTGTGCATTTCCCCCATTTCTGCCTAACCCAGCCAGCCAAGCTCCTTGAAATATCGGAGCACAGCCTTGGGTTGCTGGCATACTAGTTCCACTCCTACTCCCGTCTCAGCAGGAGTTGTGGTATAAGAAGTGGAACTGCTTGCACCGTCAAGTGATGTTTCTGTTTGAGCCTGTCTTAGCTTCTTTCTTTCCTCTTTTGTTGCTTCGCAGTGTAGTAATACGTGCTCCACGGTCTCGTCATCTTTCATACAGCCTCTGCACAGAGGGCTGTCTGTCGTTCCAATAGTGTACTGGTGATAGTTCAGATCACAGTGGCCGGTAATCACCCCAACCAATAGACGTAAATCTGATCGGCTAAGTTTTAAAAATTTATTAGTTGCCTTCCTGTCTACCTCTGGTAAGAACATCTTGGAGTGCCGACAGTCTTTTCTATTTTTCCACAGATTTTGTTGTTCTTTCTCTGTGTATGCCCGCAGCAGATTTCGTGTCTCCATTGCTGTGGGTTTACATAGGTGTCTGACTTCTGAAATGTTTTCAGTTTTTTTCGTTCCTTCCTTTGCTAACGTGTCCGCTTTATTGTTCCCGTGGCATGAGTCATGACTTTTGGTCCACATAACTGTGACGTTATGCTTCTCCGCGAGTGTTTGTAGTACTAGATGGCATTCCGAAAGTACCCTTGATCTAGTTGTCGGTTTTCTGAGTGCATATATGACAGCAGCACTGTCAGTGATGAATTTTAAGCAGATATCACTTGTCGGTGTTTGTAAGAAATAATTCTGGTTCACCGTTCTGGCTGCCAATAGCAGACCCATTGCTTCCGCTTGAAAGACTGTTGTGGTTTTAGGTAGTGCTTTGGATTCTGTGATTTTTAAATCGTGTGAATAAAATCCACAGCCCACACCGTTATTATTCTTTGCTCCGTCTGTATACACATGGTAGACTATTTGGTTGTCTTGATTTATCACCGATGTGTTATCTTCTGTCAACAGTGCATATTTTTTACTATCTAAGTATGTGTTAGCTACTTTGTCTGTCCCCAGGATAGCATCCGGGACAATGTCTGTAGCTTTGTCCAGGATCCTTGTGTGTTTCGTGTTGGACCCTATTCCTTTCCATTGATTTGTGGATTTGATTCTTAATGCTGACGCCATTGCCTCTTGTTGTATGTGAAGGTGCAGGGGCGTCAGCCCTAATATGGAATCCAGAGCGGCTGACGGAGTTGATTTACTGCATCCACTAATCAGTGAGCAGGCCAGCCTCTGGATTTTCTGAAGTTTTGCGATAGTTGTGATCAGATTCGTTCTTGGCCACCATACTACACTGCCGTAGGTGAGTACTGGCCTTACTATCACAGTGTATAGCCAGTGGCACAGTTTGGGCTTGAGACCCCAATCCTTTCCTACCGCCCTGGTGCACTGCCATAAAATATTTGTAGCCTTTGTAGTAACATGGTCAATTTGTTTTCCCCATAAAAGCTTACTATCTAGCCATATTGCAAGGTATTTAACCTCTTTACTGAGCGTTAGTTCTGTTCCAAATAGTTTTGGCAATTTTAACGCTGGAATCTTGACTTTTTTGGTGAATAGCACCATTTCAGTTTTGTTTGGATTCACGGAGAGTCGGTAACGCTCGCACCATGCTTCCACCAAGTTTAATGCTTTTTGCATTTTTTGGCAGAGCGTTGTTTCCGAGATACCTGATATCATGATTGCTAAATCGTCGGCATACCCTATAGTGGTGACGCCTTCTTTATTGAGCAGCTCGAGGAGTTCGTTAGCAACTATTACCCATAGTAGAGGGGATAAAACCCCTCCTTGTGGGCAGCCTCTGGTGACCCTGCACCGTGAGTTGTTCGAAGACTCGATGCTGGCTGCTCTGTTTGACAACATTGTCGTGACCCAGTCGTTCACTCGTTCATCGACGTTGTGTGCACTTAACCCACTCTTAATACTGTTAAACGTAGTCTTGTCGAAAGCGCCTTCAATGTCAATAAAAGTTGCTAGGCATGACTGTTTGTTTTCGATAGCAGATTCTATTTTATATACCACGTGGTGCAGAGCGGTCTCCGTGGACTTGCCAGACTGGTACGCATGTTGATTTTTGTGCACCGGTCTTGTGGTGAGTGGATCACTTCGAATATATTTGTCGCATAGCCTTTCCAAGGTCTTAAGAAGAAAGGAGCTGAGACTAATGGGTCTGAAGGACTTCGGGTCCGTGTAATCGCTTTTTCCTGGTTTAGGTAAGAATACTACTTTGACTTCTCTCCATGCCTTGGGAATGTATTTCCACGCTAGGCATGCTCTAAACAGAGCGATTAGATGAGTTCTTATTTTGCGTATACTCCAGTGCAGGAGCGCTGGAAAAATACCGTCTGTTCCCGCCGCCTTGTATGGCAGAAAAGTGCTGATTGCCCATAACAAGGCTTCTTCATTTACTATACCGGATACGAATTTCCAGTCATCCATACTGGGCTCGTGATATGTTTTGGGTTCCCATCCACCTTCATTATCAAGCTGACACTCCGGAAAGTGCGTTTGTAGGAGAAGGTTAAGCTGCTCCTGCTCTGACGTAGTGTAGGTGCCGTCTGGCTTCCTTAGAGTACCAAGCTTGGAACTGTTATTGTTGGAGATCAGCTTCCTGAGTCTGGCCGTTTCACTTTCAGATTGAATACCTGAGCTGTATTTTTTCCAGGTAGTCTTGCGTCTGTTTTGTATTTCCACCTTGTATTTGTGTCGAGATTGTTTGTATTTTTGCCAATCGTCTTCAAGTTTAGTATTCATTGCTCTATTGAAGTGGTGTCTAGCTTTTTTCCTCAGTCCACTGAGTGTCCTGTTCCACCATCTATCTTTTTTGTGTACGTTTGTTGCCTTCTCTGTTAGTAGTGGGCAAGCTTTTTCGTAGCTTTCGATGAGAGCTGCCTTTAATGATTCGACTACGTTCTCAATGGCGTCTATATTTAGTTCATCAGTTGATTCTACTTTAGGGACTTTGAGTAGTGCTTCATCCAAGTATTCTATGAAAGCCGATTTGTCAGTTTTTTTCGGGTTTCTATAGGAACGTGGTTTGTGTTCTCCGACGTTTAAGCTAAACCTGATCCACCTGTGGTCCGACCCGGAGTATTCATTTGCAGCCACCCGCCAGTCACCAATCGTGTCAGCGACTTCTTCAGTAGCTAGCGTCATGTCTACGATGGTCTGCGCCCACGATGTAACCCATGTGGGCTCGGCGCCTCGGTTTAGTATGTTGAGGTTGTGTCTAAGTGCAAAATCTAAGACTTCTTTTCCTCTATCATTTGTATCTGGACACCCCCAGACTGTACAGTGAGCGTTTGCATCGCCACCTATAACACACTCTAAATTTTCGGATGTACAATACTGGACTAGAGCCTCCACCCCGGGGGGTGGTGCTTCTTCGTTGCCATCCATGTACATTGATGCTATAATTATTGAGCGCAGCCTACCTGGTAGCCCTGTTTCAAGTCTTATAACAGTAAGATCATCATTGCTAAGATGTGTTATCATAAAAGCTTTAAATACATTAGGAACATAAACAAATGTACGTGTTTTCTTAGTTAGGCCAGGAACGAAAACTTGCCCTCGCATGTCTTGGAAACCTCTTACCTGATCGTGGTAGATGTATGGCTCCTGGACCAGGGCTATGGTTTGCGGGTTTTGTTCGAGGGTTCTTCTTAGTGTAGATGTCCCTGTGATACTATGTTGGAGGTTAGCCTGTACAATGTTTACCTTAGTGAACAGTGTTTTGTGTAATGTTTTAGTAGATTGACTTGCTTTTTTGTTACTATTTTTGGGTCTGTTAGGGGTGTTTACATGTTTTTTACCGTGCTTATCCATTTTTTTTTTGTTTATTCCTAATCTATTACGTTTTATGTGTCAACGGTTTTGAAGATTCCGCTGACTCTATTTACCGGAGGAGGGGCCGGGTTGGTCGTCGGCCTTATCCATCTCCATGAGAGACAAGGGCGAGAGGATATTCAAGCTCATGATTTCACTCGAGATATCTCCCTCGGCCTCGTCCTCCACTTCGAGGAGTCGGTCAACTTCCTCCCTCGACCACACTCTCTCTTCTGTCGTTTGGACGCCAGCCCCGACGTCGGTAAGCTTCAGAGCTCCGTCACTGCCAGAGGCTGTTACAGAGTCCAGAGCCACCGCCGCCCGAGGTGGTGCGCCAGCGCCAGTTTTATTTGAGTTCGTCTTCAGCTTAACGTAGATGGAGCTAGTTGTGTAGTGAAGACGAAACCCTTCAAGTCTTAGTGGTTCCACATACGCTTGTGGAACCCCCATAACCAAAATGTGGTTGAATACCCCTCCTCTCTCGCGCACAATATGCGTGAAAATGGGCCATTCTTCCATGTTCATGTCCGGATTCGTATCAGCCAAGTAGTCCCGGAGAATGTAAGGCCATCTCTCCGGGTCCTCCCTCTCCTCGCCGAAATCGGGCACGTATAATACGGCGGTAGTGTACCGCGGCAGATCGCACTCTGGAATGACTCTATAACCCCCCGATCCTCCCCAAAGGGGTGGCAGGTGCTCAACCGTGCTCACCAGCCACTCCAGCGAAGTCTCGTCCCGGGGAGTCATTCTGAGGCAGCCCTGAGCAAGCCGTGGTAACTGAAAAAATTGCGGTAACTTACGCTCTTGCTTGGGTTTACCGCGATTGCTTTTAAACAGAGTGTACTGCGCTTTGTTTATCACTTTCCGCAGGAGAGTGGCTTTTAGTTCGTCCATGGGGACGCCGCTCTTGTCCTGCACTACCACGCGGAAGAGCTTGACAGCTTTAGCGTACGAGCCTACTTCTCCTCTGTCGGTATTATAGGGTCTAGTTCCGGCACCAAAAGGTCCAGCTGGTGACGACTCACACGACGAACCGGTTCCACCCGCCGGGCGAAATTTTTTGTCTGCCGCAGCTAAGCTTGGCGACACCTGGTCGGAGCTCCGCTGTCGTTTGGGCCCTCGCCCGCTGTCCCCCGGTGTAGCAAAGTTATACACTTCGTTGTCAGTGGCTTCAGCCCTAATCACGCCTTCGCGGCCGCTGCCACCAGTTTGCCCTTCTCCAGCAAGTGCATCCCTGGCGGGAGCAAGCGCCGGGTAGGGGCTACTATGGGACTGGGCCGCTAGTGCAGTTTTCGAAACGTCTGCCACAAACTTCGAGGTATTATATATTAATTTCCTCGTTTCGAGGTCTCTATTATTTTCGGTAGTTGTAGCCGTATCAGACTCAGGCTTCTGGGGCTGGGGTCCATAATTTCTAGCGTGGGCCGCCGCGGGCTCAAGCCTCACGCGGGATTCCCCACCCCCGTGTGACACGCTGTCCCTTGCGGGATGGGCCACATATAGGGGTGTTGCGAGTGTATGGCCGGTCTCTCCTGCCCCGGTCGCCGTGCTGTCTCCTACTCGCGACATGCACGCCGCCACAGCCGGCGCGAGCGCCGAAATGCCGGGCAGCTGCATTACGCCATCTTTCTGGTGTCGGTACAAAGCCTGGACCCTTTCTGCTTCTTGCCTTAGTTGCAGCTTTTTTATGTTTTTGAGGTAGTTTTTACCTCTATTCGCTGGCGGGACGGCTCTGGGCCCAGAATGCTTGCTGCCGGCCCGCCCGCTACCTGATACCTCCTCCGTCGCGTCTGCCGTCGCCTCCTTCAGGTGCCGCATCGCTCGTTTCCTGGAGTTGGAACGAGCAGCACGTGGTCCGCGCCCGGTCTTCAGCCCTGGTCCAGGAATACCATGTGCTGCCGTGGCAGCAGCAGCCCTCGTCATGTCCCCAGTAGCAGCTGCGGCCGACGAGGCCTGGGGCTTTACCCCGCCGTCGCCTTCGGTAGCCCATTTCTCACTCTCCGGCCCGGTAACCAAAGAGCGCCGGTCGCTAGCCGGGTCGCAGGGCACAACATTCAACTTAATATTTTCGTTCTCCATATTATTTATGTTTTACAAACAGTTGTAAAGGTTACAAGATATCTGTGAACAGAAAACTTGGTTAGTTGGGGCGCCAAAGCGCTGGGTGAGAGCAGTTGCCCCAATCTGCTCCTCCCCCGTTCTTTCGCGTGAGTTGTGGGAAAGGAATTTGGAAAAAAAAAAAGTGTAGGTCCTAATTTAACTATACTAGTTTTAATATACTCTAACTGTTTTAAAATATCGCAGAGCACATCGTCCATTTTATTAATACACTTTAATATATTACATATTTTATACACAACTTGACGTTTTGCTCATATTGGGTACCTTAGGCAACTTGAAGGCGATGTCGGTGCTAACGCCGATGGTGGGTGGACAGACTGGGTGCTAGTCCTAGTTATGTGGAGGGCTGCGTGCTATTCCTGGCTCTGCTGAGTGCTGGTGATGCGCCCGGCGGTGCGGCGCACAGAGGAACGGATGCGGTCAATGGTGCTAAGTCCTATTTCCTCTTGGATCCACGAGCGATGACAAGCTCTGTATTTTCGAATTACAAAATACGAAACAGCCAGAATGATGATAGCCAGAATCACGTATATCATCACGCTCATGTGGTCGAGCCGGTTGCCTAGGTTTTTCAGATTTGCTGCGTTGTCTCCGGCAGCGTTTTGGGATATGAAGATGTCTTCTTTTTCAACTTTAGACTGGCACATTTTACTTATTAGTTTCGATTTATTTTATTGCAATAAATCACGCAACGTTTCAATTTCCGGCAGGGTCGCCATATAGCGTGGCAACTTGGTATGTACAATAAAAGGCGTGTTTACATGACTAAGTCTGAATTTATTATGCTTAATATTTAATGTTATAGCTGACACACTACAATACGTCTGCATCTAAATCTTATAAATAAATATTTTTCTTTTTCTTTTATAAAACTCACTATGCAAAGATTGTATTCTCGAGATTCTACCGTTTGCTTGAAAAAATAAATCTACTCTTTGCAAACAGTGTGTTACTTTTTAAATAGTATATTGATTACAGCTGAGATAGAGACTCATGCGAGTTATGTACATTCGTAAACGATTGCTTACTTACGCAAATCGCTCGTTGAATATGCAACGCCAAGTTTAGAGCTCAGTAAGCACATGCTCAGACTATTAAGATGCGGTATATCGGCTTAGAAAAATACAATTTTACACCCTGAAAAATTGTTGAAATTTATGTTATAATTAGTATTTTATAAGAATAACCTTACGATTTTTGTTTACCAACGACATAGTTGCTAGTTAAGACTTCACTTACAAACTTTTGCCACTATATTTCAATAAGTTTTATTTTGGTATGAAAGTACAAATTACTAAAGTGATTACAGAAAAAAAGTAGCAAAAAATATTTGATATTGTATTTCTGTTCCTTAAATATTTTATTTTCATACTCGTGTTATATTTGTAACTCATCTTTTTGTGTCCTTTGAATTCGGAAGTGTCATGACTTCGCAGTTTTTCTGAAATAGCAAGCACCCATTGAAAGAGGGTAAATGTCAAATACGGAGTTGACATTTCATCAGGAAATATGATTGACAGTCAATTATTCAGTTAATTGCTCATAGCAACAAATTAATTAATACTCATGGAATTTGTTCTGTTTGGGTTTGAATGAGTTACTTTATGTTATAGCTTTAAAGTATACATTATTTAAATTAAGCAGAAAGCATCAACATGTTTTAAATATTTAAACATTCTATCTAAACTAATGAGACGAATAATTAGAATTTATTATAGTTCCCGTAAGGCATGATTTAATTTAGTTGTAATAACCGGCTAGCACTTACTACTTGCTAGTCGGTTATTACAACTAAATTAATTAGAATTTATATTCCCTGTTTCAAGGAAAAGATTAAAATAAGTTGACAATGGCTTTACCGTAATCAGAAACAAAGGTCTCAATTACAATAAAACAAATCTCATTTAAGACTATATTTTTTATATACTTATTGGAACAGTTATAAACTCCGTATATGTGTTCGATCAAAGCATCGGTTTTCAATATGAAAACAACATTAATATCGTGGAAACTTCCGCTCAATGTCGGCTCGAGCTAGTAAGTGTACTTCCATATATCCGAGGTTCCTTGGTAGAAGCATGGCGTCCGCAGAGACGGGGGTGCCTCCGTGATCCAATTAGTTGGATAAACATCCTATTAAACTACACCATGTAGATAAGCCCTATTTACTTATTGAACACCGAACGCAATGGTATATTAAATTTAGACGTAATTTGTTTACGATATTAGTGCCCGTGATCTTTAAGTACTTATATTTACCCCGGCTTTTTTTTTTATTTGTCCCGGCGGACCGCTCGCGCGGCGGCGCGCAGTCTGCGTGCTGCCGTGGTCCCAGAACATACGTTCTGAAGATGGATGTCATAACATCCGAAACGCGTAAACAACTTACGCGATTTACACGTGAGTGAAAACCGTTTAGTTAATATTTTGATAAAATGTCTCACGAAAGTTTTAATATTAAAATACTTATATTTAGTTTGATTTCGTGTGGTGTGAGAGTAACTAACTATGGAGTCAACAATATTTCAACAATAACAATATTTACAAGCAGGTAAATAGCTTAATTTTTTTACTGACTAACAGTGTCATCCGAAACAGTAATTTATATAGCTACTTCTTGGCACCAACATAATTTTCTCTTCAATTAATCCTATTGCGTAGCGAGTACTATAAAAATACATAAACTATACATGCATGCATACATTAATATCTACCATTACTTTCCCTTCAAAACGACCACTCAAAACCCTAAACCAACGTCCGATAGCAACGAAAACTGCCAATGATTAATAGTGGCTGGTAAATCGAACCAGCATCATCCACGATCAGACCAGAGCTCATTCTTATGTGATTCTTGTTCTCACTACCCGCATGGAGTAGACCCTCGTCAGGTTTTACCAAGATGTAATTCAATCTAGGCCTGCCATCAATCTGAGAGTTCTCACGCATATATTTCTGTTGATTTGACAAATGAGAAGGGTGGCGATGAGATAGGAAACCATCCGATAAAATATAGCTATCGGTTTGTAAGTCTGCGTTTGCTATTTGAAGTAGTTTTTACATACATATATGTAGTTGCCAGGTTCGAGTTGCCTCCATTTGTAGACCCGATAAAAAGATTTATTCACTGACGAATCATATTTAGTATTTTTTGTAAGTTGAAGATTTATTTTCTATTCTTCTGCAACTATTGTTATTATTTATTTTAAGACTAAGCTAATCTTAACTACACGATAAACTGAACAAACGGAATATAAATAGTGTAGTGAATTACAGCTAGTTAAATATTTTTATAAACAATTATTATAAACAAATTTAGCAAGTAGACGAAACAGAAAAAATATCAATGAATTGCATCAATTAACTCAATATGCATCAATTCCTAGGCGCAAAACTAAATTGACATGAAAATTTGGACTATCTTAAGCTATGTACTAAATAACATCCAAGTTGTTTTTACTTTGTTCCAAAAGTAATATGTGTAGTTCTTATTTTTCATCGTTAAAGGCATTGACCATTAAAAATAAGACATATATACTGATTGAAATATATTTAAACAAATGTATGTATGTCACCTCTAGTCGTTATGCTGCTAACAACCCTCATCCAGCTGTGCATCGGTACATGAACATATCTCTTGATTAATTTGACGCACTAATGAATATATGCATTTCCTAGATCAACGGATTCAAAATGCATGCTGTCGTGTTAACACTACGCTAAATCTAGTAGGCATATAACATACATATATTATAAAGGTATAATATGATATAATCTTACCTAAATATTTTTATAAGAATGTATGTAAAAACAATTATGACAAGAAATCATAGTGTTACATGATGATAATAATTATTTAATTTGTTTTGTAATATTTATGATTTTAATAAATATTTCTTTCTTTCTTTCTTTCTTTCTTTCTATGGAGTAAACGGTAAAGGTACCGTTATTCATTGACAAGTTAAACAAATCATGATCATCATCTTCAGCCCTTGTTGATCCTCTGTTGAGTAGACCTCGTTACCTAGATGCCACAAGCTTATCTTGTCCAGAGTTACTTTAACAAAACAGTTGGTTAAAATAGTCATGAAATTGCGTCCACTAGACAATAAAAATACTTTATATTTTTTTAATAGCTGTCATTGCTAAAAAACATAAAAGAACGACAAGGCCCTCTTTCGAAGACTTCAATCGTACTCTGTATTTAACAGTGGTTTAGACCTATTTGTTAACTAAAAAAGATATCAAAGATCACACAACCGGTATATTTACTAAAATGCTAACTTGAAGTTATTGTCTTTTCACTTTATTAGCAGTAAAACACAATTACAAGAATAAAAAGTACAATTTTACGTCAATAGACAAACAGTTACGATGGATCGAAGCCCTAAGTTTTCTAAGAACGTTTGTAGCGCTTACAGACCGTTTTTATTGGAAATGGTAATCAATATGTGATACTTTATTTACAGTTTGCACTGAAATAAGTCAATAATTTATCATGTTTCTTGGGTGTGCGATATTTCTCAGAACTTATAATTTTATTTTATTGCATCCTGAATGACGGACCTTTCCGTTAATTACGACATCAAAAATATGACTGATTGCGAAATATCAAAAGCAAGTAATATGCTAGTACTGATATTACTTTTTATTCTGATTTATTATGGATCGTAACTATGATATAACATTCTAGTGTAATTTAATTCACAAATATGGTTATTTAGTTACCGTAAGGTTTTTAGAAACCAGCAGGCTAATTGTATAATCCCACCATTTTGTAATGCAACATATCTACACCTAGCCGAATAATTGTAATTGTGATTCGTTCTACAACGTACCATTCAACATTAAACCATACTGTCAGAGACTGATGAATACACTATTACTCTCATCAATGACTGTTATGGACAGCTTAGCCGTAGCTCACCAAACTCAAATATTGCTAGTTTTGTTTCCACGTCAATGGTTCAAAAACGCAACTTAACCCAATTGAATTCAGCTCATAGGCCAAGTGCATTGAGAATGAGTTTAGCTTTGCGCCGGTGTCTCGACGCGTGAGGACTTCAAACAGTGGTTCATAACCTGGCGGGGGAATTACGCAGCCCTCATTACCGCGGTCACCCATCCGTGGAGGGAGCGGGGTGAGCTCCGGCCTGTAAGGGCACTAAGCACACTCTGACCTGTACAGGGCTACTTAGAAAAAGGTGAGGTACAAAAATAATTTTATTTAAAAATAATTTTCTACTTAGGTTAAAAATTCTTTTATGAATTTTAATTCAAGATTTTTAAACACCGATAAATTTTTAGATTTAAGTAACTTACTGTATTAATACTTAAAAAAAAACAGAAAGAGTAACAAATTTTCCTTCATATGTTTTGTACATGATTTAAAATAAAATTGACAAATATGTATGCTCGACACTGTTTGTTACTTATTTATTTTTCAAATGTCTAACGACCAACGGAGGGGACAGGGGGACAGTATCAGTAGGTATGTAGGTAAAATTAAAGACATGCTTCATAATATCAAGTTTAGTGCCAACATCTATTTCTTTTTACATCTATTTTTTTTTTACTGCTCTGTTAGCTTAGTTGGTAGTGGCTCTGCCTTCTAATCCAGGGGTGCGGGTTCGATTCCCGCATTACACAAGTAATTATGAATATTTAAATTTGTAATTATTTGTGTTGAGTCTGGTCGTTTCTATGTATAATAAGTATGTATTTACAAAAGAAAAGTATATGTGTATTATATCCGTTATCTAGTACCCATGATACAAGCGTAAGCTTAGTATTAGGCTAGATGGTATATGTCATGATTTTTTTTTATATGTATGAGACCTTAGATTATTTTTCACGATTTATCTAAAATCGTTGAGAGTGATCAGTAATACTGTATATTGAAGCACGCATAATGTGCGTGGATTTCACTTCCCCGTCTGCATTTTCCCGCACCGTCCACTCAGTTATGACTCTATAATTGAAGAATGTATTGTAAATGTCAATCAATTCTTCGTTTTATGCTACACTATATTGACCCTCTACGAAACTGTAGACCCTCTACGAAAGTGCTACGTCGTATGAAAGATATCAACGCATACGACCCATTTAAGATTTAACTGATTTAAATTATTCCAAACGACTATTTTTTGTTTTTATACGTAACTTGGAATTAGTGTTTGTAACATTCATTTATTAGTTAATTACATTAAAATAATTAAAGTTACCATTTTGCTGACTTCACTTTCATAAAAAAGAAGTTGTAAATTATATTTCTTGACAAACAAGGTAGGCACGAGTAAGTATTTCCTGAAAAGGGAAATTGAAAGTTAATAGTCTGATTTCGTGAAAGGATCAAATTAAGATCCCGTTTATTAAGTACCTACCTACGTATTTAAAAGGTGAAAAAAATCTTTCAATTAATTTCACCCGTTTCAAAGTTAATTGCTTTTTGCCTTCTTCTTTCAGTGGAAGTTTTGTCGGTCAAGTCATAATTTTGTTCGATGAAGTTTCGAATAGTCGGCTCAAATACAATTGCATACTTTTAAATTTTCAGCAATTATGCAAAAAGGAAATTTACCACCTATGTGTAATCTGACGAAAAAAGACAGAATAAATAAAAGTAAACAAAAAAAATTAAACCCTTTCATTCTGGTGGATTTATTACAAAACAAACACAACATTGTGTCCCATTCGCGTTTACACTTTTTGTTTGTAGAGTTTCAAAATGAGTTCCCTTGTCGGTTGATGCTAAAAATATTACGCGGAATCACATTTTATCCATGTAAACTGGAAAGTTGTGCTGTGGGGGGTTGGTCACACCGCGCGGTGGCGTTTCGTGCACTCGTTAGCTAAGTTTTATTTACTCGAGCTACGAAAATACGGCAGGGGTACCAAAGTACACGAGGGTAGCGTGCCGCGGGCACCGCCTAATATGTTATTATGTGAAATAAGCCGCCGCAAACACACCGCGTCGCTGCGACCCGCGACCATTTTGTTACTCACAGGTACAGTTTCTATCTTGCGGTAATTGAAAGTATAAAAATTACTACTGGCGTTTATAGGTGATTTCAAAGTTTATATAGGTAGGTGTCACTTCAGGTAAACTAGTGGTCGAATGCCTGACTGAAATAATTTACTTGACGTCTGCGGTTGCTAAGCTTACCTATATAATAAAAAGGTAAAAATATAGCGTTAAAGATGATCATCTATATGGAACGATCTCTTATCAATAGCCGTTTGAATCCGAAGTTATGAGAGACTTGTGTAATAATCTTAGTAAAAATATTAGTTAAATATCGTAAATATGGTATTTAATAGGTATTTAGTTTAGTTGTAATAACCGGCCAGCACTTACGTCAATAATTATGTCGAAAATTAGCTCGACAATCATGCCTTACGGTAACTATAATACACTGATCGCTAACCGATACGGCGCGGTAATGTTTCAAAGGTATTCATTGAAATCAGATAGTAATGATAAAACTGTGGTGAAACCACAGCATGCAATATAAATAAGTAACATTGAAAAATGTTATAGCTAACAGTACTCAAGCTACTATTCCAATTTTATGAAATAAATAAAAATGATAAGTCTTTTTCATCTTTATTATCTGGATCATTTTTTATTTTATCAGTCACACAGACTAAGTTTTTTTTACATATACAACATTTCTTACATACATTTAATACCTACATTAAATGCAATGTATATTTTTAAGCGTTAGAATGCTTTAGAAAGTCTAGCGTTAGAAAGTCGCACGCACGCATCGAAGCGATACCTTAATCCAACATCTTGCGACCCACAGCCGAACTTATCGAAGTGTGCATGCGCCCGCACTAAATTAAAATATATGGCCGCCACTTAAGAATTCTTTCAGAGAATCGATATTCGTTGAGACCAAATGAAAATTTATACTCGCTTTAGTGGCGATTTATTACACTTTCTGTGCTTTAATATTAGTACTAAATTGTTACTTTGATGATAATGTGAACTGTACTTACTGGTAATTTACAGTTATGAACAGTGTTTTATTATAAATTTTTATTTGATGGTTATTACAATAATAAAACATAAAACAAGGGAAGAAAAACTAAGCGTACTAAGTCTAACTTTTTTTTTTTTTTTTTTGGATATTTCACGCAACGCCATCTAGCCCCACACTAAGCTAACGCTTGTATCGTGGGTACTAGATAACGGATATAATACTTATATACTTTTTTTTTGTAAATACATACTTATTATACATAGAAACGGCCAGACTCGACACAAGTAATTACAAATTTTTGTATTCATAATTATTTGTCTCATGCGGGAATCGAACCCGCAACCCCTAGATTAGAAGGCAGAGTCACTACCAACTAAGCTAACAGAGCAGTAAACTGAAACAAAAAAAGAAAAAGGGAACTTAAACATATTTAGAAAAGCCTAAAAATAGTCTTAGTGCGCCAGCCCACTGCCAGAGGGCAGCGCGCCCAGCATACTGGCCGCATTACCACGCTTAATTAATATCATAAGTTGTTTTTGCGCAAGATGTGTGTGTAGTTGTCAGATCATATTGGGAAGTTGTGTTTAGTAGTGACATACAGAGATGAAGCAATCAATAAAGACAGATTGTTGAAACGACTGATTGACATTACATACGGCTCAATTATCGAGGAAACTCTGTTTATATAATTAACAAATCTAATTACGACGCAAGTACTATGGGAATAAGCTTTTATTAGCGTAAATTATTACCGTTTAACGTCACTTTATGCCACGGGAATGAAAGAAAGATTTAGATGGAAAACTTTTTATTAAACCTCGTTTAGGTGATCGTAAAAACATACTGAAATAAATTTACTTACAAGCATACAAGTAACACAACATCCTTTTTAGCAAATACATTTATGTACATACAAGCATTAACTACAACGTGGATAATGTGTAGTTTTAAATGCTACCACATTAGACCATATAATTATATATCAAATTATTACAGTGTCAGTCTGCACTTGCGGTATTTTGTAAATTTACAAAGTCGATTTTTCATATTATAAATCTACAAAATTAGACACTCATCGTCTTTTACAACAACTTAGCATTTATTCGACCATCCCGTAGCCAAGCCTTAAGCTAGGCTATGCTACATAAATGATGAATGCAGCCCTCAGTTAAAGTTAGGATCCGAACTTGGCACAGTCGCACGCGAGACTCGACTTTAATAAAGATTTCAGTATTCGTAATACCATAGAGGGACGTCAAGCTGAGACGTTTCAAATAAGGTATGTGTTCGACAGCTATGTCACGTTCTGCTGGCGTGCTCGCGAGCAATTTGCCAGCTCTCGCCGCCTACTGTAATAACGACTTCCGTACCCAGTCGTGGCGCCTCCTCAAATTGGTCGCTTATCACCAATCTACGGTGTAGAGTAGAATATCAGTTGGGCCGGCCGCAATTTGTCAACAGCGCTGTTCGTCGTTTATGAATTGTTGTGTCATTGTGGCGGCATTGGTGCTAATGAAATGTAGCCGATGACAATTTATCCATAAACAAATGTTCGTCAAACAATTCTTCGTCAATCGATTCTGTAGTTGAGACCTTAGTTCGTTAAGATTCGGGACACAAAATGGCCTTGTCACAATATAGTCAAGCGTCAGATATGTTCGTGAGTCAATTGTTTCAATCATAGAAGACAGAAAAAAGGTATCGCGCTGATTGATATTTCTCTCAGCCGCCTTCGACATTTTATTCCATTTCCCATACCGACGCTCAATAAACATTTCCGTGTAAACTCGAAACAGATAAAACAGATAACACGAAACTTCGCTCGCTGCCGATAGACGTATAACCAGAAACAAATTATGCTAAAAACTAAGTCGCGAATTATTACCTGCGCTAAGTATTCGCAAGTTACGACACACTGAAAACTTTGCTATTTCTCGAGAGTATGTTCCAACTTGCTGGTTTATTGCTTCCACAGATATTATTTCAAAGAACTCTGTGAATTTATACCACACATACGTCTGGAGAAGATGCTCCCAGAGGTTATATGGTCCTCTTATATGGCCACTTAGTTCGAATAGTGCTCTGGATGCGGCTAACAGAGCTGTTTGTACATATTTAAACACCTTGCCCGAGTTCTTTACCAATGACCCAGAACTGGTTGGGTTAGGTTAGGGATTCTGGACAATATTTTGTTTGCAAAAGTATTTATTTACATACGTCTTCTTTTTTTGGCAATTTATTTAGCAAAACATACCAAATCTAATACTAACAGAGAAACCAGGATTCACGAAGACAAATAAAAAAGTACTTTTTAATCAAAATTGAGAGAAATGGTAGAAAATACCTTCACTAGAATAATTCGATAATTGCAGAACTTGCATCTGTCGTGAATTATTAATGTTCGTATTAGAACCGATCACAAGGATTAGATATAGTATGACCAAGCAGGAAATAGTAAGGGTCGGACCTCCATACTATCAATCATACGAGAGAGGGTAGCGCTTCCTCCTTGTCAAAGTATCAAGTGTCAGATTTTAACGATCAGCTGAATCAGCCTCATTTACCAGTTATCTGTGTTAAAAGCTATTTTATTTTTTAAACCATTTTTGTGCTGATTGAGTCGCCATTAGTTTAATCAAACTCGAGTTTATTGACAGCTGTGATCTTTTACAAGTTTGCAATATCTTTTTTTAAATCACAGTAGTCGATGCTATATTCAAATTCAAATTCAAATTCAAATTCAAAATTTCTTTATTAGTCCATTTATGGTGTGCGTACATTTGTAGGTATTTACACTATTTATATTTGAATTGCTGTATGTGTTGTACGCTGAGGGTTTTCTGTACATCATACTAGATATCTTTCGACTCTGTATTATGATGTACAGTTTCCCCGCGCCAAAACTTCTGCCTCTTTTGCATATACTTACACAAAACTTTATACTTACATATTACTACTTAAACACTAAAACACAATACAAAAAGTGAATATTTTGAGAAAGACAAAGACACGACAAAGTAAGTTTCAAAATAATTCTGAAGGTGTCGAGTCTTGACTAACCTACAATATTATTTATCTTAATCATACAGTTTTTAGGTACTTACCATACGTTTACATTATAATAGGAGTAATTAAGATAACAACAAATAATGCAATTTACAAGGTAATATTCAAGTCAAGATAATATTTTACATACATAATATTGAGTATTGACCAATTATGTTTTTTTTTTTATTTTTTTTTTTAATTTATTCATGACCATGGCCATGTTAGGTTATTTAGAGTTGCCAGTATTGTGTTTCAAATTTCCTAGTCGAGTAAACTTTTTTTCTATTTTACCATTATTAGTTAATTTGTGTATTTTACAAAAGAAGTATGGCATAGTTTGCCAAAGCGGGATTATATAATTGTAGCTATGTATTATGAAATATCACTGTGGTGTATTTATAATTGTGCTAAGTTGTATGTTATGTTGTTGCGTGTGTGTGTGAGTGTACCTATGTGTAATACATATACAATTTAAATAAGATTTATAAATAATGTGTTTTCCATGTACCTATATTTAAGTGTGTTCAGGAGTTTGTGTGTGTGTATTGTCGATTACGGTCTAAATAATCTTTTCAATTAGTTTTTCTGTAGTTTTGTAATCTAATGTGAGTAGATATTTTCTCATTTCCGCTTCGCATTCAAACCTTGAGAGATTCCTCATGTCTATATGTTTGCTTATAGTATTGTATAATGTTGGACCTAGGTTCTTAAAGCACATACTACCAAAGTTTGTCCGTGATTTGGTAGTCTGCATAATGAGGTCTTTTCGACGTCGTGTAGCGGATTTATGTCGTTCGCTCTTTGTACCCATTATATGCTGCCGGCTGACTATTGCTTTAATGAATAATTGTCTTACCGTAAGTACCTTGCATTCCTTGTATAGGTCGATAGTCGGAAACCTTCTTTTTTTAAATAGCATAACTTTAAGTAGTGCTCGTTGGGATATTTCTAACTTGAGCAAGTGTGTTTTGGCGGCTGATCCCCAGACTGCTATGCAATATCCCATGATTGATTGGGCTAATGCAACATATATATTTATGAGTGCATCAAAGTTTAGTAAGTTTCGTAGGTGTTTAAAAGTGTACATGAGCTTTCTTATCCTGCCTGATACTATTTTTATGTGTGTTTTCCATTTTAGGTTTTTGTCCATATATATACCCAGATATCTAATATCGTTAGTCTGACTAAGATATTCACAAGCACATGCATCGCGGTCGTTACATGTTGTTTTATGAATTTTTAGCAGCAGTGGGTTTTTAGGTTGTGTGGCGTCGTTAATAGTGAAAGGTATAAATTTGGTCTTCTTTATATTGACTGTCATGAGATTTGCTCTCAGCCATCTAGATACCACATCTAGACCCTCATTTGCGATTTTTTCTACCTCCTCCCACGTCTTGCCGTGAAATAGTAAGACTGTGTCATCTGCATATGTAACTATTTTACACTGTTTAAGTTTCATATCACACAGCTGGTTGATATAAATCAAAAAAAGTGTCGGTCCGAGTATACTACCTTGAGGTACTCCAAAACCAATATCGTCTTCGTCACTGAGAGCATCATTTATTCGGACTTGTTGTGTTCTTCCAACAAGATAGCTCTTAAACCAATTTAAAGGTATTCCACGTACTCCTATTGCCTCAATTTTAGCCAGTAGGATGGGGATGGAGACAGTGTCGAAAGCTTTAGCAAAATCTAAGAAAGTACCCACAATTTTTTTTCTTTTATCTAGTGTTAATTTTATATGATCGACTACGTTAAGTACGGCATCTTCTGTACTCCTTCTAGATGCTATACTTTGCTATTAGTAAAGTACTTGACAGTACGTAACTTTTTGTGATAAAAATAAACCTTTTGTATGATATATTATTACTTACAACTTCCTGTTTTTTTAGATATTTGTCTTCGTTGCGGTCCAGACTGCGCCCAGATTGTTCCACGGATGTCGTTTTATAAGTATTATTTGTACCTTTTTGGATTTTATTCTCACTATCTTGTAACTACTCTTTGTTAGACTGTGACACGACACTCACTTTTTTTTACTAAGACGGGTTTGCACTTGACCATATTTTGCCTGATAGTAAGCAAAGGGACCTTATGACTAAGATGGAGCGTGCTTACCCGATAAGAACCGATTCACTCTCGCTTTGAAGATCACTGGATTTTAGTAGTTACATACCAAGCTTTCAATGGCTGACAACCTGGCGAGCCTTACTGGTTTTTGAACGACATAAATATACGAAGTAAAGTATGGAAAGCCCGTCCGTAAATATTTTGTATTAATTAATTTAATGAATTCCTTGCATGATGATGCGCGCATTCTGTCGAACTGTTAATTAAACCATTCACTGAGCACAACATATTTAAATTATGTTCGTGGTATGTTTAAAACTGATATTTTTAATCGATATTAAGATTGGTTGGAAAGTAATAATAAAAATATTTTATTTATTTTGTCAATTCAACGTCGTCGTCGTAGTAATTTACCTCAACAAAATTGTGGAACATTTTCTTATAACTATCTCAAAAGCTGCACCCTATATATGTAATGTAAATATACATAATGTACGTATGTATATGCTTTATGTATTGTATATGTGCTAAACAGGTCCTAATAACTAATTCTAACGATTGCTAGTTAAAATTCTCAACAATCCGTCGCAAACCTACATTTCTATTAATATTCCTTTATTGCTCCTTACTGTATAATCAGAAAATTACACCTACACTCGTTTCCCCTGCGTGACCACAAGGGGTTACAATGACGCATATAACATTACTGTATTAATATTGTTTTCGTATTCTTTTTTGATTTGTTTATATCCTTCAAAACAAGATTCAAGATGAAAACAATACCTTTTCCGTAATATCTATAGCCTTATTGTAATCTCCTTTTGCGCAGTCAACCTAGCATTAGGCGGGCATAATAAGCAAATATCTAGAGATTTATGTTCCGAAATAATTAAGAAAAATCGCCCTAATAACATGGGTTTTCGTGCGAGTTTGTTTTTAACAGCAATAACGGAGCAAATTAATTCCTTGTTATTGAAATTGACAGAATAAATTACCTTTGGAGTGGATTTTATTGTTTTGTCCACTGACTGAGGTTGTTAAATGGACTCGCCTTGCCAGTAATGGAGGTAGTTGCCATGACAAGTTAGTTATAGTTTTAACACCGGCTAGCAATCACATCTAAACGTATGTCGTCAAAATAAACTCGATTTGCTGTATAAATGCCCTACTTTAGAATTAATAACCTCAAATCAAATCATTTATTTTGCGAATATGTTGTGTACAATTATTAGATTATAGCAGATGTAACGCTTGTGATAAGTAATAACATATTCTACCTTACGGCATGCAAAATTACATATTAAATTTTTACATATTAAATACTTACAGCTAAATATGTTCAGTTATAATCCTTTATAAAACTGTGATAACTGACTATTTAATTGATATAAAGTAAATTATTAACAAAATCATTGAAAAACATGAATTCACAAAAAAGTAAACAAGAGAAATAAAATTAAAAATAATGTCATAGAGAATGTTAACGTCATTTATAGCCTATAGAAATTTATCCATCCAAAATTCATCAAGACTGTAGTATGATTTTTCCTGTAATAAACGTTTTAGTCTAAATTTTAATATACTATTAGATTCAATATTAATTAACCTAGTCCTATAAGACTATTTTTAGTATAGCAGGGCATTTTTGATATATATTTTTGGTATCATAATATATTATATATTATCGCCGAAGTAAATACATTTAAGGCATAGCTTTAGTTAATAACTGAAATAGAAATAACAGGTCGTTACCGATGATTATAAGAGGAGACTTTCCGAGAATTACGCATGCGTGTATTATTAGAACTTTCTTCTCTAACTCATGTGATCATATTATTTGAGGGAAATGTCACAAGTAAACGGTATGTTACAATAATAGTTAGGCATAGTGTAGGCGTAGATATGCAGGGTTACTTGTCTTCTAATGATTACTTTTGACTTAGAACCTGGTTTAGGAAATTCTAAAACTAAACACGTTTTAGTTAGTTTTTAATCTATACTAATATTATAAAGCTGAAGAGTTTGTTTGTTTGAACGCGCTAATCTCAGGAACTAATAACTTGGTGCGAATTGAAAAAATATTTTTGTGTTGAATTGACCGTTTATCGAGGAAGGCTTTAGGCTATATAACATCACGCTGCAACTACTAGGAGCGAAGAAACAATGGAAAATGTGGAAAAGACGGGGAAATTATTCATCTTTGAGAGCTTTCGTTGCGTGCGCTGCGAAAACGGTTCCATATATCAAAAAAATATGTATGAATGAATTATTCCTCTTAAAATTATCTAGCAAAATGTCCGCGACAGTATATGTCTATCTTTTAAGATTAACTCACTAGAACCGTTTTTATGATAATAACTATTCCACGCGGACGAAGTCGCTGGCACAGCTAGTATATAATAATTATCAGCGATTCTGGGCACAACGCATGGATATTTTTAAGGGATTTAATATTTATGAAAGATAGAAAGAAAAATATTTATTTATAGCTTTACAGATTTAAATGTAGGCGTATAAACAAAACCTTAAAAATAATATACCTATTTTTATATATATTTTATTATAAGAAGAAGTCTTAGCAGAAGATTTTAGTAGGGATATCGCTAATATGTAAGTTATGAGGTTGACACCTAGAAAAGTAGTAGAAAGAACGCAAAAGATAGTGTAAATTTTGAGTTCAGAAGTTAGTAGGGCAGCCTACGCTACGGTTAGAAATATTCACGAAACCGAATAACAGTAAAATATAAAATATTTCTACTGTATAAAGTATTCATTCCCGCAAAATACGGCATAGTATATGAAACATGTCCCAGTTATTTTCTGCGTCTCAGGGATCAGAATGCTGTATGTATCGGTTAAAGTCGCGCTGAAGAGGCGTCAGTATAAAGCCTTGTTAAGTTTGTGCTACCTCGTGGAAATATTTCCCACGAGTGGGGTTACCAGAGCGACATTTTTAAACGGTGACAACGTTTGCGAACAGAAAGTAAATAAAATAACTACTCGTAAAGTAAATAAAACTTGAAATATATGCAAACGCCTTTTAAAAGTAATAATGGATAGCTCTCTTAATGAGAGGGAAAAGTGCCGTGGTTCTAGTTATTTCTATAAAGTATGAAATGGCAGAGTTAATGGCAGCAGTTAACTATTCATTTTCCTTTCCCAGTTTGAAAGTTTTATCCGAGCGTCTGTATAAATGAGTATCTAGTTTTGTAAAGCGTTAGCTGTGTAGTTCAAATCTATCTGGAGTGATTTTAATTAGGAGCGAGTAGAATCTTCCTTTTAATTTTATTTTGTTGTACTTATAGCCTCCCTTTAAAAGTTAACGCTTTATTACATAAAAATAGACGCTTTCAAGATTAGAATTAACTTGGCTGAAATCTTTTTTCGTCTATCAAAGGTAAAGTTGCCGCCGAATCTACAACTTATTTTGTTTATTTAGAAGATAACACACAAATATTAATAAAACGAGTTATTTGATTAAAAACTATTATTTAATGTCTATTTATTAAGATTTGTGTAAAGTTATTTGTTTAGCTCACTCTCATAGAAACAAAAAGTCCTTCTTTGACAAATAAAATAAACAAACAAAACAGCACCCTAAAATTTAATATTTTTTTAAACATTACATGTTGTTGCGTTTTGTATTTTTTTTTCATCAAGTCGATGTAAAATCGAATATATCTCACTCGCGCATTAACCCCGCGCTCGCGCATCTCTAAAAAGAATGACGTTTAGATCGACAGTGCTGCTCCAACCCTCGAACCCAAAGTAAGTTACGCAAAACAATCTAAAAATATCACGCGAGTGGTACAACCTAATCAGTGTTCCCGTACATCTATTTTGTGTGTTCCGATACTTGGACTTTACCTGGATGCCAGGAGGCGTCCAGAACTCGCCGACGACCACATTCAGGAGGACTTGCAGCAGGCCAGATTTTTTTTAGAGAAAAAAAAGGGGTACGTAAAAGTTTCGCGTTTAGTGTAAATTGTAGTTTTCAAAAGTTAAGTATTACATGTTGTTGCGTTTTGTATTCAAAGAAAAAATACAAAACGCAACAACATGTAATGAACTATACATATACACACAGCTGAAATGAAAATAAGGCTGTGTTACACGACACGATGCGTCAGAGTGTCGCAGTATATCGTGACGGGAACATGAACTCGACAATTTTGCATTGTTAAAAATCGTTGTTGTCGAGAGAAAATTGTAAACGCGGTACAAGTATCCAATTGGATATTGCATAGTATGTAGATAGCTTATAGACGCAACGTAAACAGCGGTAAATGTTACCTATCCTTATTTATGAACTAGAGAATCAACGAGTTGCAATTAGATACATAAACTCTGTTTATTTTCTCTGTTTCTCACATCGATCGTTTTTTAATGGATGTTAAAAAACACAGAGATCTTCTCGTTTAATCGGTTTCCTAAATATAACAGTAATCTGTTATAAGGGCAATAGAAAACTTTATAATTTAACATTCGTTAGGTCATAAAATAGGGGAATCTGTTTTTGCTTGCTTTACAGTTAAAAGGTTTGGTTGCAAAATACACCTCCATGCAATCACTAGTGCTGCCTGTGAGTGCACTATTTTCTTTAATATCATACTCTGGCCTCCAGGTAGCAGTGTAGTTAGTACCTGTAAAATTACATAAATAATGTACGTTCCTGTATTCGGATGATGTGGTATAAGTTAGGTGGGCGCTCGCGTGTGGCTCACGCCGCGCCGCGCCGCCGCGCCGCGCCGGACCGAGCGCCAAACTTTTTAACAGCCGTGTAACAACTCAACTTTATGCGCGCTGGAAATTAAGTTCGCTATCAGGGGAATCAGCCAAACATTCCCGCGAATAAAAACAACCCAATTCTGGATTTGCGGGATTTTAAACAATCAAGCTCGGTTAAAGTTTCGAGTTTATCTGCTCGTGTAAATCTTTTTAAAATCTATTTACTTCGAGGGTTGATAAACTGTGCTGAGCGTGAACACGCCGCTGTTTTAACACTTTGTTTTAATTTCTGTGCATTTACGTGTTTCAATTATTTTTTATTTAGTTTGCTCAATTGACTTGATTAAAATAAAAAGTGTCTAGAGACAGTAAATAAAACTTAGTTGAGTTGAAATTGTAGCCCGTTGGAATCCGTGTGCTATGCATGTCATTGTAATGTAACCACGCCAGTTCAGTCTGTCATTGGAAAGCGTCTGATTGTGAAGCTAATTGCAAAAGTGTGTGTAGTGTATACCGCGCAAACAACCGCTTAGGCCCATTGTCCACATGGCTTTGTGGACAGTAGGCCTTTCAATCATGCCCTATCCGAGTCCGACCGATCGAGCCTCCTCAGCCGAGTTTCACTAATGTAATCATTGCTGAGTCTGCCATTTCTGTCTAAACAATGCCGTGTTTGAGGAGTATGTTACATAATCAAAGGACATGACAACATACGGGTTCGGGAGTTGTCTTGGTACCACAATCGATAGAATCATTTACTTATAGAAACTACTAAGACTAATAGGCTAGTAAGTTTTGTTATTGTTATCTGTATTATACGACGCAGCATATACCATACTACAAATAGACGGTCAACAAACTTGGTAAAGCAAGCACAGTTTCCGCATAAAAACAAAAACTTGAGACCAACAAAGAGGTTTAGACAAAACATCCGTGGTTTGTTCTTTATTAGAATACCGAGCGTTCAAGTTGCGTGGGGGCTATAAAAGTCCCACAAAGGGTTCTTTCAGTTCCTTCATAAAACTAACAATATTGTTCGCGGTAACAAGACAAGAACGTTTCTCTTGAGCCCATATTCGTGGTCTATTGTCTCGCTCAGTAGACGTTAGGGGCTTGAGCCCGATGTGCTACAACAACGTATGCAACTTGTCAGGGATACAGCTTGTACATGAATTTAAACAGATAACATTCAATTTGTATGGAAAAAAAGTTAATATACGTTTAACATTTTCATACGTATGAAAATTAAGTTTAACAAAATATTCCCTTGAACAAAATTATATTTATTCAAAATTAGCTATAAACTAACTTTGCACATGTTATTTCAGGATTATGAGTAGGCGGGCTTGATTTTCAAATAAAACGTAAGCCCTTTGGTATCTTGTCTTCCTCAGGTGATTCTTAAGCTCAACTATATTTAGCTCATTTTACTGGGCTCTGTCTTTATTAAAAACTTCTATAAAAAAACACTATTACCCTGAATGCAACACATAAAAAAGCAGTTTAAATTATTTAAAAATTTGGTAATAATTGGTTCGTGTCATTTTGCATATCAATAATAAAATATGTTACATATTCATTATTAATAATAAATTAATTTCAACGAATTGATGCATTGAACATCAGCAACTGATACGACACACCTTCATACAGCAGACGTAAAATAAGAGTTTATGTATGCATATTAACTCAGATATAAGCTATTATGCAGGTGTGAGTGTGCTACTGTCAGCATGCGTCGCTGCAACCATCGCCACTGCGTCGCGGGCAGCGGGTCTAGTCCACACCCCATTGTTTAGCTTCCTTCACCTGCCAAGACGGATCCCACACAAAGGCGACGCTCGTTTCAGCACTCATGTTTGTTTTTGTTATGCAATTGCCAGGTTTTCGAGCACACCGCGTGAGGATCGCGCTCGTTTGTGAACTCGAGTGTACTAGTGTGTACCTCTGTGTACCTCGGATCCAACGCTATTATCAAACGTAGATATGCTTCGGTGCTGCCACACTGACGATGTAAATCTACTTTTATGTTCGCGGCTTCCACTAACAAACGGGTTTAAGCGAATCTTTGCAGAGGAATCTCGCATCGCAAATTTTGTTAAATTATAGCCGGGTGAAATTGTTTGCTAAGGAAATGCCTTGCGTGTTCTTGGGATTAATTGATTTTTGCGTACACTGAAAATTACATTACTAACTAATTTTTAACTATATGAATGTATGGGGATGTTCTGAGGGTTGTAACGAAGAAAATTTACGAGATAAAGATAAACGGTTCCTTAAATTAATTACATGTTTTGTCGAGATATTTTAATAAGTAAACAGGTTTATTATCTTGATTAGCTTAGAGCTATCATAGAACACCTTTAAAAAATTATGAATCAGGCCACGAAAGCATTTATCGAATAACTAGTCAGTACAAAATAAACACAGTTCCTATGATATGTAAGTACTGACATATAACTTAATAGGTGTTATTTCAAAGTTCCGAGAATAAAGCCATAACGATTAGACCCTACTTCGAAGGTACGTTATGAGTGAATTTCCAGTTTGTGTGTTTAGATTTAATCTTTTTATTTTGGATTCGTATTAGCCGCTTGATCATTAGGCACGGCTGGCGGCCCATAATTTCCGAATATAAAAATGATTGCATTGTGAGTTACCTACCACGTAAATGCAGAACCGAGTGCAATTTACATATTATGCTTCATCGCTGGACGAACAAAGGCTAGTAAAGAATACAGCGAATTTTAAGTGCAAAAAGTCCAAGTCTTCAGTAAACCGTTTTGCACAACGCAGTTTATCATAACACAAAAAAATTTTAGGCAGGTACAGTAGAAATGAGATGAATTAAAATGGCACACCAAAAGTTTCAACACGAAATTCAAGGAAAACGGATGAAACTTACAAATATTTACATAACCTTTTTGGTATAGTCCGTGGATCACGCCTGTCCGTCCGTACGTGACACGGGCCGCGCCGGGAGCGGCTCCGGAATGAATTGATCGCCGAGTAAGATTGAGCGCAGGAACTGCGTCCCGTGGGAGCCAAGTCAGGACCCTCAGGGATAGTGTTAACTAACTTGTTTACACTAATGATGGATAATGAAGGATCGGACACTAAGTCTAAAACAATCTCGCCCCCACTGAGCGCTGATATTTAGATGGATTGGACTTCTCTTGACTGTGGTACAAGTTGTTTGGAAAATATTGCACTTTGTATACAGGGTTGCTGGTAAATTAGGAGGAAAAACGATATATGGATATTCGAAAATACTCATTTTTAAAAAAAGAAAGTTGGTTGAAAATTGAAGTAAAGTTTTTATTATGTTCTATGGGTACTTTTAAACGTAAAGTGGTTCATGTTGACGTCGCCCTTGGCTTTTTTCGTGTTTTTCTTGTAACTGTATTGTTGTCTGCCTTTTATTGAGAGAAAATATATAAATGGATATAAAATATAAAGTATTTAAGCAACGAAACGTTATTGAAAAATTTAAAATTACATAAGCAAGTCACAGAAAGGTAGGTTAGTAGTAGAACAACTTGGTTACATTTTGATGCAGTGGTGACCAGCTGGCTCGAGAAACTACAGCTCGTAAATCCTCTCGAATTTACAACCTCAAGACACGTGCCATACTCTCGTCCCGGCTCCATACTTACTGCTTTACTGTGGCTTCCTCACTGTTATACCAACACTAGAAACTCTCCACAAATTTTGACTTTCCCGGCTTCATAAAATAAAAAACCCAGAAACGTTATAACGGTCGCAGAATACGTATACATATAAATTACAATTACATGGGCCCGATATTTTATTTCTTTCCTTGAATTTTGTTTAGCCAAATCCGTACCATATTTATGCGGCATAACAATGGGATAAAAGGTACACTTACTAGTCATATCCCCGGTATTAACGTGTACCCAAAATCCACTTAATGTCGCGTAAACAAAAACGTCCAATCCTCTGAAACGGCCCACCATTATATCGGTTCTAATAAATAAAATGTAAATAAAATTACGGAACAGAACAAAGAGTATGGTGATTTGCATAATTCTGTTCACCTTTCAGCTTTCGAGTCGCCCTGGGGCCGGGCCAAACCGAGTCCATTTAGTGAGTCCGCCGAAGATTATAAGCTTACGTCCCTTCCGTGCGCACCGCCAGAAAACATGTCCGTAAGTAGCCAATAGGCCGTGAAATCACGTCGGGAATAGTAAATTTTGCAACGTGACAGGGTAAAGGATTCACGAGAACCCCTAGATTGGGTCATAAAATCTGAAATTGGTTAAAATTGCCCGCTTCAGGCCAGTAACGAGTGTACGTAGAAAAACTGCTGAAGTTGAAATGATGAAGTCGAGGAAGAGAAATTCGATCGCTCGACTGCGAATCACGTTCACCGGTTGCAAGATAAATATTTTGTATCGTCGTCGACCCAGTAAAGTCGCAGGTTCACTTTTTATTCGTTCTCCATGAATTATTGCCGGCGGGAGACTCGTTAAAAAGAACACGATCTAGTATTGCCCGTTGGTTAGAGAAGCGACGGCGGCTAACCCGCTTTATGTGCTCTTAAAGCTGCTTCCTGGACTTGTTTCATCCACTCTAGCTTAACGCGCATCTTAATTTTACTCCAACGATGTCAGACTGGCGGGATACAAATTAAACATATTTGATGAAAAAAAAAATGATATTCAATGTCATATCGGCAAAGCTTTGGAACACTTTACCAGAAGCTGTGTTTCCTGCGAACTACAATCCAGGGGTTTTCAAATCTAGAGTTAATAGGTATCTTCTAGGTAAACGTGTTACACCCTAGGCTGCAGCAATGCTTAACATCAGGCAGGCTGTAGTCAAACGTAAACCTATCCCACGTAAAAAATAAAATAAAAAAAAATATAGGATACCAAAAATTTTCCCTTCTCTTCTTATATTCACAGTATTGACGAAAAAAGTTAGGTTCTATCATGCACTTACTTTTACTATAAATGTGAATCTGTATATCGTTATATCGTTATAAATAAGATACACCTTAGTGTTTGAATGCTAAAGTATAAGTAATGTAACTCGAGTCTATAGCGTGTTTATGTGCAATTGCATGCAGAAAGAAATAGCTGACCGTGTAAAAGAATGTCGCCAGACATTGTCCAGTCCATATCAAGGTTGCAGTTTCCTTATTTCTGACAGTGTATTATGTAATCAGAGCTATAATTCAGCCTAGAATATATTCGTGCGGCTAACCGGCCGCGGTAGGTAACCTATATTGCCTGTGACCAACGACATCACATCTATGAACGTCTCATTTTATACTAAAAATTCCGACGCAAATATTCTATACATATGTACATATAATAAAGCTGAAGAGGGTCGAAAGTCTGTAAATAGAAGATATAAGAAAAAAAAATCAGTATACTATAAATAAATATATACCAGAACACGTTTCAGCTGTTTTAGATTTTTTGTCTGTTTTTCTGTTTATTTAACGTTCATCATGCCAAAACGGCTGAACGAATCATCGTGATTTTTTGGTATTTAGGTAGTATGAAGTCTTAGAAGTATCATAAGCTACTTTTTATTTCGAAATATTGCAAGCGAAGCCTCGGGCGTCCACTATTACTTAAAAAATCCATTTGGATAGACAGCCACAAACGAATGTCACGTGAATCGTCTACTTCTTGATTGATCCGATGACATCGACACGTGGCAGGACTAAATACTTATTCCTAAAGACTGGATTTTCCTTAAATTAAACGGTCTTATGGAAAATTACTGATTGCCGCGACATAACCACTCTTGTTCTGGAGTATAAATTATTATGTATTACTATTGAAGTCTCACAACTTCATGAATTTTCGTATAGATATTTAAATATATAAAACTCAAAGGTGACTGACTGACTGATTGACTGACTGACTGATATAGTTATCTATCAACGCACAGCCCAAACCACTGGACGGATTGGGCTGAAATTTGGAAAGAAGGTAGATGTTATGAAATATTCCGATCTGTCACCCTGACGTAGGCATCCGCTAAGAAAAGATTTTTGGAAATGCCATTTTTAAGGGAGTGAAATAGGGGATGCAAGTTTTACTTTTTAATGCGAGCGAAGCCGCTAGCACCCACTAGTTACATCATAAAACCAGCGGGCCAACTACAATATTTAGTAACACGTATAGTTTTATTTTAATCATATAAAAATGAAGTCGCTATTAACGTGTCTTTAGTTAATTTGGTCGTTACCTACCACCTTACCTACCATTAGATAAATTAGGTTGAAGTTTGGTATGCGAGGCCACTGCGTGAATGTTGCTATGTTTTGGCAATGTTGCTTTATGGCTGTACTTTACGAAACATAACTTAGTTCTACAGCTAAGTTCATAGGTGCAATCTCAGTTCTAAACCTCAATTAGTAGAAGTTAGAAACAAATAACCAGTACGAGTATATTGATACTTAAGTATCAAAACAAAGTTTTGATAGTGTCAAGAGCTAGACTCTAAATTAAGGATTGAAAATTATCAGATTTAAGCCTGTAAATTGATCAGTAATCAATTGATCAGTTTGAACTATGTGTAGTTCAAACTATTCCACGAAAACTACTTGGAATGCAATGAGTTTTCTGCAGACGATTACAGCTGAGACATCATCCGTTTAAAATAAAACCAACTTATAATATACTAGTGGGTGCTTGCGGCTTCGCTCGTATTAAGAAATAAAACTTGCATCCCTTATTTCACCCCTTTAAAAGTGGCATTTCTGAAAATCTTTTCTTAGCGGATGCCTACGTCATAACATCTACCTTCTTAAAGGTTTGGGCTGTGCGTTGATAGATCACTATATCAGTCAGTCAGTCAGTCAGTCACCTTTGAGTTTTATATACGTATATAGATTGTAGTAGTTTGAAAAGGTATTATATTTTCCTTATTATTTTTTTATTATTTTAGTAAATAAATATTTCTCCTCAATATACATGAAAAAAACATTATTATTTGATACTTTTAGATTATTACTTTTATATCCAGAAGTACCTAAAATCCTTATTTCCAATTAAATTATATGAGGCTCTGCCCTCGATCACATTTTCAAAGAAAAAAATATAACGGTAGCTAATCTCGCAAAAAACCCCATTTCAAATGTCAGAAACACTTTGTTACGTCACGGTAAAAACATGTAGACTAGAAAAATCCCTTTTATTTATTTTGCTTTTAATGGTAAAATTAATTGGGCATGAAATCGTGACATTTAAAAAAGAAAACGTCCAGCAGCACAAAATAACTCATGTCAAATGCTAATTGGACGGTAAGAGCTGCCAAATAAGATTTGCTACGTCGTTTTCCTTCAAAGCCGTCCCTCAAATCTTTTACTCTGTCTCGAAAGCATCTGCCCCTTTTCAAGGTAAGTTAAACAAATTTTCCGTAACAGACTTTTTCGAGGCTCACCTAGAGGATTTGCCAGATCTACGAGGTTTTTGTTTTACCGTACATTTTTGTGTAAGCCGCCGTGCTTTTGCTTTTTTATTGAAAATGTTTATTTTCAGACTTATGAAAGCAAGATAAGAATGTTACAAACAAAATGTGTATAAGAGGTTATTTTCCGTGGGCTAAATAACCTAATTGATTCGTCTAAACGAGGTAAATAATACGCAAACATATTTTGCAGGAATACTTTTTGCGCGAATACATAAAATATACTAAAAGGGATATAAACTGTCTAGCAAAATCAAATGGAATCGATGTTATATTTCAGGAATATTGCGTACTTAGATCAAAGCAATGTTTATGCTAAAATATGACATTGTTCCTAATCTATACTAATATTATAAAGCTGAAGAGTTTGTTTGTTTGTTTGTTTGAACGCGCTAATCTCAGGAACTACTGGTCCGAATTGAAAAATTCTTTTTGTGTTGGATAGACCATTTATCGAGGAAGGCTTTAGGCTATATAACATTACGCTTCAACTAATAGGAGCGAAGAAACAATAGAAAATGTGGAAAACGGGGAAAATTATTCATCTTTGAAGGCTTCCGTTGCGTGCGCTGCGAAAACGGTTCAAGACATCAAAAAAATGTGTATGAAAGAATTATTCCTCTTGGAAAGATCTAACAAAATGTCCCAAACAGTACATGTCTATCTTTCAAGGTTAACTCACTAAACCGTTTTTATGGTAATAACTATTCCACGCGGACGAAGTCGCGCGCACCAGCTAGTAAAACATATTAGTATTCTGTAACAGCGCTCCTTCGCGCCTAAACTGAGATGATGCTGGTTACACCGCTCACCGGCAAATAATACTTTTCGTCAAATAAGCATAAAAACATATCAAATTGGTTTGAGAAGTATGAAACATAGAGAGATACTAATTAAATTAGTTTTTGCTGAATGAACAACTGAACGAAACTAAAATTTTATGAATGATCATTTGTAACCGTAAATGCCAAAAGCAAATGTATTTTAAGTCATTCTGCAAATTCAGACATATGCATGTAGATATATAATTGCGGACAGTAATGGGTGGCAAAAAAGAAGAAAATAATTATACATAATCATGGAATGCAGAGAGAAATTTTACTTTCAAATAACATAAAAAAACAATGGATATCAATAACCAATCATGTTTCTTGTAAAAGCTACTAATATTAAATATGTACAAAGGCGTATGTTACTACACACTTGTAACTAGGAATTTATAGAAAGGATATCAAAGTGTCCGTCTTGTTCCACGACTGACAATTTTATCAGTAAGTGGTGAATGAGTCTCAATAAATGCGTTCTGCGTAACTCATCCACTCCAATATCAGAGAGATTGAGAACGTTAAGTTATTGCTCTAACAATTTCGTATTGCCCTATAAAACCTCTCTTTCGCTTTATTTATACGCAGTAAAATGATCAATATTCGGTATTGCGTTTAGATAGCCACATTACCTCCACGACTTTTGTTCCAAACTTCATCTGATAGGCCTGCAGGTAATCATGCGAAACTTTCGCATTTCACACGATCGTATATTCGCTTATGAAAAGACGTGCAAACAGATAAAAGGTAACAAATTCATGGTAGATTGCACTTTAAACTCATTTGAAATTCATGAGATCTGTAACTTTTTGCGGGAGGAATTTTTGAGTGCGTTTGGCCAGCTAGGTCTATCATATCGTGTGAGTTATTTTCCGGGAGATAATGATAAGCGGCGGATTTGGTGCTCTTCTTCGCATTAAAACCTCGTTAGCCTTAGTGGGAGCTCATCGCTGAGCAGCTTTCACTGCCCGTTTGATATGTGTGCTGAATAGCGGTATTAGTAAGTAGATACTTGCCGCTTTTCATAGTTTCTTTTGCGCCCTGGGCCTTATGTAAGGAGCAATAGCGAACTAATCTAATAATACCATATACTATGAGCTACTATTGGGCGTTTGTGTGCATAATCGTTACACTGACGTAAATAGAAAAACTTTCAGCACGAATATAAAAGCATAATTGTTTGACTGAACGTCATAATTAAACGCTTGTTTGGTTTTAATTTTACAATAAACTTTTCACATAATTGGCTTCTGCCGTTTTTATTGTCGTTGTTGCATGAAAACCATATTAGCTGTTAACTGCATGTATATTCAAATTATTTATTTTAAATACTTTTATCTTGAGAAACCATCTGTTTTATCGAATCATTTGTAAACTGATATTTTATGGTCACATTAACCCTTAAAAATACTTGAAGGTTATGTATATATTAACTTTGAATAAAATCCTAAGATTTTACGTACCATTTTGTGCAAAGAATTTTAATTAACTTGTTTGGGTATGTATAATTGACTACATCTCGTGACTTGATATATATCGAAGAAAATAATTTATTAAATCAATTTTCATGAGTAATTAACACTATTATACAGACTTACACTTACCTACACTGAGTTATAGAAACGAATTTTAATACATGATAGCAAATAGTTAAAAACCAAAGTGACTAGTTCTATTTAAACATGTATATAGGCGCAGAAAGTTCACCTGATGAAAGAATTTCCTTGTTACTCAATATATATTATTAGCAAACATACACAAATACAATACAAAAATACAAAATTACTTTATTTTCAAAAACTTAACTTACACCCTTATAAACTAATTTATATATACAATCATGACATACCTGTAATGTTGGTGCATTGGGATCCTCTGCCATCTCACACTAGGAATCGAGGACCCTGTGACGTGAGATGGCAGTTTACGCCCGCGCGAAATATGCCTCTTTTGTTTACACATTTTTGAACATTAATTAAAGTGATAAAAGCTAAAATATAATACTAAAATCTAAAACATTAACTAATTTCTCATCAAAACAAAACAATAACATAGCAGCGAATTTCTGACATCTGTGACATTTCAGTGTTGCTAACATTTGAAAAGTAGCCTCCCCAGCAATGTTTTTTTTTTACATTCTGTTTGTTTTATTTTATTTATTTTCCTTATATTAATATACAAATACAATATTATAATAACATTATTTAAACTATGTATTTACAAAAGAAGTAGGCATCGTTGCCTAAGCGGGAATAAAAGTTTGTGTTAATTGTGTGCCAGATTTGTGTAGTTAAAGTCATCTTTCGTTCTTCTTCTCTCAGTTTCCTTCATTAATATATATTCTTATTATTTATTTCTTATTATTTATATATATTCTTTATTAAAATGTAATATAAATATTTATTTTACTAAACTAGGTAAGACATAATACAGTTAAATAGTCAAAACAGTATTGTGAGTTGGTAATAAGAGTTACCTAATTACACGACAGATTAACTTCTAGTTATTTCGTGATTATGGTACAAAAATGATTTATACTTCGAGATTGTTATGCCAAAAACTGTTGAGCTACGAAAATTGGATTAAGGTTCATGTCAACGGAGCATTTAGCCTTATGATACAAATCAAGGGCTTATAAGGCGAACGGTCATTTGATTTCAGTTACGTGACTCAAACATAGGTACCTACTAATATAACCTGCTTAAGAATATTTTATTGGCCAACTTTCCTACAGCACTTTTCTAGTTACAAATACAAATTATTTATTAATAACTCCATAGTTACAAGTCAATTTGACGACATTTGCTGTTTACAATAGTAAACATAGTAAAAAGTTAGACGATTTCGTAGCATTGAAATTTATACAAATCTTATTTTATTATTGAGGTTTGATTAACGCAATTCGCTCAAATTTTGATGAAATATGTCTGTAATTAGAAACTCGATTGCGAATGATTTGTATACAGCTCGTAGACGTAGAGGTTTGAGTAAATTAACACGCAGCTTATTATGCCGTAGCTGCTTATAAATGCGCAGGTTATTTTTTCAGAGTTATGCTATTAATACGTTCCCGCAACACAAGCCCATCTATGGGACTTAGCGCGGAACAATGGAATACCAACTTGTACTGCTACATGTAAGATTTAAACTCCTGTACATTACCTAATCTAAGTACTGTGTTTATTTTGGCATACTTAATAAAAATAATTTGAATTTGATTTTTATAGTTTCCACTGCTGCTTCTTTACATACATTGTGTAACATTTATGCTCAGTATACATACATTAAAAGAATCGATATAATATGCAAGTATGTATGAATTATCCGACAACAAGTGTTACTCAGAATTAGTAAATTTCTTTTCTACATTATTGTATCATGCCTTGGGGTAACACACGTGTTATATTCATAACCGTTCATTTACGCTTGTATGAATAAACATATGAGTAAGTGCTATCATTGATAACCTATTAATCCTAACCTGACTTAAACAAAATCAAAATCTCGCCAGGTTATAACATAGCGTCATGTTATTTGTAATTGATGACTTTCAAGCTGAAACTTTTGACGTGGTTCATTGACATTTAATATTTCGTAATACAGAGTTAGAGTGGGAATCTGAGAAAATGTATTCTGTTAATCAGCGAGATATGTTTGAAACCATCTAATCTAAGGGCGTCCGTCTAGTAGACGCTTCAAGGAGATTCACTTGTTTGCTCTTCTGGCTGATGAAGAGTTGAGATAGCTCTGTCTGGCTGTTTAATTTGGCTTCTCTTAATAACACAAAATTTCAAGTAAGCATAAAACAAAATACTTTGAACACTGATGAAAAGCAAAGATATCGCTTTACATTTCAAATGAAACATAAGCAACAGTATAAACCGAATATAAAAAATAAAAAGCACGCAGCGGAAAGTAAACTCGCGTATCAAATGCTGTTAGAGCGAGCGAAACGGATTTTCATGAGAAATGGACTTAAATGGCAATAAAAAGTATCCCGTTCGGTCGGTTCGGCTGGCGTATGCTTTTACCGGTAAAGTGTACTTTACAATATTACCCGGTGAGCCGGTGAGCCGGCGGCTGCATTTCACACAGGATGCTAGGGAAGGAACAAAATGAACTGCGGCCTTAACTTCGCCCGGGGACTCGAGATAAATGTACTGGCCTCCTGTTTGAGTTATGGCGCTTTGACCGTCTCCTATCACGTCATTTAGCAGGCGCTTCTAAAGATTATAAGAGTGTTTTAAGTTGCTTTGAGTGTTTTAATTCACTTGACAAAACATTGTTAGACACATCGAATAATTATTAAAACGACATGTTGTCACACAAATAGTATTCTAGTATTTAAAACTGTTGTATAATTATGGATAAATTGATTGATATACTTAACTTAAATCAATACCTATTCCAAAATAGTTCATAAAGGTTAACACACTCTTTTATCAAAAGAAAAAACTCCCTACATTTGATAAGCAAAATACAGACAAAACTTTGCGAGAAACCAGAGTATTTTTGCCTGTATAACAGAAAGTTTTATGTACCCGTGAACCCGCGTAAAAACTAGACTGCTTCCATAAATTGGGGCGTTTCTCGTGCTCATAGTAACAAGGCACGCAGTTTACGGCAAGGAAACCATTGAGAGCTCAATCTTCACTTGCTCCTCGAATATGGTAACATTCGGATGCAGTTACCGAGGAAATTGGCCGCTTCCACACTCCTTCGAGACCCGGCCCTGATGTGTAGCTAGCTGGATTCGCCAGTTGGGTGTCATCTTCGAATTGAATTGAAAGTTGGTTAGCTTTTTTCTAGCTACAAGTTTTACAAATTTTCCATCATCATTTTCATAATATTATAGAGAAAATATGTTTACTTCTTGGTTTGTTTTTCTTTCATACCATAACCGATCCACGGATCGAAATGTATTATCCAATCATAGGATTCAGAGAGTGTTATATTTGGTATCTTTGTTGTTGGTTCGAAAACAAATACTAAAATAAAATAAAAATGTTAACTTCAATATATTGAAAAGAAATTGTTAAGAATTTATTAAGATAAATAACAGAACTAACATTCTAATTAAAGCTCACTTAGTGTCTACACATCTTATATTTTGTTGAATACGAATAATAAGGGTTAGTGTTAGTACGAACAATAAATAGACCTCTAAAAATGTTTGCGTCACTTCCAGTGAAATCTTTTCCAAGGCAGTGGTTATAGGTGGTGCGAAATATTTTACGATTCCTGAGACATAAGCCGTAGGGTTGAACCTTCCTACTCGTCCCTATTTGCCGATTTGTAAAGATGTAGTGTCGCTACTCTGATGTATAGATATTTTCTGACCATATTTTACACGTAACTGCAACCCTTTGGGTATACCAGAGGAAGTTATATGCTAAGAAATTTGACCAATTCAAACGAAGTACAAGAAAACTTATTTAACTCATTGGCGTAAATACTGGTTTTTCGATTATTTGTTTTAGAAGCACAAGACCGATAAGTTAATTTAATGATTTGCTATTTTCATTACGTAGTTAGTTCTGTTTAAATAATGTCAGTGACAAATTATAGGTTATAAGCGGCGCGTAGTTAACACACGATTAATCTGTAATGTGGCCACAGCTGATTTGGAAAATTAGTTCCGCCAATACGATTAGAATATCTATTAGGTCAGTGGAATGTGCATTCCACGGACATGTGGGTATATGAGTATATATGTAGGTATACGTAGGCACAGGCAATGTTCAATCAAGTCTGCTGGCCGTTGAATCAACAAGATTAATCCCTTTGTGATTTAGTTCACTTTATACAGTGTATACCTGTCGGTAGTTTCCTTATGGGGCAAGAAGCGATTCAATTGCTCTCTATTTGAGGGCCAAGCTCGAGTCGTTTACAGAAGCGGACAACTAGGGATTATAGCTCCGAGGTTTCGTTTGAGTTACGTTCAAGTATCAAACTTCGCTTGAGCTGATTTTGTGTGGAAGTTAGCAGGTAAATAGAACTTTGATCTTGCAGCTCATTTATGGAATAATTAAAAAAACTTGCAACTACATTCCACATCCGAAAAAAAATATATATGAAGAAATGATTGAATGATAGTATCACACTTTTGTAAACGTGACAGATTAACTTTAAAAATGTAGGTACGTTAAGCTCTAAAAATGTCCAATTGAATTTATTTAAATTAAAGCCTGCATAACGTGTTTTACGTTGTATTTTCACGCTTCAATATCACAGTACAAAGGCACATAATAAATGATGTATACTCACATTATTACATTCCAAATGTTATTCCCAATTGAAATGTTAGTGTAGCGAACATTCTGACATTCTCTACTAAGGCGGGCAGAACCAATTTGCTGAGTCGATTTTGACCGAATTATTTTACCCTTGGGCGCATAAATATTGCACCCCCTTACAAGGAAAGTATGTCCAAGCAGGCGTATAGTTGGGTAAATATAGACAAGTAGCTATGATACATCTTGTTATTAATAATCGTTATAGAATAATAAAACTTTTGCTCATAAATTGTAATACAATTTTATTTAATGATATAATATTAATTTTAAAACGAGTTTTTCTTAATTGAGTATGGGTGTTTTGTTTAATTCATGATTCAACTACTAATCTGTGTGTAAAACCTTGTCCTACTCGTGGTTATACTGAGAAAACTTTATTTACAATAATAAAATATAAAAACAAAGGAAGAAAAACTAAACATACTACTTCTAACTACTACAAAAAGGGGCACTTAGAAAATCTTTAGAAAAGCCTAAAGATAATCTAAGTGCTCCAGCCCACTACCAGAGGGCAGCGTGCCCAGCATACTGGCCGCATTACCACGCTGGATGGCAATGCTGATAAAAAGGTGGTTATTAAATTGAATAAAGTAACACAGCAAAGTCCACATTGAAGGTTCATGGCCATTACAGTAATTGATTCGATAAGACACGAGGAAACTTTCTATTTGACAAGGGACCAGGCCCTATGAGTAACGTGAAGTCCTCGGAAATTGAAAAGGGAAAAAGATTTACTCAGTATTTATTTTTCAGATATAATAGACAGTTCGCGTCTCCCAAGCGGAACCGTACGTGGAATATCATTAATTTATTTTCGATACCTACCCTTTTTTCGTAATGTTTTCGGAGTTGGAATGAATATATCGGGCGATATGAGAGTTTCGCTTTCCGGGCGCAGCGGTGCTAACTCGCGAAAACAAAAACGTCGTGTTTAACGTTCAGTAGATAACTTTTGTTTGGCGCAGCGGTGGCCTTTTGCGGTATTGTCTAGAAATGCAGTGGAAATATAAAAATACGGTCGGCTGCGAATGTGATGCTAGTTGCATCGCGTCGCCTCCCTGAGGGTGCGATTTGGGCACATTACGCACTCGATTGGATTATTGCCGATGTTCGACGGATGTAACGATTGCCCCAAATACTGTTGATTCAGTTAATGGAAATATTGTCCGATATAAATTCCATTGCTGTGCTTTGAATATTTATAACCACTGTTTTATCATATGAGTGAAATTGGATTTTATCACAGATCAATGTAAGAAGTAAAAACAAAACCACTTTTTTACATTGGCATGCTCTTGGAAATCGAGCCAACAGTACTAAGTTAGTCAGATTATATTGACTGTTATTCAATTTTTATCTAACACATGCTTACAAAGAAAGAGCTAGTAGTAGAACAGAATAAAATACTGACCTAACCATAAAATATAATATGTTTGTCAATATTTTAACAGCGAATGTTACCCAAGTTCATTCTGCTATGTCTACCCACATCCAGGTATTAAGTACTAAGATTGTTTATGTATCATGGGTATCATTCACGCATTCGTACCACATTGTGAGTATATGTACATTATGAGTCCTAGAAATAAGAGAAGCTAACGTCGTCTTGCGTAGATATTGTCGCTGCGTTTATTGAGTGGAGTGCGTAGCAAGCACTGCGCGGCCCAGCGCGGCCGTAACTTCACGCGCGGCCGCCGCCGGTAACGAGCAGACACATAAAACAAAATGCCAGCACAGAAGGGATCCTCTAAATTTGCTTAAATGCCAAATAAACTGCGAATTGCTTCGCCATTTATGAAAAAAATTCTCCGACTGTAGCCCCTATTTCAATTTTGAGGTACGCCTTGCCCGACTTTTCTAGGGGCTCTTAACTTGATTTGTTGGCCTGGCTAAGGTGGCTGTTTCGACCCCGGTGGCTACATTAAGTCTCAAATGCCTCGTAACACGTGTGGAACGTAAACATATTTGTAGATGATAACTAATAAAACATTTTCTCGCTTGAGTTTGTTTTACAACATCCATAAGCAGTTTGATTTCAAACTTTGTGAATGATTTTCAAACAGTCGCCCCCACCCTATTATTTCCATTCTGTGACGAACTTACGCTCGTTTTCATTACACCCGTTCAGGTGTTCTTTCAGGGCCTGAGTGCAATTAAAGCATAAATGAGCATTTTTCTTATTGTAGTGGGTCTAGAGGTCATTTGTGTAGATCGCGTGATATATAAAGGTGGGGTAAATTAGTGGCAGCACATAAGCGGCAATAAAGCCAAAATAGACGTATCGTAAATACGAAACGTTTTATAACGCCCTCCCGCTCTCGCCCTGCGATTTGTAGCGCAGATAACAAAAACTTGGCCAAACTAAATACAAAATACCTGAGCGTTGTACGCAAAGTTTGTCAATTTACCCAAAAATGAGGGACTTGTTTGGAAATTACTTGTGGGTTGCTATAGTAATGCCGTTCTGGAAATGATTTGTGACTTTGTTAAGTAGGGACAATGTTTCTTTGTGTGGTTGTTTTATCACGCATCACGTCAACTTCGTTGCTCATATACTTGTTTTTGGTAAAAATATTGATAAAGCTATATTTATAAATCAATAGTTACTTACATTTTTCATCCAGTAACCTACAGGTTGCAATAATATATTCTCCGAAACATGACATTATGTCTCTCTACAATTAAGTGTAGCAGTCTCGCAGAATACCGAGTAGGCTGTATAGTGTAATGCAATCTCTTCAGTGATGAATCTTACATTACAGAGCACAAATCACAAGTGTCATAGTTTAATAACGGCTGACAGACTCACAGCGTAGCAGTATCCAACGATGTGTTACGTGACTTCGCGCCGCCAAGCAATACTCGACGGATAGATATATAGAATAGAATAGAATAGTATATAGGTACACCATAAAAACACAAAAAACACAAAACAGAAATTCAAGTCAAAATTAATTTATTCAGAATAAGTGTAACAATAATTCTTAATTACTACCTAACATACTGGGTGAGGGCACACCCGTGCTATGTTAGCTAGTCCCTTCCAGTGATCTTGCTTACATTAATACAGTTAGGAACAAGGAACAACAAATAAACATACTTAAATCAAAGTGTTGCACATTGGGCGGCCTTATCGCCTTAGGCGATTTCTTCCAGGCAACCTTTTGGATGGACATAACTTACAATTGTAAACAGGCGGTGTAGAATATACATATATCTTATATATATTATTAAATTAATTATATATAGCTGTTACTAAATATCTACAACTGCGAAATTGAAAGAAACATAATATTTTTTTATACTTACGGCAAGGTAAATATAACAATAAAATATATCCTTGTTCAAATACAGTCACAAATCTTAACTGTGTATTCATAATGTCAACATGTCAAACATTATTTAAGTACCTACATATCAAATTAATTATGAATTAAAAAAATACACAATAAAAAAAAATCTTAACCAGATCAACGAACAAACACTATTATGATATATGTATCATAAAACATTGAAATATATCCGTAGCTTGACTTGATATGCAAAAGTGCAATATCACTGCCGATAATAATCCTATGCAATCAAAATAATCTACCAAAAAAGTTGTGACATATAATGATAACATTTTATTAAAGCACATAACGGCACGGATAATTCACAATTCCAGTGCTAGCCTGCTATGTGCGCAGGCGTATATATTAATAAATTTCATTATGCGTCATTAGAATTTGGTAATCTAAGCAAAAAATGCCAAAGAAGTAATTTGTTCGATAAAAAACTAAATCAATAAAATTCAATAACATTTCTGAATACTATAACTTTTCAAACCTATAAATTGATATCTGCATCATACCATACCCATACAAAAGAAGTAAAGAATTTTCTTGGAAGACGTTAATTACTAGATTTTTTTTCACGCGAGTTTTTAGAATATAATCAAAGGTTCAAAGAGCTTTTGGTTTGACGTAAATACGAGTGTAAACGAATATAGTTACTTGAAAATATTTAGATTATTCTCTATCCGCACATTATATTACATTATGAGAACCGCTCTCTATATACATATAATGTCAAATTTAAGTTAAAATGTATAAAGATGTTTTCTGGTATGATAAGGACATGATTGATTGATTGAATAACACAAAGGTTACCTTTAATCTCGGATTAAAATAGCCTTTATTATTGATTACAGATATACTCAGTTGTTTGGAGTCGAGACTTTGGGGCCGTGGGGTCCGGGAGCCCATACTATTTTCCAAAACCTCTCGGAGCGCTTGGTTGACGCGACGCATGACCAAAATGCTGGCCTTTTTCTGGCTCAACGTATCAGCATTGCCATCCAGCGTGGTAATGCGGCCAGTATGCTGGGCACGCTGCCCTCTGGTAGTGGGCTGGAGCATTTAGATTATCTTTAGGCTTTTCTAAAGATTTTCTAAGTGCCCCTTTTTGTAGTAGTTAGAAGTAGTATGTTTAGTTTTTCTTCCCTTGTTTTTATATTTTATTATTGTAAATAAAGTTTTTATCTCAGTTGTTGATTACAATATAAGATTTCACTTTAAAAAAATTATTGTCACTTTAGAATTTCCATAAATAGAACAAGAGGTAATTGTAAATTTTAAACAGATATCACAAAACAACACGGCAGCAAATTGCATAAATACATTGATCTCGGATTAACGCGGGTAAAACCGCGGGATGCCACACGGCGGGATACTAGTGTATATAAAGTATCAATGGCGTCATGCCTTGGGCTTGTGGAATTATTATTTTAGACTAATGAAAATCACATAAGATACATACTGAGGTAGGTATATAAAGTCTTACTAGCTTTTTGCCTTTTGCTTAACTAATTCATTTTCTAGACAAATTAAAAAAAAGACATATAGGTAAGTATACAAAGTTATATAAGCGGTTATTCGCCTCAAGTGGAAACGTGAATTCCGCCACAATGTCTGAAAGTATGCAGGAAGCCATGTAAATGTCAGAAGGCATAACATGTAAAAGACTTCAAAGTACCTGCGTAGGTAAGTCGACGTGACGGTGGCTTACCGCTGACTGATATCTAATTATGTTACTGTTATTTTGTTATATGTGTATATATTACTATGTATATATTTTTAGTAAATTGTCGAAACAAAGCAATAATTTTTTACAATACTTGATTGATTGTCGCTATGTCCAGTTATCGGTTATTTACTGGAGAATTATCACAAAATCTATGGAAATTGGTATAATGTGCATATATATTGGTATAATGTGAATTTACCCTACAATTTGTAATATGTTTAATACTTAATAATTTGCTAAGTATTTGAATCTTACATAATATACATAGAACATAAAAAATTGTATGAAATTAGGTTTCAGACACTTACATTGAATCAGTAATACCATTAATTCAATAAACACTGCTATGATTCACAACCCGCCGTTCTCCCTAACCTAATCCATTTTCTTGAAAAAAAAATGCAGTACATTAGTAATATCGTTATTGCATTATTGAGCGTGGATAGCGACGTATGCACGGCATAAATATTAATGGGGGTTCTAAGGCCTAGGGGGTAAGACCGGCCGTGGTTCGCGGAACTCAATTCCACGGCGCCGGCCCGCCGGACTTTATTTACTGGGAAACAAAATAAATTATACCTACCTTTTTTAGAATCCACTCGTGTCCGGCGAAATAGTTCTGCTTTTAACCATAAGAACATCATTATGCGGTTCTCGCAAATCAATGAATTCAATTTAATCGTTTTCGATTGAATTCTGCACGCAAATTGACGTGCTGTAATGAGGCGTAAGTACGGGTAAGTGTTTCTGAAATGCGTTTAATTAGTGCGCGATTACATGTTTGATAAATTGACAATTAATTAAAAAGTAATAAATGATTATTTTATTTGCAGGAAGTCCAATTTATTTGTACTAAACTTTAATATTTGTTAAAAATGTCAAGATTGCAAAACAATTGTATTTTGCTTATGTTATTTGGCATATAGCGTGGCAAGTTACTAACGTAGGGTGAAAAAACGGGAAAAACTTTCACTCCGCGTTTTTTCAGACTAGTACAATATTTGGTGATAAAAATATACGTACGAGTACATACACGTGAACGTACACCATCTCGTTTTTCGAGTTTGTGTAAACTTTGATACCAGCCAGCCACAAGGAAAAGAATTGAACTCATAAAAATCAATGCTCAAAGGTATCATAAGGCTTCCATATTGCGGTTGTGTTAAGGTGTATGTAATGGAATATTATTATGTCCGTTAGGAAATAACTACTCAGATTTCGTGGATCGTATCGCCAAGCGAAACCCATCAAACGTACTCATAGTATTAATACACGGATTTAAAATTTAATCGATAGCTGGAAATAGTTCGTTCATAGTTGGCAATTAGTGCGGGCTTGACACGTATGACCTAAAACTGTAGGTATGAGGAATTAAATTTATAAATGTTTATATTTTAAGGATACAATTAGTTAGGTGTTGTGTGATATTAATTTATGTAATAATCATTTACTTTTGGCAGCAAAACCGTATCACTACAAATATGAAATTATAATCATAATCATTTATTTTACACTTAATAACTAGTTAAATTATATTCTTATTATGTATAAAAATAGCTAAAGTAATATAACCATATGGTCAATATGAACCAGGCAATATAAGTCCATGTATCTTTATTATTTCATAGTCGGTCCAAATGGGAAAGCTGAGTCATTTCTTTTGTTTGTGTTTATTTTGAAACCTGACAATTTAATGTTCATAAACGATAGAAGTCGATAATGACTTTAATTTGTGCCAGTAGTGATGTAGTCGTGTATTTATAGTTCAACTAGTAAACCTAAATTATTAATATACGAGAATCCAATTATCTCCTAACAAAATTTGCTTCAGTGAGCTGCAAAATTGTAACCACGATGACTAACGTAATTATTATTGAAACTTTTTTATTGTCGTCCAAATAAAAGACAAATTGAGCGATTGTCACTCATTAATTTAACATCTCGTTTATTGGAAAAGTTTGGCGTATTTAACGCCGCGATATAATCTATTACGGAGTAAAATGTCAGAATCAGAAGGTTAAATTGAAGGCTGGTTTAAGAACCGCACATGAGCTTCCCTTGTTAGAGAGGGACGGAGCTAAGCGAAGGGGTGGTGCTTTCTGTTGCGAGTTGCAAGCGAGCGCCGCTATGTAGCCAGTTGGCATCCACCCTTCGCGAGGGATGGTCGCGTGTGAGCCTCGCAGCTCTAACCGCACGAACCAAACTTTTCACGGAATTCGCCAAAGTATTTCATATTAGTTTCGGAGCAGAGCGCTTGTAATAGCTTCTTTGCGTGTGCTCTCAGCAAGTTATAGGAGCTAAAATCGTGTGTTTTATTAATGGAAAATAGGTTTCCTGCATGGAAATATTTGTTAGTAATTACTTAAAAGTAACTTGTATGTAAACAATGTAAACAAAGTTGTAATTTCAAATTATTCTGATAGTCATTAAGTCAGATTAGTAAAGTTGGCGCCCAACGTGGTTCTTTCGTTCTGAAAAGTTATCAACGTAAGATTAACAAGTGTAAAATGTAAACATGTACTCTCTAAGTCAAACTAGTATGCTTCGTAGTATGAGAATGTTGTTGGCATTCCTAGTGCTGGATTGGCTCCTCGCAGACTCCACAGATGCGACTATCCGTGAGTATCGACACATCCTTTAAGTAGATAATACTATTTTAATGCGAAACTCATTGTGTGATATAAGTTGTGCAAGTTTTGCATTTTATTATGTAGTTTAATGAACTAGTATTTGATATCTAATTGTTATTTGTTTATGTGTCATTTTCTATTGTATTTGATGCGTATATACACTAGGCTACTTTGTCTTTTGATATAATACAATATCTTCAGCACCAAGTTAAAAATCGTTTAATAAAAGTACACTAATCATGAAAAAAAAAAAAAACAGTTAAGCCGTAGTTTATGTTTTAGTTAGATTATTATATTATTATCCAGTGCTAATAAGTACACTCATGATGTGGTTGTTTGTAATCTGAAATCCCTTACCAACTAAACTAGGCGTACTTTATACTTGAAGTAACATACAAAGGCGAATGAATAGGGTTTACGCACCTTTGAGTAATAATGTTTAATCGTAAATTAATATACCTACTTCTGTAGCTACAAGCTTTTTCTTCTTTCCCTTTACCTGATCCATTTCATTCGGTCAGTCGTCATCTCCGAATTCACTCCTCTCGCAAACATTTCCTCATTCACACAATTAATCCAAGTAGTTGCAATTAAAATACTAAAAATTACACAAATGCTTTAGGTGATTATGGCTAATTACTGGTATAACCGATAGAAAATAGTTTATATGTTTTTGTAAATAAATTTCACAGTATGTCACTGTTATTCCTGTTGATACGGAATAAATGTAGCCTATGTGTGCAAAACAAATTTTATTTAGATATATAAGCTACAATAATAATACATAAAAACAAGGGAAGAAAAACGAAACATACTACTTCTAACTACAACAAAAAAATAATATAAGAAAGGGGCACTTAGAAAATCTTTAGAAAAGCCCAAAGATAGTGCATAGATAGTATAGAAGTGCTTCCACTACCAGAGGGCCCAGGCCCAGCATACTGTCTATGTGTTAACTGTTAATCCACACATATTCATTCACTATGTCGGTTGTATGGAAGAAATCACTCAGGTGTAAAAACGGCCTCATGAACAACAAAATAGTTTTGGTGTATATCAAATATACCATGTACACATCAACCTATTCATGTTAAATTTGATTTAATTGGTTCAGCCGTTTGAGGGCAAAAAAACAAGAAACAGACGCACTAACATACACAGTTACTTACTCACAAATTTAATCCTTTATAATATAAATCTGACTACCTCGTACTCAAACAACTCTTGTCGGTTTCATGGAAAACATTTGGAGCCCAATAAAATATTCCAGGCTTTTATAGAAACCTTAAAACAAAAACATGTTTTGTTTTTACATGAAATTAAGTACTGGTTTACGAAGCTTTTATTCAAATTATTTGCCAAAAGCTCTCCACCTACTCTTCCTCTCGGAAAACATTTGTGTAGTAAAATTTTAACAATATGTAAAACTGGTTTTATTACCACAAAAAAATATACTGTTTTACAGTAGCTAATTCCAGTCTCGAGAGTTTTTAAAAGCGCCGCAATGCTCTTTAATACAGTTTTGCACCTATGCCATTCATTTCGAGTAAAGTAAAAGTGTTCAAACACAATCTCACGTACCGGATATAATTTGCAATAAATTATGACAGCCGGTTCGCAGGTAGTTTATATAGTGTGCTTAAAAGCCAAAGTTAGTTGAAAAGTCGCACTATTTGCGCGTTAATTAGCGAGCATACATAAGTCATGCATGTTAGATGTCACATGTTGTAGAATGTGCAATAAAGGAAGTGACTACACTGCACGGTAGTTACGCATACCTTCTCTTTAGTAACATTTTATTATGCTTTTGGGAAGTGGAATGTGCAAAAGTTGTGTTTATGTATATAAAATTTACATTGCATTTATTTCTATTCCAATTAGTTTGAAAAATGTGAGTGTATGTAAGAACTAATCTAAATATAAATAGTCTAGTCGAGGTAGACATAAAACTAGCCTGAAATAGAAAAAATTCCGGGGAGTGATTTTTTTTTAAACGTCGGGGGGGTGGATGGAGTATAAATCTCGATTTTCTAACTAATCCCGGTAGAGCATTCGCCGCCATCTTGTTTTAAAGTTCAATTTTTTCGTTTTTCTGAAATAACTCGTTAATTTTCAACTTTAGAGCAAAAATGGTTCTCTCCAAAGTTGTTGGAAATTTAATTTCCCACAAGTTTGGTCATCATCATTTTTACGCTAGGATCAATATTTGCAGAATTATACTTTTTTTTGGATGTATACTAATATTGATCATGCAGTGAAAAGTGCGAGAACCAAAGTTGAAGAAAATAAAATTCCACCCATTACGATTTTTTCGATAAACTTGGTAGTATAACTCTGCAAATATTGATTCTAACGTAAAAATGATGATGACCAAACTTGTGGAAAATTAAATTTCCAACAACTTTGGATAGGACCATTTTTGCTCTAAAGTTGAAAATTAACGAGTTATTTAAAAATACGAAAATATTGAACTTTAAAACAAGATGGCGGCGAATGCTCTACCGGGATTAGTTAGAAAATCGAGATTTATACTTCCAACCACCCCCCTAAAGTTAAAAAAAAAATATCGCTCCTCGGATTTTTTTCTATTTAAATGTCTGCCCCGACTGGACTAAAAAGTCTTAGTAGCCTAAATTAAAACTACAACAAAACATATTACATGTAATTAAACTTAAATTTAAAACAAAACGAACTAAATGAAATGGCTCATGAGTGGTTTGCTTTTTTAAGAATAATCAGCATTGAATTAAAAAAAATATGGATATACATATTATGGTTTGAAATTAAATGTATTAATCGTGTAATAATGTTCACTCTTGAAAAAGACCAAATCATTTTCTAATCTTGGAGCAATCAAATTTTGGAGCTTATGATACGTGTATCATAGATCTACATAAAGTAAACTTAAAAAAGTATGGGAAGTCATGGACTTGTAAAAACATATAAAACAATTTATTTTGGAATATACCAGAGCGTTAAACTTATAACACTTAATCCAGCATTTCGGGAATAAAGAATTTTATGTTCATCAAACTGTTACATTTATATTTTTTTTCTATGAATTAGAATCACATAAAAAATTTCGTAGAACTTTATATTCACGAGCGCTAGAATTTATTTTCAAGCTAATATAGCATTTATACTTAGATGTTTTTGAAAGATGACTGCAAATTTGTCTATTTTTTATTTATATTCATCTAGAATAATAAGGATTCCGCGAGCTGATCCCGGAAAATTCAATTTCTTTTGTTTTTGCTGTAGTTTCTGTGTTCTAGAAATTAATCCTCAAATGAAAAATCCTCGGTAAGAAAAGATTGATCTATTCCCGATGTACCTACTATATGGAATATATTTTGAAGATGAATAAGAATAACAGTATCTAACAACCCATATAAGATCGTTAAATAATATTATTATGTAATGTGGTTCCCGTAAGGCATGATTAAATTTAGTTGTAATAACCGGCTACGTCAATAATTATGTATTTTTTTTTTAAATTATTATTATTATTTCAAAACTTGTCAAACAAATTTTTCGACATATTTATTGACGTAAGTTTTAGCCGGTTATTACAACTAAATGTAATATATTATTTACATAACAGAAGAAATATTTCGTTCTGAAAAGTAAGTATCTAGCCTACTTTGTATTTGTATTAATTATTTAAGTGACTCTCTCAACGCACAGCCCAAACTACGGGACGGGCTGAAATTTGGAATGAAGGTAGATGTTATGACGTAGGCATCCGCTAAGAAAGGATTTTTGAAAATGCCACTTTTAAAGGGGTGAAATAGGCTGCAAGTTTTACTTCTTAATACGAGCGAAGCCGCGAGCACCCACTAGTAATAAATAATTATTCAACATTTTTTATCATTATTATCCCGAGAAACGCAAGCGCAGGCACAGGTACCCGGAATCAAAGATGTTACGCCTCTATATAATAAACTAATAGTAAATGTCCTATATTTTGAGATAAGAATCTCACTTTTAGTATCCGTAAAAATTAAAAGAAGGCATACAATCAAACCAACCCACTTCTCTTTTCATAATAATGTCATTTTTTATCAACCTATGCTGTCCCACTGGGCAAAGGTCTCCTCCAACTCCCTCCATGAATCTCGGTCGATAGCCACCTCACGCCAGTCACTCCGAAACTGGTCGAGATCGCGACGCCAGCGGGTCCTGGGCCGATAGTAATAATTAATAAATAATGGCATACGATAATGAAATAACTTTAACCCTGTATAGTATAATATTTTGACTGGCCTGTTAGCTTAGTTGGTAGTGGCTCTGCCTTCTAATCTAGAGGTCGCGGGTTCGATTTCCGCATGACACAAGTATTTATGTACTTTAAAAAAATATTATAATTACTTGTGTTAAGTCTGGTCGTTTGTATGTATAATAAGTATGTATTTACAAAAGAAAAGTATATAAGTATTATATCCGTTATCTAGTACCCACGACACAAGCGTTTGCTTAGTGTGGAGCTAGATGGCGCTGTGTGCAATGTCCCGGAATATTTATTTTATTTAGTGTTGATACTACCCACGTATCCCGTTCAGTTAGCTCAGATCTGTCTAATCGATTAGTCTTGTAGACTAGATGTAGCCTAACGTAGCCTAACTAGACTACGACGAGACATGAGCTATTCCTGTCACACTCACTTTGCGCAGCTTAATTTAGCGCGTAGCATACTCGTTACTTAGACTTGAAGTCTGTAACAATTAGGGTTGGATTTGACAGTCAAGTTAGTTACATAGTTGAAGACAACATTGCAAGTGAAAATTATATTGACTGTTTTTTTTATAATAACTCCCACCCCTCTCCCTCTCTCTTGAGTCGTACATCCTCACGACTGAGGGTCGTGACTCCCCCGCAGAATTAATTCGTAAGGGGAGTTCCTTCCACCGAAACACATGTCCTCGGATATTGTGGTCCTAAACATGTCAGTTTCTTCACGATGTTTTCATTCACCGCTAAGCGAGTGCAAATCCACACATAATTTGAAAATACAAGTCATTGGTTTAGGGCTGGATTCGAACCAGGGTGCGTCTGGATAAAAGCAGACACTGAAACCGCTGAGCCTCACTCGCTTCTCTTTTAACAGGTGCAATAATAATAAGAACAAATTATAATTGGTTCTTGAAACTGACTGACTTCCAATCGGTAAACTAAAGTTGATGCGTACCATACTTTTGAGTTTGTAAAACCTGATTTGTAAATAAACATTGAATACAAAAAAACATTACCATATAAATAATAAAATAAGCCTTATTCGACTTCATACATGCGTGGCCTAAGATGTTAAACCATATCTACAAAACTACTAGCCCTATTTTTTAAAACGCGTAGCCTTTCCTCTAAAACATAGCTTATCTGACACAAAAATAACCATCTTACTTAGCTTTACTTTATTTATTTATTTATTTAGCCTGAATGAATTATGGTAGGTACTTAAGTAGTACCCACGACAAAAGCGTTTGCTTAGTGTGAAGCTAGATGGCGCTGTGTGAATGTCCCGGAATATTTTTTAAGTTTTAAAGGAATATATACAGGCACATGTCGAATCGATGACATGTTTATTTATAAAAAGTCAGTAAAAAACATTACAAGTTATTACTACCTCGGTACGTCGAATTCCTATTGTATTCTAATAAGTATGTATTTACAAAAGAAAAGAATATAAGTATTATATCCGTTATCTAGTGCCCACGACACAAGCGTTTGCTTAGTGTGGGGCTAGATGGCGCTGTGTGCAATGTCCAGGAATATTTATATTTATTTATTTTATTTTATTCTGATCGTTAAAATGTTAGACATTTGACAAACGGTACATTTCACTTATCGTGAATTTATTTACTGGAAAAGAGAAATTGATACGCCTCAGCGTTTCTCAACGGAATTTTATTAAGGCTGCACTTTCTCTTTAGAATATTAAAATGATCGATTTATTTTTGTGTTTCACATATTATGTAAGTATAAAATTACACACGGATTATTAACAAACGGTTATTAACAAATTGTTGAAAATATTTTATTCCCGATAGGCATCTATTTATTTGGAATTTACATCAAAATACCATAAAAATAAATTTCATGCATTAATATATCAAAATCAATATGTAAAACTCCATCAATTAAATTATGATGAAAAACATAGAGTGAGTACATACTGGCAAATATTTATTCTTAATCAGTGTAATCTAAGAAATCTAAATATAACATCAGACAGGCTGTAGGCAAAGGCAAACTTATCCCACGTAAAAAATCTTTAACTGGCCACGAGCCTTTTTCAAATACGCGTACTCAGAAACGTTATACCATAAGACACAAGCAATACAAATCGTATATATATCACCGTTAGATTGTAAAGATCGTTAGATTACAATCTATCTAGCGAGATTGTAAACTATCGATAGATTGTGAACCGTATCATTATGATTGCAATTTGACTCATTATTCTTCGCTATATTGTAATCTACCGAAGTGAAGCCGTCAAATTGTGAACCGGCGTAGGACGGAATGCAACTCGCGCTCTATGTTTAGGTATTGCGAAGTCACTTGTCTGTGACAGGAAGTAAGATTAGATTCGTTAGGTTGCTTTCTACCACGCAAATGCGACGACGAGCGAAGCGAGGAGGAGCCAAGTCCTGTTGTAGTGCAAGTGTTGGACTCGAAGATGATTCGGTTTACAATCTATCGATAGTTTACAATCTCGCTAGATAGATTGTAATCTAACGATCTTTACAATCTTACGGTGACATATACATCGTTTCGTCGTATCTTACATTTTAATTTATTTTTGTTTTCAACTTTTAGCTCTAGCTCCACCTTACTGGGACCACTTTCATCGTGTTTGGATTATCGCAGCCAAATTTGACGTACACTCAATTAGTGGGCCACGCTCGGGCACGGCGGGGCATGGCGCGGCCTCATCCACAATGTAAACTGCAGACACCTAACTACTGTCAGAAGTCACAGCTGTTTATCACAAGTCATGTCAGTGGTCCTTTATAACTCGACGGTATTGTTGGCATATCTTTATACGAACTTTCTAACTTACTACTCATCGCATCCTCTAAAGTTTTTACAGCCTATTTCGTCAATAATTTCCTGTATGTATCATTAAAATCTACCGCCAATCGATATTTATAAATATTTGTTAATATCTTAACTACCCTTTTTGGGGCTTATAGTTCAAAGCGGTATTGCTCCTTTGTTATTTCCGTTTTTAAACCTTTCGTACTAATATTATGGATATGATGATTTGTTACGCCATTATTCTGTGAATCGTATCATTCAGAGCAACAAAAACTTGGGTTGTATAAAAAAGTAGGATTATATGATATGTCGATTTTTTTCGCAATGCGGCGTCTAACAGTTGCAGTGTCGTTATGGAGCACGCTCAGCGTCGGTAATTTGTCAGTGACAGCGTCGGAAGTGTATCAAACGAGCCTAGTTTTAACGCCATAATGATGGAACAGTTTGATTTACAGGTTATTAACGTTACCGATACACCGGCCCCCTTACTAGCACGACGACGCGGATATTTTCTTGAATAAATTCGCTGTTTGTCTGTCAGTATTGTATTATAATGAAGATAATACTGACGGAGAAACACCTATACTAAATAAATAAATATTTCGGGACATTGCACACAGCGCCATCTAGCCCCACACTAAGCAAACGCTTGTGTCGTGGGTACTCATACTAGCTTTAAGCATTTTTTTAAAGAAAAATTTCAAAGATTTTCCAAGAATTTTTATACTTTGTAGTTTTCTATTTAGAAGTTGTATTTTGTGCTCTTTCCTCACATTTCTGTCAAGAAATAACTTCTCTACTTGCTTCGCTACTTGGAAAAAAGAAGAGTTGATAATCCATATATGAACTAAGTTAATTTAATTAATTAATTAATGGTTTTTTATATGTATATATATATTATATATATAATAAATAAATATAATAGAATTTGCACTTTTAATTTATATATATATTGTACACAATAAATACTCATACATATATATCATATCATTAAACATAAAAAAATACATTTTCATCAACATTTTAACGATGTAATATGGATATGTAGAGTACATAATAATCAAAGTTTGTAGTGTGAGTAGCATTGATTACAAACACAATGAAACCCGTATCATGGAACGTAAATTCGTGCGTATTGTAGTCCAAAAGGAGTCATTCCTTACAATATAGCGTGTCATTTGTAAACCTGTAAATCACCGAGTTCGATCGCTTAGTTGTGCTATAAACACGTTTCCATTACGCTTTGAAGTTGCACTCTTAGCATGGATACGATAGAAAAACAATATTCATAATAATTCATAATATGTAAAATGTACCTATGAATCTCGGCCTGTTCTTTTAATGATTTAGTTATTTAATAATTTATAACGGTAACAATTTATTTCAATTATTGCTTCATTTGTAAAGCATAATATATTTTATTTGTAGTAAAAAATCGTTTAACTGCCATTGATTTATGGTAACACTACTAATTTCTGTAGTCTAACGTTCTTTCCATACAGGTAGTAGATGTTAATGACAGCGTAGCTTCATCATTACATCCGTTTCCTAATATCGTAACATCTAGAGATTGTATGGTATTTTTTAAATCTAAAACGAGTTGGCTCTTGACAATAGTTTGCCTGATGGTAATCAATATTTATGGAGTAAGATGGAGTCTGTTCACTCTCGCTTTGAAGATCGCTGGATTTATAGTTAGTTTATAAATGTAATACGGCTGTGCTAACACCAGAGGCGGTACTTTGGGCGGTAGTTTCCAGACACCTGATGGTTTGTTTGGCTTTCTACAGTAGGTGAATACATTAGTAATGAACGGCTTAAAAGCATGTTTAATTGTCGAGGTAAGAAAGGCTGAAGGTTTTGGAACATAAACACATAAGATTGACATATTAGTTATTGATGAGTAGTGAGTAGGTTCAGAAGGTTGCGTGTTCATATCACGTCGGGGTCACCACTTTGGCGTCCCTAGGTGTAGTATGGATGAGAATAATAATCACTGTCATGTAGTTATCATGATTATGATTATGATTATTATCAACGCTGCACATTTATTGTACGACCGTTCGCTGTGAGCAAGTCAAACAACTAGCGCTGCCGGGCCGGCTACAGAACCGGTTTGACCGACAGGCGCGCGTGGAGTCAATTCTAACTCCCTATAACACAAATTGACTGTCCGTCCGCACAACATACAAAAATATATATGATTTTATTTATTTTAGTAACATATTAATATTATTGTGGGATCGTGTGTATATATATATATAATGTATATTATATGATATTATGTAATGTCGAGATATTAATTATTTAGTAGATATATTATATTTATACAAATATTTTGTGTGTTAAATATGAAAATATAATATTATGAATAACTATAAATAATTATAAACTGATATAAAATAATATAAAGCCCACAGGTGTATTAATTGAATCGTTTAAGAAATTTCTCAACACAAAATAAACACAAATTCAGGGTTTAACAGAGAAGTTTGTGAAAACAGTATTATAACATTTTGCATTTAGATTGGCCGTTCCTGTATTTCCGCTATCTAATAGAAAACTTACAAACAAACGCTCCGAAGAGCTCGCTTCAAATCACATTTTTGTTAAACCTACAATGTCAGATATGACCTGATTTTGTGAGTTTCGTGTGTCGCGTGCTACGAAACTAATTTAATAAAAACACGGTATATTAAAGGGTATTTTGACATTAACGCTCAACGGAGTCACACACTAACGTTCTTAAGTTAAGCACCTTATCGAATTATGATAAGCTGCAGCTATCCCCATGTTACTGGAAGAACAAAACGTAACTATATGTATACTAAATGTGGTGAGATATGACAGACTCATATATTAAATATTATATTATTTATTAGTAGCAGATCTCAAAGTCCAAAATTTTTAGTCTTAAGTGCTAAAGTTTTACAAATTTAATTCAGAAAAGCATAATATAAATAGGTTACAAATTTCGGAAAATCTAATAGTGCTAAAAAGATATAAAATTAAAGAATACAATAGAAATTTAAAAGGATAAGTAGGTACTGATTGTACCCGCATGAAATGTGAAATTGAAAATAACAGATAAAACCGTACACAGTAAGAATTAAAGGGGAGGTAATATATTATAGCTAAAAGTGTATTTTACATGAAACTACTTCGAGTATGTCTTCAGTGGAACGCATCTTATCTTCGCTAGAATCTTATGCGATTCCGAACACATATCGTGAACGTCGAAGTTTGACGGCTAATAGTTCCGACATAAATTAATGTAAACTAGGAACAGATTGCATATGTAAGATGTTACGCAATATCTATTGCTATGTACTTAAAGGGTTCACTGGGTGATACTTTAATTTAATTTAAATTGTGAGAATAGCAACTATTTCTTATTTTTTGATTCAGGTAAGAAAAGGTGTCACAGTGGTTTATAAATAAATCATGAAACAAATGGTATTTTTGTTGATTTTTAAACACGTGTACCTAACGCCTTATTTAACGCTCACGACACTCACCGACATAATAATTATAATGTACCTATTATGGTATCATTTATGTATTGGAAATTAGAACTATTTAATAATTATTTTCTCTTCATCTGATTTAAATTACGCCAACACAGAACCTTATTAGCTTTAACTTTTAAAAAGGAGTTTTTTTTATCGACATGTTCCGAGCTCGTCCGGAAAGTTTTTGTTCGCAAAACATGATTAGAATAATTATGGTTTTATGCGAAATAAGTTAATGCGCTAAATACCTAAATAATGGAGCAAAATGATTTATTTGCGGGATTTCGTGGGTCCCTATTTACAAGTAAGAATTGAATTCAGCTTTTTACTTATTTATAGTTTTTTGTGGCTTACGCTTGACTACAAAACGCTTAGCAGTCAATGACCGTCGTTTAAAAGAAATTTTAAACATAACAAAAGTACTAAATGCTCTCAGTTATCAGATAAAAACACAATTACGTTCACCACGGCAAGTTACATGTAGTGCACTTGTTTTTATTGAATCGAGGCGACTGCAATGTATGTATTGTAGATTGTATCGGTGAAACTTACCGAGGTCGTGAGTGCATAACGATGGTTATCAACACCTTCACGCGAAGGCTTCAACCAACCTTCACGGTCTTTAGTTGCAATTCAAAGATGTCTATTTTAATGGATGAGCTTGAGCTAGTTTGCTTGTCATATTTTATTATTTAGTTTTATTTAACCTTGTTTGCCCGCTGTTTTTGATTTAATGTTGTATTAAAAGTATATCTGATAATGTCGGTATGAATAGATGTTTTCAATTTCAGCTTTTAAGGATAGGTATAACGTGTACATTTCGACGCTATTTTAAAATTAGCAATTGTGCCACTAGTTTAAAACAGAATACTTAATTTGTTCAGTAGTGAGAGTTGACATTAAATCGTTTTGTATACAAACTACTATTAAACAATTTGAAATTTGTGCTGATGGCAAGCTTGTATGGCATACAAGTAAGTGGTGCTACGAAATGTTGGAAATGTCGTTTCCATCCGAATCGTGCGGAGTAATATCGTGGACGCGTGACTTGGAATACTGACAGACACTCATAATCCAGATAATAGTTCTGTCAAATATGACCGCAACGGTCAAATCTGCGAATTCTGCGGAAATTTGGTCCAAGCGTTATGGTGGGTGTAGCTATCTAGCATGAAATGGGTTTCAAATGATCCACGGTAAATGGATCCGCAATAGCTGACAATGATCCTTGGTATTGACCACGGTCTGTCAACCTAGTGTGTGTTTGAAAATGGACTTTAATTTAAGAGGAATGGATCTAGTGGGAATGATCGAATTTTACATGACTTTGTGGTTCTAAGCATCATTAATGAAATGTGCACACAAATATTTATTTATTACTTTTAAAATTGATTAATAAAATCGAACTGCTATAAAATTTGCATTTATCATATTTTTTTTTATTGTAATCGTAGCTGACTTTTTTTTAGTTACCAGTTACTCTGATCAGATAGTGTAAATAGTTTGCAGAACAAAACACTCATGCTTCGCCTAAAATATTGACTTTGGTTCATGTGAATTCTCAAACTCATACTAATTTCAACGGAAAATATGGCCATACGCTGTATTCGTCATAGGTTTTATGGTCGTTACGTTTCATATTCATGTCAAGTTATGCATACCAAGGTATATGTATCTGTAACTTGAAAATAATTTTAAATTGTCACCGGATAGGGTGAACCGAATGCGGTCGTTCATGGAGACCGGTTAGATTAAAATCTTTTTGTTAGTATTTCGTTTTTCTTTTTTTTTTTGCTTCTCCATTATTGTCTTTATCGTTTACTCTTTACTTTACGTCTATTGCTATAAGTTTAGTAGTTAATATATAATTCGTCCCTTCTACGAATGCTTCTGTTGTAGGAGTTCATATTTAACGTGTCACAGCACTGGTACTAGGTAGGCGAGTTTTATTGTCCTTGATAAAATGTACATGGATGTGGGGGTGCAGTGGATGTACTCTGCGATACAATCTCTCCAGAGACCTACTGCAGGGCACAACATTACAGTTATGAGTGAAACTTTTCTATACAGAACTTTTATATATATTACTAAAAATAAAATAAAAAATACGTAGGTATGTGTGGTGTCGTGTGTACTAGTTCGAGATGACGAAATCATCGTATATGATTACAACATTTATCTGTTTATATGTACTTGTAGATGCCGAACCCATCATCCCATCAAATCACGTCTAATTTCGCGTATGCTGTTTAAGCGTTTCGGGTGTAATGACATGACACCCATCTTCAGAATATACGTTCTAGGACCGCGGTAGCGCGCAGACTGCGCGCCGCCGCGCGAGCGGCCTGCCGGGACACGGGCGCAGGCGCCTGGGATGGTGGGGGGGAGGCGAGGCGATGTTACTTCTCCCGGCGGGATTTCATAATAAAATAAATTGTTTCAATTGTTATTGTTTCAGATGAGCCAGGTTTCAGCGCCCCCATCACCAACGTGACGGCGCCGCTCGGCCGCGAGGCTGTACTGGGCTGCACGGTCCATAACCTGTCCACTTATAAGGTCAGTCATTTGCTTTTTTACAATGATGTGACAAATTAACGCAACTGTGACAATACACAAAACAACTTTACTGTGCAAAAAGTTTCATTTACATCCGTGAGATACGGCCACAGAACAACGATCGGGCCACATCGCCCCCGCGCGCGCCCCCCCATAGAAGCGAAATGACTAATAATACGTGGTTCTCGTTTGGACCAGTAAACATGCCAACCTAACCTACGACAGCGCTTGTCAGTCTGTTGTCAAACATAGTCCGAGCGAGAGAGAGTTTCGGTCGTTTTACTCGGTTTTACAGCATAATAAACTATTAAATATGTCCTGGTGTCAAGTAAAAAATTGTAAGAACAAGTTCCAGTGTTACCGGCGTGAAATACCATCGGTAAGTAGTAAAATTTCGTAATTTTAATAAATAAAACTTTTGACATTTTGAATGGCATTAACACATTCGTTGTCATGACGACGCTACTTCTCGATAGCAAAGTGATGTGTAAATGGAACCTAGCAAATTATCGATAATCGATATAATGTATATGATGTTTCTGGATTTGTATGGAAATGTTTCTGGATTACGGTTTTTATTTAACACATACCTACTTAATTTACAGATTTCCAAAAAATCCAGTGTTAAAAAATAAATGGATATTGGCGACCGGTAGATACAACTGGTTTCCTCATAAAAATGCCAGAATATGCTCCAGTCATTTTGAAGATTATTTGATAATTAAATAAAATAGATAAAAATAAATTTGCTATAGAGATAGTTTCAGTCCCCGGTAAGGACAAAGGATAGTTTTTATCCCACGGGATAAAAAAGTTTTTACAACGGATAACACCGCGGGCCATAGCTAGTTAACTATAATTTGTACTTAAATAATATAGTTATACTAAAGACATATATTTCCATCTTCGAAGTAAATGTGTAAATAATCGATAAAAAATATCGACATTGCACAGCCGATGAAGTTGAAGCGTACTGTGTACATGAACATCTCGTGCGTCGTAGTGTGCGTGCCGAAAGTGTGTTAGTTTTAGTAAATGGTGACACCTGTTTTGTATCGAATAAAGAAAGAATTCGCCTCTAGTCACAGGGCGACAAGCATGGACTTCAAAGCTCTGTGGATACGGCTGATCGGAAAGCAGTTAAAACTGTGTTAATTTGTACTAGTGGATGCCCGCAGCTTCGCTCGTATTAAGTCAGGATAAAAAGTAGTTTATGACACTCCTAAGACTTCACCTATGTACCAAAAATAATGATGATCCGTTTGGCCGTTTTTGCGTGATGAGCGTTGAAATAAACAGACACACAGATAAAATTTCAAGAATTTTTGGTTCGTTTTCTGCTATCAATTTGAAGAATCCTCAAACATTTATTTTTTATTTATCTTCAATGTTTAGACTTTCGACCCTCTTAAGTTTTATTATATGTAGATATATACGAGTACACGTCATACACAACAAAAAAAATATTTTGTTAGGTTAGAAATCGTTACAGATAGATCATTACGTAAATATTGATGTTGTTTTTCAAACTTCCCTTTACTATATGTAATTGTAGTAGGTAATACAATACACAACCTCCACGCAATCTCGCGAAAGCTTTAGAAAGTTTCAATGCATTCACAACATCTACCAATAAGACTGCACCCCGTGTTCGTTCAACAAAGCAAACACTATCGAATAAAGCTTAAAAGAACATACAAAATAGTTGAAGCCTTTAAAGTTCCGTTGCATTTTGTGCGCTGCTTTGTTTGCTACTCTAGATATAAATATCCTCGAAAGTTCGACTGACTGCTGAGTTAATCCACTCAACTTTCTTATGCAAGTTTGTTCTTCTTCGAAATTACAGCTCATTTAATCCCAGGGAAAGTTAGTTCAAAGTAGTTTTATCAATTATCTAATCTCGTCTCAATCCCACTCGACGATAACAGATGTAAATGATTTAGGCCTAATTGGCTCCCGTTTGAATACACTGAATACCTCCAGGGTTATACATTACTCAATGACGGATTAATTTAGGCAGCGGCCTTGTCTTGTCTGCTAGAACATCTAGAGGGCGGTCGGATCTCTTACATTATGTTACGGATTTCTGAATAAATCTATGTATGTAATCTTGATTTAATTATCCTGCTTATGATACATAATAATAGAACGGAACATGAAACCAATGATTATGTAAGAAAATTTACGGTTTTCAGATATTATCTCATTGTATTCGTTTGAAAGTAAATTTGTTATTTGGCACGGACGTTTCAGCGCGAGCTCATTTAAATTCAACATAACACGCTTGGACTGAATTTTGAACGGTTTTATAAAGCCCCAAAATATATCGCGTTGTTAGCATCAAATGATTAACATAAAATGATAAGGAAGTCTTATCAAAGCAATAGCACAATCAAGCTTTTGTTTACGTATACGAGCGGCGGTGCGGGCGGGACGCGTGCGACCGTGTGCTTTTCGAATTAATGTTTTTATGTTAGTACAGTGCCTACCATTATAATCGGCACCTCGGATTTCAACATAATGGCTATACTTCAATGGTGCTAATTATTGGTATTGGGTATAAAACAGATATAACAAGAATTTAAGATGCACGTAAAACGGCTATCAACTTATGTGGCTGGATTTCAATTATTCTAAGGAACATTTTTTTCCTACTGAAACCTATATATTTATTTAATCCTCTCAAAACTGACAGACATATCGCCATCTTTAACCACTCCACCCAGCTTGTCTGTAAGATAGACTTTTCTGTAAACGGTCACGTAAAACTTTTTACTTTTTTCTTGTGTTAATTGGACGTGCCATTAAACCTAGCCGCGTAGTATCCATCCAGAAACAGCGGTTTGAGCGTTATTATTTTTATGTTCGCAGGTGGCGTGGTTACGCGTCGACACGCAGACCATTCTGACGATCCACACGCACGTGATATCGCGGAGCCGGCGCGTCGGCGTCACCCACAGCGACCATCGGACCTGGTTCCTGCATATACGGGAGTTAAGAGAGACTGACAGAGGGTGGTACATGTGTCAGATCAACACGGACCCGATGAAGAGCCAGCTGGGATATCTCGATGTTGTTGGTAAGTTTGGATTAGCGACATCTAGGTGTGTGTAAATGAAACTGTCTATAGTTGTGCCGTCCTGGTACATAGATGTCACCCACAGCGACCACAGGAATTGGTTCCTTCATATAAGTATATGAGAGCTGAGGGAAACAGATATAGGGTGGTACATACCTATGCCAGATCAACAAGGACCCTATGAAAAGCCAGCTGGATCTTGTAGGTACCTAATTAGTATAGTTGTTGTCCGTTTGTAAATTTTGCTTTAGATATTGTGTGGTATTCCTACCACAGCAACCACCAGACATGATTCCTTCACATATGAGAGTTTAGACAAAAAAGGATGGTAGATATTCCAAATTATACAGATACAATGAATAGTCATCGCAGGTATTTTAATTTTTGTATAATTACTGTTTCCGAAAATTTTACGATACTCACATAAAACTAGTAGGAACACGCAGCACCACTTCGCCTCATACTAACCAAACGCATTTCTTTCTTACTATATGTAGTTCCTATGGAATCAAAATATATACAGTATTTCAACACATTTGATTTAGAATTATCTTGTCAAGTTGTCCGATTTAGAACCGTTCAGGGGTCACTGACACCCGACTAGCCCGTACGTGATATTATAGGCATCATTTCTACTATTTCCACAAGGGGTCGTCTGACGGCTACATCCATTTTTTCATTCGCAGAAAACATATTTTCGGCGATCTTTAGCTACGTTTAATACAAACTGAGCCGGTAACATGAAGGATAATAATATGGGATTACTTTTTGTAGGTAATAGGTATGACAAAACAGTTTTTAAGACGAAGTTCTCAGTGTATCTCCAAGGTATATTATACCTAAGTAGAGTTTCTGGTTAATATTTACAAGAGTCTTTCGCGAGTATAAAAGTAAATAGGATAGGAAAGTAGCTATTTTTCCACTTTCATAAAGGATTTAAGTTGCAATGGGAACAGCAGCGGCGGTCGGTGTATTGTCTATTTGATTTAGTTTCTTCAAGCGAAATATGTTCACAGTTGTGTTTGTTTTTAATATATTTTGTTCCGTTTATTATACAGAATGCACTGGTCTAATAAAGTTCTTGATAACAAAAAATATAATTATTAGTTAACAGTAAACTTATTTTATTACTCAGCATTATGCCGAGTTGGGGCTGTGTTGTGGCAGATTTTATGTTTGTTTATTATGTTCTTACTCGTGTTTGTTTTTCTGTCACAATAAATGTTTTCTTTCTTTCTCTCTCTTTCTTATTTTGTAATACTTACATAGAAAATACCTTAGCTTGTATTTAAAATCAATATCACTGGTCACTACAATTTTTTTTAAATAAAGTAACCCAGAATATATTTCTTAGATACAAACATGACTGATATGTTCATGTATTTATTCCCCCAGTCCCGCCCGATATCCTGGATCGCGGCACCAGCACGGACCAGACGGTGCGCGAGGGCGCGGCGGTCAGCCTGACGTGCGCCGCCGCCGGCTCGCCGCACCCGCAGATCACCTGGCGGCGGGAGCATAACAAGCCTATCACTGTAGCTGATGGTATTCAAGGTATTAATGAACATATGAAGGAAAAATAAGATATTATTTAAATTAGAAAACATTAAGATATGGTAGACACTAGGCTAGGTATTGGAGTTCGAAAAAACCCAGATCTAAAAACATTTTGGTCGAACATTTGAACCAAACGTCAACATTTGCCACGCACAAAAGGCATTGTGTCGCTACAGTCCACACGGTACGATACTTTAGCTGCGCTAAACTTCTTGATACGTAGTTATGAATGATGCACAAAATATTTTGATATCTAATAATGCAAGTATTGAGGGAAATAGTAGACTAATTATGTGATGCATTGAAAACTAATATTGCTCATAACGCTGTGCATACATTACGGAACAAAACGCGCTTATTTAAATATAGAAAGAAGTAATAAAAAAAACATAAGTATTTAATTTTAATATTATATCCCTGCCAGATTGCTTGCCTGGGGTGTTTACTATTTTTTTTATCTATTTATCCATCTAAAAAGTAAATATTGCCCTGTAAATCTCTCCATATTTACCTAAAGTTTGCTATCCTATTTTGCTATTAATATAATAGCTGATTTGCTATTATATTTGCTACTAATCTGCTAACCTACTTCCAGCCACATCGCTGGAAGGGCCGGTGTTGAACATCAGTCGCGCGAGCCGGCAGCATGCGGGCGCGTATCTGTGCATCGCTTCTAACGGGGTCCCGCCCACTGTCAGCAAGCGGATCATGCTCACTGTGGAGTGTAAGTACATACATCATTAAAAACATAATGTGAAAAACAATGTAAAGTCAATTAGTGTAAGGATAGTATAAATAAATAATTATTTCAGGACATATCACACTGCGCCATCTAGCCCCATACTAAGCTTACGCTTGTATCATGGGGAGGTACTATATAACTGATATAAGACATATATACATATATACTAGTAAGTGTATTATAACAGTTCTACTTATATGTAGCTTAAACCCTAACTCTAACGATAGTTTTAATAATAAAATAAGTATGAAGTGGTCTTTTTCTGGTGTTCTAACGTGATAACGCGGCCATTATATTGGATACGCTCGCTTCTGGTAGTGGGCTAGAGAATTTGGACTATCTTCTGGAAAGATTGTTTAAATACTTCTTTGTTTGTAGTAGTTAAAAATATTATTTTTAGTTTTATCATATTGCTTTCCTTTGCACATCAACGGATCAAAAAATTCACATAAGCTGTATTATAATATAAATAGCACATAAAATATGTATGTTTCTTAAATAGAATTATTTTGGAATACGTGACATTTACAATAAAATACTGTGTTCTTATCGCCATGAATAACAGTAGGTAGTAATCTATCAGACCTATAGCTATAGTAGTTGTATGATAAAGAAAAAACTGACCCAAATACTTCGGTATATAAACAGTGTTGTACTCGGCAGGGCCTTAAACGGGCCTGTAAGTAGAAATAATTGCTAACAACCCACCTACAACATTGCCTGTACTGCCGACTTAACAGAATAATAAATATTAGCCTCTTTTTACTGAAGGTATAAAAGTAATATAACAAGAATTATTGGCTGTGGTTGGATATATAAATAAATTATTAATTTGCAATTGAATATTTTAAATAAATTAGTATTAATTAGTCAGTTTTAATTCAGCAGTTATGAGTAACTACATATGTGACATGATTTAAGAAGCATTTTGGAGTTATTGTAGACACCACGGAGATACTTTTTTAATACATGTACCACGGAAATGACTAGGTACATACACAAACATACATACTCGTAATATGTGAAAATTGAAACTACTGGTTCTAATGTAAAGTTATCACCAATATAATTAGAATCAGTGTAAAGGTATAATCAATTATGAATATTAAAATTCTGACCTTTTACTTGAAAGTTTAAGGGGTTGACATTTTATAAGAGGTTTTGAATTATTAGTGGGATAACCCGATCATTTTCCTATGAATAATATTAGAGTAGGTGTGGGATCATTGAAACCGTTAGTATAGATATATAGCTATTTTCAAATAATATTTTAATTAATCATTTTATTTCATAATGAGCGAAAATAATAACAATCGGCACGCTTATTTTCCAATAAAAAGTTTAAGTTAAACAACAATAGTGCGAGTTTAGCACTTAAAAAAATAACTCGTATATGTTTTTATAATTACATTGGATTAAATTCGTAGAATTTTTTATCCGATCTGTGTATATTGCTGTGTTGAAATCATGCAATACGAAGGTGTAAAATGACAAAATAGCTCTAATTAAACAATGTGATGTTTACATTGTCGTGTGAAAACAGAAAATAGAACTTTTCAGTTTTAGTTAATATTGTAATAGTAGGAGATTCCTAATTTTAACATTAAATAAATATTAAAATGTTAATATTTATAACCCGCGGCTGACATCACTTTGTTCTTTTCTCGTTGATTTATTAAAGTGGCATTTATTTATTTGTTTGAGTGGCATAATCTATTTAAAATAATATATAAAGACATTAATACTATCTCCATACCAAAAATCACAATTGTTGCTTAACATCAGGCGAGTTCAACTCGCCTTGAATCAAGTCAAGCGTAAATGTTTACTTAGCCATATGGATAATTATATTGTAAGAACACGTATGTACATACAATTGATAGGCTATTTTTTAATGTTGATTATGTTTTGTCCCTCAGTTCCGCCAGTGATAACGATAAGGAACCAGCTGGTGGGTGCGGCGCTGGGCTCAGATCTGGTGCTGGAGTGTGAAACTGAAGCCTACCCCAAACCTGTCAGCTACTGGAGTCGAGAGACTGGCGAGATTGTCCCTGTGGGTGAGTATACTAACTTATATTGATATTAGACTTCAAAAAAGTGTCTGCTTTTCGGTATATAAGCGAGTGAAGCTCAGCGGTTCCAGTGTCTGCTTTTCGTTCAGACAATCCCTGGTTTCAATGGCCTTGCACCAATGGCTTGTATTGTCAAGATAAGTGTGGATTTTCACTCGCTTAACGGTGAAGGAAAACATCGTGTGGAAATCTACATGTTTGAGGACCACAATATCCGAGGACTAGTCTTTCGTGGAAGGACTTGGTCGCCCACCACAATGTGTCTGTCCAAGAGAACTCCCTTAACAAATTAATTCTGAACCTCAGTCGTGAGGAAATACGACTCAAAGAAGGAGACTTCAATAAAAAGAGGTTCACCAACTCAGTTAAGAGACAATTTATACAGCCGAGAGTGAACCGCTTATTTTGGGCAAGCATAGTAAATTGTTGATTAAATCAATGATTAAAAACAGGCGAGTTGTAGTCAAGCGTGAGCCTACCAACTTTCAAAAACCGTTTATTTCGTAACTAACAATCGCTTTAAGAGTACATACAGACTTGTGTATGTTACTGCTGTCAGGTGCTAATTATTTTGAACAATTTGAAAACAAAATGTGTAATAAAGTGTCATTAAAATAGATAATGCAAAAAAATATATATGGTGAGGTGACTTTCATCGGTTCGTTATTGGTACCGATAAGTTTAATCGAAAAACCTATAATTACATACACAAATAACATTCTGCATACAAATAATAGCTATGGAGTTTGATTAGGGAGTAATTCTACATGAATAACCCACATTAAAATACTTTTCCCATTCAAAGCCACCTTGACATGATATGGATTGTTGTAACTAATTTTATAAATGTATTAAGATTTAATCAATGACATGTAAGAATTAACTTACCAATAAATAACTTTGACTTTGACTTTGACTGGTTGCACGTTTACTGTTTTCATAACCTTCGCGGCGTTTCTAAATCCTAGACCAGTTTAGTATTGTTGTTGTTATGAATACGACCCAACTTTGATAGTCCCAAACAATATGTTTTCATGGGTTTTATGGCTCAGGTAATTAAACCCATAAATTGTTTTATATAATTGCCTGTAAGCTTAGTTTCTAGTGGACGCCAGAATTAAATGTCTGATAGAGATTTAATTTAAATGGATTTGTATGATTAATAGTTAATCAAACAATGAGTGTAATTACTTAAATACATCTATTTAATAAGTCTGTAAGTGAGTTGTTAGGACACAATGTCTCGGGCGAGTCCTTTGTCTCGCGTGTAATAGGGGCTCTACTTATGCATAGTGTTTAGAGATCCGATTGAGCCATTGTCTGGGTGTTTATCTTGGCGCATTGTCCGGGAGGTAGCGTACCTTTTGAAAAATAAACAAGGCACCGCGCACCGCTTCAACGGAGGGGAACAGTAATTTTAGTTTCTTTCGCACAAAGTAAGTTGCGTAGAACAAGGTACTCAGGCTAGTTAATCTTCTTCAATACAGATATTGTCCATAATTTATTCCTCATGACTGAGGGTCGTGACTCCCCCACAAAATTCGTTAGTGGAGTTCTCTTGGGCAGATATATCGTAGTGGGTGTCCAGGTCCTTCCACGGGAAGACACATGTCTCGGATATTATGGTCCTCAAAATGTCACGATGTTTTCTTTCACCGCTAAGCGAGTGCAAATCCACCCATAACTTGCAAATACAAGTAATTGGTAACAGGGCCTGAATTGAACTAGGGTGCGTCAGGATGAAAAGCCTGAAACCGCCGAGCCACACTCGCTTATATAATTCACGCAATTAAATTTATACATATTTTTATGAATAAGTTAATGCGCTTATTATATTTAATCATGGCACCTTCAATATAAACTCTATTGATAATAAACTAAAAGATCACTAAATACTATAGACATTGATATTCTGAATTGGTATCACTTGAAATGTCTTCAATTATTCCATTAGTTCTGACTATTGGCCTTTTATCGATGCCGGCCCTGGGGGATTCGTGGAATTATGCCGCCGTTTTTGAGTCCATTTGCTGTAATTGCCTCGGGAAAATTGTGCAATAGTTACCAGCTACCTTCCTCGTCAGCTTTTTATTTGCATCACAATTCCTGCTGAATTTTCTCGCATAATTTGCCATTATTTCACATAGTTTCCACTCATTTGAAGCGGTTAATATTCTGCGCGAATTCTTTGTGAGGAAGTTGAAAAATTGAATTGTATGGCGTGTTTCCTGAAATAAATATTGTAGGCTTATGTTTTGGTAATTAGATGACATATTGGTGCATTGAACGAACTGTTTCTGTCATATTTTTTGCAGGGAGCCAGTTATATTATTACAAAATAAATTAAACGGATCCTATCTTACTACTCAGTTTGCTCTGACACTGTAGTAATAACTAAATTTCATGATTTGACAAATCAATCTGAAGTCAAAAAAAGCATGTCTCCAGAAATCACGTGGAAAAATATAATTTACGTGTAAGTTACATACATTTCCCACTAAAACATCCTTATGTCGCAGGGGGCGGTCTGGAGCCGCAGAAGATAGATGGCTCGTATAGATCAATGCTGCGTCTCGCCGTGAGACGGGTCACTAGTTCCGATTACGGCACCTACAAATGTGTGTCCAAAAACTCCCTCGGCGATACCGAGGGCACTATCAAGTTGTATCGTAAGTATTAATTCATTTTTTGAGTTAACTGTTTGTTTCTACAAAACACAGGTCTTTTTCGATTGATCAAACACTGTAAATTTCATAAACGATACGAAGCTATATTATCCACAGCCACAAAAAACCCCAGAGCATGATTACTTTAACGTAACGGCAGAATTGTAGCGCTAGGTAATGCCAATTAATGTTTTTGTTTGAAATCATTAATTTGATTGTAAAATAATTCTTATCAGATAATTTTATCTAGATTTTTGTGTAAATAGTTTATAGAATTTTGAGGTGTAAACTGAAGTTCTTAGTATTACTAGAGGTAGCTCTTACATTGGTCTAATAAGGTCTAAATACCTAAGTTTCACTAGTTGCGCTACTTTGCTGGTTCTGTTTGTTCGTAGTTTGTAAGCTCTCAGTATCGAGGTGATAAACTATGTGAAAGTTGCCGGCTCTCAGTTAGACCTGCCACGTTTCATACGTAACATTACGAGTATGTTCCCATTTGCAATAAAATAAGGGTTTATGACTTGTTCATTGTCGTATAAAACATCAGCTTCCCGCAGAATGCTGGTTATTAAAGGCCATAACTCAGAACATTTCGGTCAACAAATTCAAGAGTCCTTTTGCCCGTTTTAGTATATTACTTATTTTATTTTTGACCGCGTCCACACTTAATTTATTTACAAAATAATTTGTTTCTCTATCAAAAAGTGAGTCTTTTAAAATTGTAACGAATAATTTGGAGCCCGCATCAAAATTATTGCCAGCGAAGCGAATCTTTTGTGGAAGCCGTAAGCTTCAAGCAAGCGCCTTTTGCAAAAAATCCCCACGTAATTTTATTATTAACGTGCTAAAAGTAGGGCATTAATAGACTTCTCAGAATTAGCCTTGCCTCTACTTGGTATTATTAACTGTGCAAGGAAGTCTTAATCGGCTTTTTGCGAGCCAACAAGACGGCAAGAAGCTGTAGATATTGTATCCATTAATTCATTGTAGACTTAATAAAGCTTCAAAAAAGAAATATTACAGTAAATATTTTTTACAGCAATGCCACAACCAGTGCCGGAGAAAAATAAAAACGGTAAATATTTTTATTTTTATTTATGAAGGATTGTTTGGTCTATCGTATTTATGCAATTAGGTACGATGTCAGTTACAATTGGAATTAATTTAAATTATATGCATTGAAACTAAATACTATCAATGTCACCCAAGGTTATGCTGTTGTACAATTGTGTAGATTCAGAGTTTTGTTTAATTCTTAATTCTATACATTATTTAGATTGTTTTTCCATTTCTTCTCATATTTAGAAGTCTTTAATCAATCTTGCAAATCCCTTGTGTATCCGTGCGTATAAATTTAGTAATCAGTAAGCATTTACGTCATTATTTTTCAGTGGTTCAAAGGCTCAACATCATGGCCGAGAAGCCTTCGGAAAGTACTCCCTTTGGCACCCAAGGTAAGTGACATTTGACCAGTCAACTTTCCCTTTTATGTTTTGTAGGCATCACTGCAACATTTCACTTTGTAAATTTATTAGTCTTTATATAATTTTAACTTGCGTTTAAATATGAGGAAATAAAAATGTAACTGCTCTTAATTTTTTTATTACATTTAATTGCATTTTTTTAATGTTTATTACTATGATTATTATATCAGCCCATGTCCATCCCCTGCTGAGCATAGACCTCCTCTCTCTAAAATATATATGTTCCTTATAAATCAGTAACAGATATAAATAAATACAGAGTTACATTTAAATGAAACAAAATACATTTTAAATAATTCTTTAAAATTGCATCCATACTCGTACGTGCTAACAATCAACACAGTAGTAGAATGTCTGTCGATGAAATTCGATTGCATGTCACATAAACTAGTCGTGATTCGCTACATTTCACCTTTGATGGCAGACATTTTTCATTTATTGTTCACATTGGATAGAATTTAATATCCACACTGGCTCAAACCCCGTACTTTGTAATACAAATAATCTTGATTGAAAAGTTGAAACTTGATTGCCTCGTTCGCAGAATTTTTATACAAAATATCGTGGTTATGGTGTGAGTCTGTATGTATGTTATCATTACAAAACAGTGTTGGTTTTTATTATTTGTTACAATGTTAGATTGTTTCCATCAATTCAGCTATTAATGACAAGTCCAACTAAGTCTTAAAGAACTGTTTCTCGATTTATTGCCAACAAAACATTTCTATCCTAAGGAAAGAGTTTTTATACGTCACAAAGAAACTTGTTATTTCTTTTATAAATTCTAATTTGTTTTGTTTTTTATTTCAGACTTCAGATTACAAGACTTCAACAGAGCGGGATCTACGACACAAATAACTGTTAATTGTTGGTTTCTACTGTTATTCATGAGAACAATTTACTAGTGAATAAGAAGTTTTTCTGTGGAAATTCAATTATTTCGTTCTAATTACATTTTCGGCCGATAATTCTAATAGACTGTAGGTACAATTATAACACAGATGTACAAAATTTTAAGCTAGTATTTGTTTGATTTATTTTAATGCCTAATTTACGCTCTAACAGTCTACAAAACAGTTGTTTTTGTTAGATACAGGTTGATTCAGCCGTAGATCATTGTATTTTATTTGTACATAACTTATTCTATATTCTGAACTTCCTAATAGATGATACGAAACAATAGTTAAATATTTAGATTATGACAGTAAACGCGTTAGTGTAAAACAAATGCAAGGAACGTAATATATAACAATGTAAAGAAAGTTACATAAAATAACGTGTTATTTTACTACTGGTACAATGGCTATTGTAATTAATTTAAAGAGCTAATTAGTGATGAATAATAATAAAATAATAATAAAAATCCTTTATTTATGTACTACAGAGTGTATACGTACCACTAAAATAACTAAAACATGATGTACAACTAGTAACTTACAAAGGTACGTTGGTGAGGTAAACTGAGCTCTGCACTAAGTGTCACAGGGACCTTGTGTTGCAGGGCTGCAGTATTTCTCGCCGCGGTAAGCTTTTCTTACAATATTACACCAAGGTTCAATGACATGGTCTAAGTTTAATGTTAATAAACAACTGAGGCTTCTTAGTTCATATAATATTATCAGGTAACATATCTCCTAGTAAAATATTTGCGTATCATAAATATAGATCTACTTGTAGATATGTATAAATAAGACAAGTATTAATAAAGATAGACTGAGTTTTCTGATGATTAAAAAGCTTGTATATAAACCAGTTAACGTATAATTATTTATTATAATTATACACCTAGTTGAGCGCGAAAATGTTACATATTAGTGAAATGCTATTTAAGTGTTTATTAAATGCCGTTATCACTTTGTTTAGGTAATCTGACATTGTTCCAGAAATTATTATTTTGCACTCGTATGTGTAATATGTACTCGTACTTTATGAAAATTGTCAATTAAACATTTCTGTACCCTTCGAGAGTTATAAATATTCTTGAAACTGTTTGTTTGACCTTTTCACATATGAAAAACAATGTTTTTATTTAATTTTAATCAAGTTTGTAATATTGCGAGAAAATGACAATGTTTAGTAATAAGATGATGTTTCTAGAGCATGTTCTTTGGTTTCGGACCAGTTTCTGCTTGTTTGATTCGTAAGGTATATAAGTAAATAAACTTGAAGCAATCCTGGTTTTTTATTTCTCAACTTTTTTAAATTTGTAATTTTTCTCTAAAGTCCTAATCCTAGTAATAATAACAATGATTTAACAACGAATTAGTAAGTTATTGTTTAGCCACTACTGAAACGTTGCATATAAGAGAAAAAAAACTAATCAGTTGAATGATTGTTTTTTATGTTTTAATCTTCGATCAGTTTTAATTTAATACCACTTCGGCGTCAGAATGGTACTTGAAGGAACTATTTCAATTTTAGTTAAGCTTCTTCAGGGACTCAAATAATTGATATAATCAGAGCAATAGGAAAAACCTCACAAATGCAAAGCGTGGTAAAAAAGACAACATTTAAATAAGCTGCACCCGCATCCGATATTGGCAAACCCTCGTATTCAGCGACTTTATTATACTTTATAGACACCTAGTTAGGTCGTAAACTTCTACTATATGTGTAAGTGTATATCATATCAATAAACATATTTCATTTTTTCATCATTCCTGTAATTTACCGCAACTGGTCAATGGATCATCGTGTTTTTATGGAGAGCCGAGTTGAGAGAGAAAAGTTGAGTTAGCGCTATTGTCGATTAATAGTTCGGATGTACGTTGATGGTTGACAAGTTAGTTTGTACACAACATATGTAAGTAATTAGGCGTCTTTGCGTTACTATGTCTATGTAACAATATTATATCATGGTATGGATATTATGTATAGCATTGATGGTGAGGTCCAGAGGACGTATTTCAATTAAATTCCACACAACTTTGACACAGGAGATCAAATTTAGTAAGTTGGGTGGGTAATATTTTTTTCACAGTCTGTTCCTGCCCTGTTTCAGTTGTTTATTGCAGTAGAATGATAAAAATAAACTCGAATAAAAGAGTAGAAAAATGAACGGTCACCAGTTGCTGGAAGGACAATTTTATATGGGCTCATCCGTGGGTCAGAAAACAGATCAAATTGTCAATCCCAAAATAATTATGATAGCGTAATATAAGGATTGAAATATCAAAATAGCTTTATCATTTTGTCATGCTAGGAACAAATTAAATAAACGTAACTCACACACACACACACACAACACAGAGTTCGAGTGCTTTACAAATTGCATGAGTGCTACGCTTTGTGCTACGTTCGAGCTACGCTGCTACGATAAGCCTACGCTAGGTGCTATGTCAGTGCTGCATCTGTTACAGACTTTTTGTAAGTATGTCTATTTTGTATTGTATACAAGAGTACATCAATGAGTTTCAACTAAAGGCTTTCATTTCACCAGAGGATTCATATTAATAAAATAAAATAAGATAAAAATAGCCTTTATTTCCCTTTTAAACGTATAGTTGTTCATACTACAATATTTTGATTTGATTCATGAAATTATTAAGTATATAAATGTCTAGTATTATTGTAGGTAATGTCAAAATGGATATAAATGCAATGTCAATGTCAGGTTATAGAATTAAAATGTTATTTATTTATTTAAGGGATCGTCCAACTTTGGACGTAATACGTCCTCCAACTCATGCCATGTATGTCTCGTCTTCGCTGTTCTTGTCCAGAGTTTTCCTGCCACCACCTCTATATCGTCTCTCCATCGTCTGATTGGTCGTCCACGCTCTCTCCGTCCATCTCTTAGCTCCCAGTGAAGCATTCTCTCTGTCCACCCGTTGTCTCTCTGTCTCGCTGTATGCCCCGCCCATTTCCACTTAAACTTGGCAGCCGTCTGAACAACATCGGTCATTTTCGTTTTTTTTCTGATATCCTTCTCTCTGTTTTATTCCCAGCATACTTCGTTCGGTTGCTCTTTGAAATGATCTAAGTTTCTGTATCGTAACTTTTGTTGGGGCCCACGTCTGACATCCATATAAGAGAGTTGGCATTATATTGGATTCAAATACCTTTTTCTTCACTCGGAGTGGTAGGTCGCATTTGAAAATTTCCTTATTGCTCCAATACTTTTTCCAGCTTAACGATATTCGTCGGTCTACTTCTTTTTCAGTTCGGTTTGTCATTTCGATATTTTGTCCAAGGTAAATGTACCTTATTACGTAGTCAATGTTTGTGTCGTCAATTGTTATCGGGATTTTCTCTCCATTCGTCATAATTTTGGTCTTCTCTTTATTCATGTGCAATCCATATACTCTACTTTGTCTGTCAAGGCTTGTCATCATATATTGTAATTCTTCGTGGCTCTCTGACATGAGTATAATGTCGTCGGCGAAACAGAGATGGCTCAAGTATTCTCCGTGTATGTTAAGCCCTAGATTGTACCATTCTAGATCACGGAATATTTGGTTTAGTAGAGCTATAAATAGCTGGGGAGATATTGTATCACCCTGTCTCACGCCTTTTTGTATAAGAAATGGCTCTCCTATTGCCTCCAGTTTAATCCTAGCATTACAATTGTGGTATATATTTTTCAGTAACGATATATACTCAGTGGAGGATTCATATTAGTATAGTTTAATATGCATTAACTATCTATCTATTTTCATAGAAAACTCATGACAGTCAGTTGACGCGTGATAAAGAACAAAACTCAACAAACCAACAAACTCATTTTATCTTTCATGTAATGGTACAATAATTACTTGCTTTTTACCTGATGGCACAAATTACTTAGTATTTAATCTGTAAGTAAGCACAACAAGTTTAAAGTCTTTAAGCTGTAAAGCTTGTGTGTTGGCGTAACCACGTGTTAACTTAAGCCTGCTTGTCGGCGTGATATACACTGGAAAATAATTACATGCATTTAATAATGAAATTATTACATCAAAACAGAAGATAGTTTCAACTAAAAGGAGCTGATGAGAAGGGAAAACACTCGTATTAAGATAATTAATATGCTGATTACTATTGTCTACCCTTGTAATGAAGTTGAATTAAATTGGTTAATTTAATTTAATTTCGCCTTTGCTTACCATCAGGCAAACTATGGTCAAGTGCAAACCCGTTTTATTACAAAAATAAGATAATCTAATTACTATGACAGCTATAAGAATACCATTATAATTTAGTAGTTTTAAATTACAATTTTTTATGGAAAAGAAGTAAATATGCGCTAGATTTCACATTGGAAAGCGAAAAGAGCACAAAGCGAGGTGTTAACCCCGCGCCAGACACCTCGTGTGATAATACATTGGGATAAACATCGCGACATTACTCCAAACCCTGGATTATCAACTTGGATTGCCCGACTGAGGTACATGAATATTATGAGGCAAACAACCAATGAAAACTCCGGTTAAACTTCCTGTATTTCGTTTCCCGTAAAAACTTGGGCACCATGAAATATATCAGGGAAAAAAGGTCTACGCTCGATCATTAAACGTAAATTGCTTTGGTATATATCCGTTGAATGCAAAGAGGGAATGTGAGTGAGACATGTCGAGTTACAAATCTAGTGTCATTGGTGATAGTTAAATATAGTTACTAGGTCGTGTTAGAATGATCAAATGAAAATGTTCAGTGGTAAAGTTTGTTTGTTTCGTACTTTTTTATGTATAACCGTTACCGAGACAGTTATTTTTATCAGCTGTAACTAATTATATTTACGCTAGTATAAACACATGATAAAACATTAAACGTGAAATTAATAGAATTGACAAAATATGTACCTACATAATATGCAAACACAAAAAAACTTTTTATCAATAGCGTTGTTTTAAAAGTGTTATTCTCTTTGTTTCCACGTCCGTTACATCCTGTTTATACAAATCTCCAGCGCAGCGCAAAGCCTTTTGGAAACGACTTTTTGCCGTTTACACTTTTTTCGATGATCTGCTAATGATCTTCCGGTACATTAGCCTCGCAATTGTTTTAAAGTTACGAGTCTTTTTCCGCAATTTTTTCACCTTTCTGATATGAGAAGTGTGCAACACTTTCCTGGGTAAAGTGTGTCACATTGACTGAATTTATGAAGCGATTAAAACCGCAATAATACGGAACTGTTTTCAACAACATAATGAAAATAAGTTATGAACAAACCCCTGACCTATTTGAAAACGGAGTCGCATGCAAGTAAAAGTCCTCCAAAGCAAGCCTCCTGATTGAATTTCCCCGGAATACGACACCACCCTTCAGCGGTAGGTGAGTGTATTTATAGCTGCACAATAACGTTTGTTTACACGAGCTATAATGACACGATGCGATCGAAGAAGTGATTTACCATACAAAAACCCTCGACGACAATCATTAGCTCGTTAATCCATAAACGGCGGCGGGTGCCGCGTCAATCGTGCCAAGTGTATCATTTAAGGAGGCCGAAAGCGAACAATAGGAGGCAATCAATAAGAGCGGCCCATTGTGGGCCTAATGTGTGGGAATTAGCTATTTGCTCCTTGACGAAGACAAATTATATCCCTGTTTCGATTAATTACAGAGCTTAACTGCGTTGTCGATATTAACATGTGAGCGGAGCAGTCGGCGATGCATCTCCCTGAGTGTCTACACTTAGTCGATAATTGCTCGGCCACAGAATAACTGATAACTGCAGCGTGCAGTTATTTGTGGAGCATATCGGTTACGGAAACGGGATCCCGGTGGGTCTCATCCCAATCAATTTAATTCAGTTTTTGTACATAAAAAATAACAATACAATTGTGAAGAAAAGGTTTGATTTTTAATGTATCTGTTACTGACTGACAAATTAAAACAATGTGTATATGATTAATCATAGCTTCGTTGATTATAGTTGTTTTATATTACAATATTCTATTTTGTTTGTTGCTTTTAACATTCAATATTTAAGAATAAGAATAAAAACCATTTAAAATAGCGTAGCCTAGTATATATCTAATAGCTAAGGATATCAACACTTGTGTTTGTGAGTATACATAGAAACATATCACTGGAACAATGTGTGATACAATGATGCTATTTATTCAGTGGACGTAGTTTTAGTACAAGAGAGATCCAATATAACTTTGTGTTTAAGTAGCATCGGGTATGTTCGAAGTTTAATGGAGATTCAGCAACGAACCTCAAACATCTTTGTCGAATAAAAACAATAAATTGCTTTGAATAAAGTTAGCAAAGGGTCAGCAATAATTTGTTTACAATACCTATCACCACTTTAAAATAAAGTATTGAAGTGCTGATATTTAAACAATAATATTGAGCTAAAGTTAAAGTATAAATGTAAGTTAGTTTAACACTAAAATAATAGTTAATATTCAACGTGAGCAATGTAAAAGAATGAGATCGGAAAAATAATAATACACTTAAACAATTTAAAAGAGTCAAGTTCTCAAATTAAAGCAGTTATTTTCAAAATAAATTTTGAATTTATTACTGACCACCCGTCATTGTGCTTTTTAAGCTTGTTCTTCGCCAACTTTATTGTTATGAAACTCGGTTGTTTCGCTTGTCTGTGTTATTGTTTGGAACGAAAGTTTGGAAACGTTGAAATGTTAATACGAATCCAAATTTGACCTATTTAATCAGATAAGGTTAAAATACCAATATTTTTCTGACCATACTTTGTTCAAATGCAAAATTTGCGTGAAATATTTATAGATATTTACGAAACTTGTGTTATTAAGTAACTAATATCTCCTTAATTACTAGTATTATGCACGATCTCCCTAACTGTCCCTCATTTAAGGCATCACAGCATTTTGTTAAAAATAAAAATAATATCTTGATCCGAGAAAAGTCCCGAGGTTTAAATCCGAAATAAAATATAAGTGAGTCGTACAAAAATCCTGACCGCAGCGTTTTCCGGCTTCTTATTTGTGAAATTACAGCCATAAGTACCAAGTAACTGTTTCTTTTCTCCGTCTTCATCTTATAATGCATTACCTATAGATAGGTACTGTTAGAGGCTGAATTGTAACAGTTATCGACGAGGGACCCATAAAAAGAGATTGCTTCCAGTCCGGAGACGTTTTATTGACTTATTAACATCGATATCAGATCGTAACACTTGATTCTTTGATCTCCGTCAAATATTTACTCAATATTTTATACGTTGACCTCTCGAACTCTATTTAGTCGAGATTTGAAAACTGAAAACTACAAATCAGCCAGACGTCCATCGTTTTGAGCTGGTGAAAGACCTGTTAAGTCTGGGTTTAAAAAACATTATAATCTCAAATATAGAAAGCAAGTTTGTTGCGAGAGCCTAGGGTATTATTTTTTATAGGCAAACAAAAACAAGAACAAGCGGGCCAGTCACATCTCCCATGCTCTACTCACAAATCCAAAAGTTTACGGATGGCATAGTTCCAACAACGATGCGCCGTGTCATGACTCGAAAAAGTCCAAAAAGGTTTTTGAGTCTGCTCCGTTTGGTAGTGGACGAGCAAAGAAAGAAACTGTATGCAAAATGCAGCGCATAATTTGAAGGTATCGTGTAAATATGCAGACATTTTATGAAGTCTACAGAATGCAGTGAATGCCTTTAAGTATACATTATGTATAAGAAATTTAAAGCATCTTGTAAGAATTGTTAATGTAGTAGATAGACATACAATACATACATACATAATAATTATGTACATATTATCGCTAATTATTAGCGAAGTTATTAAATTTTCATAACACAATTACAACAGTTAAAAAAAGACTGCATTTTTGGTTTTTCACAATAATTCGAGCACACACAAAAACAATACAGTCAACAAATATATTGAATCCATACATTCATATGTTCAAACTGTTTAACAATGAGTTTATCTTTTTTAAATATATACTTATATTTTCCACATCATTTTTATTATTTTTCATCTGCTTACGTAAACTTTTTAATCTAGGTGTTATTATTGAAATAGAAAGAGGTGGGCCAGCGTGACCGTTAGAGCGTAACAAGCGTTTGTGGGCACGCAAAAGTTAATCTGTTGAATAGTGAATGCAAATTTAAACTCGCCGCTTCATTCAAAATTTTCCGCCATCAGAAATGTTTAGTGTAGCGTCAGAGAGCTCTTTGTAACGAGTTAAGCCATTTGTTGGAAGTTTGAGAACGCCTGTTAAACAGTTATTAGGTGCTTGTAGGTGCGTCAAAGGTAACTCACCACAATAATAAGAAAATTTGAAGCAATTTTGACGTTATAAGATACAATATTAATGCTTCTACTAGAATTTGTGCTCGTTCATTCTAATATTAAAAACGAATACGAAATACTTCATAATCATATTTCAACACACCTCAAAGAATCATGTTATGAGTAAGTATGTACATTATGTAGTTTGTACTTAATATATAATTCAGTTGCATGGTTAAATCAAGATTGAAATTAGTAATTATATAATTGTTTTAATGTAGTCGAGCTATATCGTATTCTGTTTTGTACTCTTCTCTTTTTTTGAACATTGATTTTAAGTAGATTTTGGTTACACTGATAACCTTATTCTGCAATCACTACGACCATGGATTTTAATAAAGTCTTATCTGAAAACAAGTGACTTCTAAGGTCTCTAACGAGGGTTATTATTCGGTCCCGACCTATTACGTGCTCAACAAATAATACGCCCAACATTCCTACCCTTCATTTGCTCCACAATTGCTCATTTAGCGTGCACTTCGAAATTAAGCATCATAAAGATTTCTTTCCAGATTTCAGCCCAGTCCTTAATAATTTTAAGACTGGGCTATTAAGTGTTAGTTGTGGTGGTACCATCGTTAAATTATTTATTTATACGACCCATTTTCATCGGAATGCTGGTCGACAAAGTATTTTAGACTCTTATCGAGAAATCGGGGGTCAACGTTTCGGCAGGTTCACCGTTTGGATGGGTTTCAGCAATACGTATTACACTGAAATAATTTTATTAGATTTATTAAAAATTGTTGGTTTGCTATTTTTTTCTTAAATATATTTATAAATTGTTGTAAATTATAATTGTTATAAAATGGAAAATAATTGTTGAAAATAAAGGATTGCCACCTGCGGTACTTGTGTTTTGGTTCTGTTTCTGACTATACATACATACGAGTATGTAACAGCGGCGGTGCTGGCATTTGGCAAATAGTGTTCAAATATTTTAATGCAAAATAGAGCTATTAATGAAGCTAGAGTTTTCAATGTAGAGTTTAATCAAGATCTAACAATGTTTAGCTATCAGTGTTGAACTTTTGATGTAGATCTTGCAGTGTAAAGCTTTCAATATAGAGTTTATTAATGTAGAGCTGTTATTGCAGAATTTCAATGCAGAGCTTTCATTGTTGAACTATCTACAAATGTACAACTCAATGTAATTGTAGATCTACTGTTTTTAGATGAAAAAAAAATGCAACTTGATTGGAATATAAAAAAAAATTTAGATTGTTAGATGCCTAAATGTAGAGCTACGACTGAACTAAAAAACTTTTTTATCAAATTCATCTTAGCTCTGCCTTTTTGGATTTCAATTATGTTCAAAGCAGTCTTCTTTTTCTTCTTATCAATTGAGAGTGGCTAGCTCTGGTGTCGAAAGTTTATCAAGCCACCCTAAGGGCCTCTGACATGGCTTAGCGACTGCAGTACTATCACAAACAGCCAGGACCTACAGTTTACCGTGTCATCCGACCAACCTCATTTTTCAAAACAGTAAAGACAGCGCAGGCAAGTAAAGTAGTGCAAGCCCGAGCCTCCCCAGACCGCATCAGATAGTTGCTGGCTCGTGTTGCATACCCGGTCCCAGTAACAAGCTCCTTAATGAGCCGCGGCGTTCGATCGCTGAGCTTTCGTGCCTACTTCCCTCACTTGTGTTTACTATAACTTTACCCGACTATTTGTGCGGCTGATTTCATTACGCGGCCGTTTTGAATGTTTGTGGCTGGTCGAGTGAAATGATAGTATTATTTTTTGCTTGGTTGAGTAGAATACCTCAGAAATTGTGTTGAATTTGAGTTAAAAATGTACAACACATGTCTGTCATTATACATGTAACTACCTTATTCATATCCTGATAAAGCAATATTATTTCAAGCAGATTCGATAATATGAGTTACTTATGAGAGAGTCATAAGTTACTTTTTATTCCCAAACAAAGCGAGCAAAACCAAAAACAGCCATATTAATTATTTTTTATAAATTTTGCTGCGCTAAGAACGGCACATATCCGTTTTGTATCTGTAAACATTTATCAGACACAGACCCTTACCGTTAAACTGATTATGCTATAAGCTGTATAATAAAGTGTAAACTCCGCCTTAATGGTGATTGATCATGGAACCATAAACTAAACATATCAATTATAAAGTAGTAGCATCCAAACAATTACTTATGCATATTCATAAGAGTTTAGCATAGCTGAGTGAAGTTGGTATATTTTCGCCGGCACTCTGTGTGATGTATGACGCTTCTTTAAGCAAATGAAGTAATGAATATTCATTAAAGAAAAGCCTATAATATGTAACTGAGTCTGCTCTCGGCGTCTCCAGGAATAGCTGAGCAGAGCACGATTTTGATTTAATTCGCTAAAGGCAACCTTAACCCGATAGGCGGGCTAGTACCTATTATGATATTTTCTTCCCATATATGCTAAATAAAATCCACATCAATCACAATTTTTAGTTTTATTTGTCATTGGAATTTGGCTAGTACAGTCGTTTTGGCTTTTCATTTTTAAATAATATCTTCTTCTTATCGAATGAGAGTGGCCAACTCTGGCGTCGAGAGTTTTTAAAACACCCTAAGAGCGTCATGGGACATAGCTTAGTGACCGACCTACAATTTAACGTGTCATCGGACCCACGGAAGCGCCAAAAATGGAATGCCTTTTTCCACCCATCAAGTCACCCATCCAAGGACTGACCGCGTCGACCTTTGCTTAACATTGGTAATCGCAGGCGATTGCCTCCGCTGGCTGAGCTAAAATGAAATTAAATTATATTAAATGAATTATATAAACATGGTTAAACCTGATCGGAAACACATTAAACTAGATCAGTAAAAAAATCCACGGAACACATCTGAATGTTGAGCCGTACTTGAGTTAATTGATACAGAGTATACGATAGGTAAAACTCGGTGAAAATTAAAAGCATACTATCGGGCTGAGTAGCGACGACTGTATGAGACTGATGATGATGATGATTGTTATTTAGGTGTCCTGATATCCGAGCAATATTGTCTATGGCCAAAGGTGTATTTTCAGCCTGACTCACTCGCTTCCGTCGCACTTATTTTATTATTCAAGACTTTGGAAGAATTATATTTTTGCAACTACACTACCATCAGTTCAACAAGTTTAAGAAAAAAAAAACAGAGTATCCCGTTTTTACAAGTCAACTTATTTTTTAGTATTAAAATAAATTTATTTTTATACTAATATAATATACCTAATAGAAAACATAATAAAAAAATGGCAATCATAGAGGAATGGAGAGGATATCGTTTACTTACGTAAAACTTCTATCATGACGTAATATATCTGAGAAAATACATATTTACAATAATAACACATAAAAACAAGGTAAGAAAAACTAAACATACTACTTCCAACGTAAAAAAGGAGGGAAAACCATAGAAAAAATATATAGAAAATACATATATCAAAATTTGCTTCTTACTGTGCTGTGCCAAAACCAGAATATAAACTTCCACAGTGTAAAACAATTGAACTGTTTATCGGAATAAAGATCCAACGAATAACAATAGCCATAACAACGTAAACACGTGTGAAACAACACGAAAGACTTCCAATCCAGTGAACTCAACAGAGTTACATTCATCCGAGGCCGGGTTACAACACGACGTGTCCAAAGAGAATATCGTTTTTTTGACATGCACTCGATGCAGGGCAAACTTTGTAGAATCCAGCGCTAGAAGAGATACATAGAAGCACAGATTCATAACGTAAACAATTTTCAGGTTTTTGGTAATAAATCTCATTCCAGTTGTGAGATTTAATACTCACCACGGATAAAAATTTGTCGGTGCCCTTGTGCACCGAATAAAATAGCTTCTAATAAGTTGTGAGCCTACCTAAGGTGTGAGTCGCGTCATACATCACGCACACATACACAAAATGCATTCGTCATCATTCACACTTACAATTGTGTCCCTACAAATTGTTTAACATCGCTGTTCAACTGTCTATTGATAATGTACAAAAATAACAGTCTTTTCAAGATGTGTATCAGTATTTAGAGTAAATTTTTAACAATTCCAATCCATTACAGGCACGTTCTTAGTTCGTCGTGTTAACAACAGTGTCGTTAGTGCGGATATTGTTTCATACAACTTTGTCTGATGGTCAAATCTAGAAAGAAATATAAGAATATAAGAAGTAACAAAAAATAAAGTACTAGCAACATAAACATTTTATAAACTACAACTTTAACAGACGTTTTTATGGATTCAGTAAATAAATAAATATTCCGTGACAATGCACACAGCGCCATCTAGCCCCACACTAAGCAAACGTTTGTGTCGTGGGTACTAGATAAAGGACATAATGCTTATATTTTTTTCAATGCAAGTTAAGTCTTTATGGTGTGTATTTATCTGCATCCGAACATGGTGATTGTGGTCCATTGAAGACTTACCCACATGGGGCTCCGTATTTCTGGACAAAGCTGTATTGAATATTGGACGCAGTTTGCTATTTCAACTTTCCAAAATATATTTCGTTCTATTCGATGGAAAAAATATCTGGAATTTTACAGTTGGGCTATATTTAGGTACACACTGCGAATTTATTTTATTAACAAAATATATTAATATTACGAGTATAGATACTATCTTTTATAATATATTTATCATTTTTGCGAGCTACGGCATATATATTTGCAAATTACGGGACTCTATACTACTTCAATGGCAAAATTCATGAAGGTCACGCTCCCTTGTTGCATAAAAGAGATACAAGCAGACCAACAAACCAAGAAACTTATGTTCGCTTTTATGCAATGGTATGATAAACGCATATTACGTCCACGTTTGATCACAAATTGACCGACGATCTGATCTGCTTCCATAGTGTAGCTTGCTAGAGCAGTTAGCATTTACCTAGAGACCTATACTAGAATAAAACAGATAACATAACTTCCACTAGAGATATAGAGGGAGCTTTGTTACATCTATTATGAAACTATGGCGTTATGCTTGACAAAACCAAACATCATGTGAACATCACAAGCTAAATTAATAATTTACTAATCCTAAGTCTCACATCTGGGAGAAGACTCTGGCTTTGTAACACAGTCTCACGACTAGCACAAGGCCAGAGGTTTCACGATATTTATTGTTAACATTTTTATTATGTCAATAAATATTTTTGTTTTTGTATTTAGTATTTCTACATTATTAGTGTGTGTATAAATATATGATAACAGATAAATAGTTGATGGAAACAGGATCCAAAAATAGTCATTAATTTACGTCAAGTAACTGGTATGAGTAATCCGGTAGGCAAGTATATATTAATTAGGTGATATAGATATCTTGTTAATTCATCCTACATACTTTGCCTTATTGATCACACACTAACATTATAGAAACGTAAGGTTCTGAGTGTGTGTATATACCTATATATCTTTATGCTTACACAGCTGAACTGATTTGAATGTAACTTGGTATGGTAACAAATTCGACCCTGGATTAAGACACACTTATAGTCACTCATAGTGACGATTTGTAAGTAACTTAGTATAGTATATCATTTTAAATGTGTAAAATTTGTTAACGTTTGCAAAATTTGTTATAAAATATGTATATTTGCATACCTTGTGGGTTGAGTATGGTGTTCTTATGTAATGAAATGTACCATCTTCTTTACCTGTACTCGGCAAATAAATGCTTTGACTTTAACTTTTCATTATATCGGATTTACGTGAGTCACACCGCGGGCAACGATAGCTAAAGACATATCCACAATGTAACATAGTATGTGCGTACATACGAATATAAGAAACAATTTCCCCATACCAACATAACAAAAAAAAACCAAAGAAGAAAACATGTTCGCCCTTATAATGTTGGCATCGCGTGACCAAGAGCGAATCGTAACCGATGCCTAATGGAACGAGGATCATCACGTTTACCGGGAAAACGCTTTTTACCTATCATCCTTAGAAAAATGGGTGAAAATGATAATAATTTCCTCTTCATATTGACCCAGTGATGTACTCAAATTGTTGCCATTGATGGGATTTCTTTTTGATAACTATTAGCACATTGTTCTTCTCATATTGCTGTGTTGGTTAAGGTAATGCATACGCGACCAAAGAAAATTCATCTTCGATGCAGGCATTGTAAGGATATCTCATTTAAAATTACATTTGAAGTACGTGAGCATCAAGAGGTCGGACAAAATTCAATTTCAGCGGTTCAAAAACTCTACATATAAGAATTACTTAACATATTCTTACAAAGCCTAAGTAGGTAATTATGTTTTTCTTCGTTGACATGTTACCGTACGCAAAATTTATTGTGAAAATTACTTATCATTTTGTCATAATCTTACTTGTATGATATGTTACGATGCTTCACAATCCCTTATGAACAAAATTGCCTTTTAGTTAAACTGAAGATAACGTCAAAATACGTAAAGATAATTAAAATGTAAGCGTTGGATAAATTTAATAAAAACAGTAATTAATACCGCGACGAAGCCTCCATGAAGTGACTTGAATAAGTACTTCTGTTTACAGAACAGCCCACTCGATTTATATTGTATACGAAGTATGAGTAATTCAGTACTATTATTTCTTTGCTTATGAAAATGTTGTCACGCATAGATACTTAATTATATTGTTAGAACTCTAATATACAACAAGTAACTCGTGAAATCTGTGAAGATTTTCATTTAATTTCAAATATTTTAGTGCGTACCGATAACGTGCTTAGACTAAAATGTAAACTTTGAAAAATAGAGTACATAACAAAACAATCTTCGCTTGTCATTTTGTCTCCATTAATTAATTATGATAGAATAACGAACTGTAGGTCAATTTTCACCAAACTATTCAGTTCGTCCACAAGTTGTTTCCCTCTGCTCCCCAATTGTTTTCGTAGCACCGAGCCCACGGCACCGCGCGGGTCCAAACTTGCCAGCTGTAATGGCCTTAAGTGAACGATGTGACCCCAGCGTATTCACCCGGTTATACCAACACACCTCTAGCGCAACGTTGGTCCGTATGTCGTGTTTTATTTTTATTTTTAGCCCCGCTTATGTTAGTTTTTCTATGCCAAGTTGCAGAATGAAATAAAAGGCGAGCGAAATTGTGCTCGCGGTTTTTGCTTTGCTATTTATGATTATTGAGCTCAGCGAGGAGCTGGATAATTTGAAAATGACGTTACTTGTTCTACTATTTTATAGTAACACGGTGACTTGTTTACTTTTATTTCACTTGAAGTTTTTCCTTGAAAACTGGTTGATAACTATGTAAGTATGGAAAAAAAGACGCAGTAAAGTAACTGAAAATGGAACATGGCCATAAAAATAAGAAAACTAGAATTACTAACTTAGTAAGTTGACCTAGACTGCTAGAGTTAATAAAACTGCCTAGACAATGTCTAGTTACTAACAATTTAGACTTTGGCAAAGTATAATAAAGAAACTCATTATTTATCCACCTATTCCGCGAAGAAAGTGGCGTGTTTTGTCCGAACTCGCTTAAACTAAAATTGACGTGTTAGGGAGAAACAACCGAAAACTTGGCAAAACTAAACGTACAATAAAACTTTACTCTGAATAAAACAGCCGCTTGTCACCGAGCGGAGGTGTCCAATACTTTCTCGGAATGTGAATGTTTTGTTAAGGAAAAATGTTAGAGGTGACCAACAAAGTTGATAAATAAAAGTAGTAGCTCCGTATTCCGTATCTGTGTTATTATAAAAATTTTAATCCCTGTATTCTAAAAAAGCTTAATAAAACATGTTTCCCTAACAAAACAGTACTAATTAACGTTTCAAGCAGAAAATAACACAGCAATTCAACTCCGAAACAAGAATTTCTTTCTCTAATCTCGATTTTCTATTCTCCCCAGATTATCGCAGATTACGTGCCTGGCGAGCGTCCCAAAGAAACTAAGCTCAGTGCAAACATGTTAATTACTTTAACAGATAAAACTTTGCTGAAAGTTACACCTAATTTTCACCTCTGGCAAACAACGGGAGGTACCGGTGCTACCAGTACAATGCGGAACGAAATTAAAACTTCAGCCAAACATGCAGCCGGTGTTACAATACACAGATAGCTACCATTTGTGGACATGCGACGAGCTGAGGTGCAATAACAAACTTTGAACGTTCTTCTTGTTTCTTGTGGGGAGTAAAAACTAGACGTATTATAAGTTTGAGCTTTGATGATCTTAAAATAAATGTACTTATGTGAAAAAAATATATTTGTAAAGTTGCATGGGTGTTAATCTGTCTGAAAAAATAACTGACATGAAAGATCTTATTTGGGTAATTTCACTGACTTATTTTGTAAGTTTATATTTTAACATAATAACTGTAACCCTTGGTAATTTTATTAATTATTTTTGCTGAGGGGCTTGACTGTGCTCAATTTTATTGGAAACTTAACAATGGCAATTGTATATGTAAAATTAAAGCTAACGCGGTAATGTGTAGAGGTACCATAGAAATACTCATTGCCTTTTATATTTTCAATAAATATAAGCATATCTTATTATTCATACATTCTCTGTACAAACATGCCTGAATTAATTTAATATCCAATTTATGAAAAGTTATCTACAAAATGCAAAAGGAACACAATGCAGGTTTTTATACGCAAAATGTTTTTAAATCTGCTGATAATGCTTTTAAATTATTAATTGCTTAAAACAGACTGGCATTTTCCTGAAAACTCTGGTTAATTTAAAACTTGTTTTCCAAAATTTTAGCGAAAATTTATCGTAATGGCAAATGAAAAGAAATTAAAACAGTTTAATTAAACCTCTAAACGTAAAATACATACGTAATAATAAGTCATCATAGGTATGATTGGTTGCCACCGCTTACCGTCGAGTCCCGGAAACCTCGTTTCAAAGCCTTGCAACATTTTGGCCTACGGTGTCGCTTGTGCTGATGTCGCTTCAGGGACATCAGGACCTGTGCCAGACAGTCAGGTCTGATAAAAAAACTAATTATTACGTTTTAAAATTCTATGTCCCGCTTACACAACGAGTCTTATGACCAAACCAAATTACGACATTATTAACCGACTTCAAAAAAAGGAGGTTTTCAAATCTTCTGAAAGATTTTTTTTAACATTGCAGTTTTGGCACTAAATGCGTCTAAAAATTATTGCGCAAATAGGTCTAACATTTTTATTCAATAACTTAACACTCCATAGCCACATTTTCCTTCAAGACTGACCCATTATCGCAAAGCTTTTACTTAGCCGCTAAACTGATTCTGTCATAATAATTGGATGCGGGTACATTCCACTCAGAGCCTCACACAGATCCGGGCTATCAATCACACTGGCAGTTGACAGAACTCTTACATTTATCTCTATGCGCAAACGTGAACAAGAGACGCTAACTTGCAGTCGATTTTAATGGAAATAAAAGAGTTCGAGCTATGGAAGAAACTGAGGAACTTTTTTTGAGACGCACAGACATACTTCAAACTGGTCTACTTGATGATTACGAAGTCAGGTTCTTATATAGAGAGTTAAAAATGACACTACGATAGAGTCGAACTCATTCGAGTGTCATTTGTAACTCTTAGTATGAGAGCCCGATCTCTATCGTAATGCCATTGGTGAATCTCGGTTAGAGAGTTCGACGTGATCTTAGTGTACTTTGTAATTTTCAGTATGAGAGGTCATATTTTATTTTCACATTCATGTATACCTGATATAAAGATGAAATAAGATCTTTAATTTAAAAACAGTACCTTTTTTTCCTTAGTTTTAATCTTTATTTTTTTTGATACTTTAAAGTTGCAACACATACATTTAATATTTAAATATAATCATAGAATATGCTACACAAATTACAATATGTCGTCAAATTGGATTTTAACTTATATTATTAAAATGGTTTAACTTTTCACAATGTCAAATTTTAAAATCAAAATAATGACAACTTTGTAAAGTATTAAAATCATGTCATCATATATATAGGTAAAAGCAATGTGCAAGTGTGGTTTATTAACTATAAGCCTGTTTTCATATAATTAACCAAATATAAAATATCTCTCGCGCCAATATGCGCCAGTTTTCAATAAAGGTGGCTTACAAATTAAATACGGCTAAAAGGTTTAAAATTCGATTTACAATGTTATTTATTGAATTTTCAAAGAGATTACGTCGCTTCGTTAAGTCAATCCAATCAGAGTGAAAAATGATGTCGTGATATTTGGTTTCTACAGTACATGTTTTTTCTTGATTATGTGTAATATTCTTACAAAATAGGACAGACAAAATTGAGTGGTTAATGTATGTACTTGTATTAGTACAAGTGTACAAAAATAAAATAACACTCCTGAAGATTCTGTGCATATCTCATGGAAGTGAAATTGATAACCTATAAACAATATAAATAAATATTTCAGGCCATACTCGTATCACACAGCGCCATCTAGCCCCATACTAAGTTTACGCTTGTATCATGAGTACTTGATAACGGATAACGACCTTATTTTTTAAGTCGGCTTATTAAAAAGAACTTCATAGGAAGTCTCAAAAACTTTAGTAACCTTAAAAATAAAGTCCCTACTAGAGAACTAATTGAGAACATGTTTATTTTTTTAATCCCCCTGACAATTTACTAATTATTTTCATCTCACTGATTTAATTTAGTTGTAATAACCGGCTAGCACTTACGTTAAAAATTCCCCCGTCGCGGTGCGCGAGCGGCTGCGAGAGCGGAGCGGGCGCAGAGGCGCGGGGGTGCGGCAGCGGGTCGGCGAACCAGTCTGGACGAGGCGGCCAACCGGGACGCGCGTGCTGACTCGTCCTCCTGATGATGGAAACCTCATATTTCCGAAACTTGTCGAGCTAATTTTTCGACGTAATTTTTGACGTAAGTGCTAGCCGTTTATTACAACTAAATTAAATCATGCCTTACGGGAACTATAATACAGTGATCTCACTGATTAATGAGGGAAAAAATAAACAATATATTATAACTAAAAAAAAGAGTACATATGTACATTTAACCTAAATTTAAAACGTCCACATGTGGTATGGCGCAAGAACGCTGGCTGCATTCCCACGCTGGATTGCTATAGAAATCCTTTGAATGACCCAGCCAGCGTTCTTGTCTCATCTTACTAATTAAGATTATTTGTAAATAAAAATCCTGCTCGTTAGTACCTACCAACCATGTCCGTGAATCCTTGAGGAAAGCAAGCGGCAGAAAAATATTCTTTTAGCCCTCAGGCATCACGGCTTGTTTAGACAACTCGATACTAATTAGACGCAAATAAATAAATAAATATTCCGGGACATTGCACACAGCGCCATCTAGCCCCATACTAAGCCAACTAATAAAAGTTATCTTTAAAATAACATTTCTGTAAGTCTAAATAAATTGAGGACATAAACATGTTGGACTTTATTTTGTGTAGGCGAATTAAATGATTAAAAATTATTATGATTAAAGATTATTTAAATATTATTTGGTATCGTTAGTAAGATCAAACGCTAAGATTGTACACTGATTGGTGAAAAAGGGTTTTAGTAAATTTATAAAAATTTAGTTGATTGTTAAGACTCTTTCAAATTTGCAAAAGATTTTTATTTTTAAATTTTTTTTGACATACATTTTGCCCGGAAACAATGAACCTTTCGTACGGAACTGATCAATTTCTACGTCAGTTACGAGTAACATTGTATAACAAATTACGTCTAGCTTAGGCCCCATACTTTGAGACTGACATTTGAGACATCCATTCACAGAAGACAAGGAAATCCACAAGCATCAAGCAAATCGCTGTATAATTATGTATTTACCTTACATCAATTTCCAACGTGTCTCAAAATCCGAGACGCCGAGGGACTTATCATCTCAATGTAAACTCTAAACGTTGAGTGTGCCACGTTTGTAACTGAACCATATTAAGTTCCAGTTGAAGTCACCAGGATCGCAATATGACGCCTGCTTTGTCACCCGAGAGGGGGACGCACTTTATGTTCTATTTTAAATTGTGTTTGTTTTACGGAGACACGCGTGATCACTGATACGTGCGCTGCCAAAATGTAGAAGATACGTAAACTTGACAGCTGTGAAGGCGTTTACGTAGGTCGATAAGAGGGGGCGTTCAAATTGATTTGTTAATTTTGTGCTGGTTTTTAGCTGTCACACTCACAGTAAAATATTTTATACAGATAGCGCGAAACTGAACTCAATAAATTCGAATTTGTAGAAAAAATAATAGATTTTTCACTTGGTAGCTTAACATCCACCAATTTAAAGTTTCTTAAATAACATGTCACTATTTCACAAAGTAAGGTAAGGTGCAGTCTGAACTATGTAAGAAAAAAATATAAACAATTTTACCTACATTCATTCATAAACAAACTTAGATGTAAAGAATTACTTACGAAACCATGAGCCTAGAATCCGGCCCTTTCTCGGCGATATTTGTATTTGGAGTGCGATATTAATACGAGAGGTGCACCTGAGACAGAGTCGACTGAGAATAAATCTACAGTATATACAACGATACTCTCGCGTCTTCACTCCAAAAAAATATCTTATTAAAAATACTCAGCCTGGCAACAGACAAATTTCTTCACGACAATCTGAAATCACATCCATAAAAAAACAATACTTAATATAAACCAATTAAGCATGTTTCTTAAGCTCAACTCAATTTTCCCGAAAAGCTAAAATCCCTAAGGCGAGAGCTCTAATGAATTAATCAGAAATCTTCCTAGCAACGAGTAAAAGTATATACTCTCTGAAAACCAATGTCATGGCTAAGTGGACAGTAATTACTGAAATAAAACAGTAAAGGTCGTTTTCCTGACGATCTACAACAACATTTTGAGTGTAATTAAGTCTTCTAAAAGTATGTATCACCTAGTAGAATCAATTTTCAAACAATCACACGAAAATCAACAGATAAAAACAAAACACTATAAATTTTTATTAAAATGTTCATCAAACTTAAATAAATAAATAGAACTATGCGATACATCGGTTGTTTGTTTTCGCTCTAAAAATTTGTCAACAGACAAACATGTGTCATTTTCTGTTAAATTTATTTATTGTACATACAAGAAGCTCGACAGAGTCCTTAAGGTGAGTGATGTCAACCAGTCACGGCATCTCATGTTGTAACTTTGAAGGTGAAAATTTGATTCGTAGGAAGGCGGTTACATCGTTTTGTGGTTGCGATTATACGATACCTGCTTCGAAATTGTGTAGGAGATTATGTTTTGAAAATTTTGCTTGGACTTTTTTAACTTGGAGATTGAGTATACTTACCTACTTTTATAAACTACTTTCATTCCAGATTAACGTGAAACATATCGCTAGTGCCAAATAATTTTATCAACAAAAGTATTGAATAGCTGTTTATCCTATCTATCAATGAAAACAATGATAACCTGGAACTGTCATTTGACCAACAAATAAATACATATGAAATAAGTATTTTCATAGAAATAATTAGGAAAATAATCACAGAAATCTAAATAAACAGTACCTGTTTATTTAGATTTCTGTGTAAATAATACCAAGTATTATGATACCTTTTGCTATTTCGGAAAACAAAATAAGAGACTAATTGACTTATATAACGAGTAATACCTTAAATAACAAGATTAAAAACAGGAGCGTTACAATCCAACAAAAAAAATATAAGGAAAAGAAATAGGCGCGAAGCCAAAATTGTTTCCAAATTGTTTCTTTCCCAAACGGGCAATTTACTTACCGTAAACCCGTTTACCTGAGAATAGCCAGAATCAAAATCACAAGAAATTCATAGCAAATTTTGTTATTCTCACCGTTTATTCCTAGAGCTTTCTATTTAATTGAATTCAAAAGTTTAACGGCCCGAGTGACTTCATTCTCGAGGGAATATTTGCAAAGTCCATTTTCTGTGAAAGTAAGCATTCCAAGGCAGCATTTTCCTTTGTTAATTAGTTTTAAATTACGTGACGATCGCTGTGTTAATTCGCTAATTTCGGTATAAGATAAACCGATTGTTTGCCAATTTTGCACGTTTTAACTGTGACTGTTCAATTGTTTAGTGTAAATAAAAGTGTTGTTTGAGTTTTAGGTAACTATTAAGTATAATATATAGTATAAGATTTTATACATTGAAAGTTCACCAATTCAGTCTCAATCTTTATTCAATTAATATCTATTTTAATTGCATTTTTTGTCCTTATGTTCAAATTATTCCGGTAATTAATATAAATATATTTTCAGATTTTTACGAACCCATTTGCCTGTAGATATCTACAATATAGTTAGTTTATTAGCGAAGATACTTAATAATTATATCAAATCGAATTCGATAGAAAAAAATATGTTTATTGTATGTAAGTACTGGCTAACATCGATAAAAGTAAGTAGTAGTTAAGTGAAAGGTACTTAAATATTAACTTATATCTTTATAAAACGGAAACAACAACGTCTTTTCCTGTAGGGACAAAAATAAAGCGTACCTAGTGGTTTATCGAAAAACTGGATGCGGGCACACTAATCGTAATAACGTTTTGGTTGGAATTTATCCAATAAAAGCTTTTCTTTCACCTATTTTCTGGCTTGTTAGGACTTACGTCTCTGTTTTATCTTAAAATAACGTTTTCTTGGCAAAACAAGGAAAATGTTACTTAACGTTTTTTTAGCAGAAATCGGAGGTCTTTCGATTTAAGATCACTTAGGGTAATGTCACAGGAAATAATATGCTTTTTTGTATCTATAAAAAAGCATTTTAGTGTGCATTTGGCTATTTGTTATTTAAATATTTCTTTGTTTGTTATGTCAAATATATTATATCAGGAATTAAACCTTACGATTAAATTGTATTTCAATATCTAATTAACTTTATAAACGTCCAGCTATTTACATTACAAACATACAAGCGTTGACCCGCATATTAAGTGTAAGGACTAAAGAGTTGGTTTCCAAACAATGTTGTAACTATTATACTGAAAAACTTTATACATCTATCTACTTTATCATAAAATTATGTTGTTTTTTAATGAAATCTTCATCTGATTGGTCTAAATCTTCTACAACATCCCTGTATATATTTTTTCTTTTTATAAAATTTGATCAATAGTAAACTGTGCTAAATCCAAATATATTGCATTATTATTTTAACGCAATAGTTTAAAAAAATAAGCTACATTTTTCTGTCCAGCTCAAGCTTCTCCTTAGAACTATCGTTGGACAATGAGCATGGGCCACAACACAAGTACAGCAAAGGTATAACAAAACCAAAACTACCTACTTACAAGCACTCACACTATACAAGTATGTAAATAGATATAGTAGGCAGTCAGTTGATGCGTGACACAAACTCATAGACAGTGTAAAGCGGAAATTAAACGTTTTGTGTGGGACATTAAACGTTATTTACGATTATAGTGTTTGCACTAACGCCATCCGTTGCGCGCGAATCGATCATATTCGGAGCATCGCATGGGAAATTGGAAAGTGTTTTTTTTTTTTAATTTTATGTGTGTAAAGAATTAACTTTTTATTTGTTTCAGTCAACTTAAAATGTTTACCTCCGTTAATTTGGCGTAAAAATAGCATACTTACGTGTTAACTCAGACTAGGTTCACGCTTAAAGGCTAGGCATCAGAAAGTTACTCTAAATTAACATAAAGAAGGTCGTCTTTTTATACTAGAAAAATCAAACATATGTTGATTATGTGTAGTCCACTATTCCATTCATTTTACAACAGAAAAAACCCTTTTAAGCTTTTAAACTACTATTTTATACATAATACTTCACTTTTTCACACCCTGAAGACTATTTCCCCGCTGCCAATCAGTTGCCAATCAGCCAATGGCTGACATGGCCGCAACGGACTAAGTTCGCAATGATTTCTTCTTAGTGCCAAAATGCTAATTGACATGGCAGAGCGTCGAGGGAAATGAGTATTCGCCTTCGCCAGGAGTCATGAACAGGCGGTCCCATTAACTTTTATTATTCGCAGTTTTAAACGCGGTCCAAATTAGTTGGCCCTACTCGCGAACATCTCGCTCGCACCGTCTCATTATAGAAATGACACTCCAAATTAATTTATGTATTGCCTTTTGGAACAGAGCTAGAGTAGCGTGCTTAGGTATCTGTTATCAGACCAACTTTATTCACGCCTATTACTTAAAACTTAAAACAATATAACTCCTGTATTCATCAAAAAGAAATCTAGTAGGAACAGCAAAATAATGAGATTATTGCCGTAAACCAGAAAAGGCTTAGGTATGTCCTGCCGTGTGTTCCATTTACTGAGGATTTATAATTTATGTATATAAATTTTTTGCTACTATTTTTTTTCTCATCATACATGTAACGATTTTATAATACTTCAAAAGCGTACTCGTGCTTTAATTCTATCGTATAAGGTTGTTTGAAGCTCTTTTGAAGCTAATAAAGTAAAAGATTAGTTCCAGTCGCCTGAACGTTTGATTGGTCGGGCTACTGTCAAAGTCAAGTGGCATACCTAGAAACTCTATTTTGGGACATATCTCAGATTATGCATGATTGAACTTGAACTTCTGTTATGACGACCGTAGAGTTTACTGAACCGACTGATTGTAAAAATAAACTTAAGATTGATCTGTTTTTAATATTTTTTAAATTTTATATTTTAGTTGATTTTAGTTGGTTTCGTCAGAATTGTATCAAGATAGATAGCTCGTTATCAAGAGATGTGTCTGATGTGAGCGAGTATGGCCACAGTAATTATTATTTTATGATTATACGACGTCTATAATAAATATATATATAGTATGATAAAGACAAAAAAATACTTTTTAATGCGAACGTTATGTGCCAGCAGACTAGGTAGCACCGCGAGTCACCGCTAGTTAGTCATAAATTACCCGATTTTAACCAGCTCCATCGTTAGTCTGAAATCGTGTCTGCACAAACCGCGGCGGGTGTTTCGGATTTAGTTTTTCCTCATCCCAGCCTACATCGGCTGGTTAGACTAATTACACGGTCTAATTGGTTTGTCTGTCCATCTGTAACTGCGGCACCGCGGGACGTTCTAGTTAATTAGTATCCTAACCATTCCCCTGTGATTTACCTGTTTGAACGAGGAAAACTTGCTTTTTAAACCTGTACACTTTATTTGCGGAGTGTGTGGGGCTTTGCCGGAACATCTTGCTTTGCTTTTTTTGTTTGCGAAATTAAATAGAAAAATGTATGTGTACACTCAATCGAAGAGTTATTTCAAAATGCTTGTTTATCGGTAAAAATTGAAACGTTTGGTTTGTGATCAGAATATAGTGCAATTTGATCTGAATTTGGTCCAGATGATTTTTATTTACTTCGTGAAAATAGAGTGCGGTTGTATGCAATTCTAAGTATCTCCATTTGAAATATTTTCCTTTAATACCACCACTCATATTTATGATATTTTTCTTGTTACTAGAAAAGTTGTAAAACTGAAGCAATATTGAAAGAATCTCCTTGTACCACAGTCGAATCGATTCCGTAACTCAAACGTATCTAAACCAAACAGCGTATATGATTTATTCATCCCGTGAAGTTTAGAAAATGCCATTTAGTGCGGATTGCAGGCATTGGAGCGAGCGCTGACTGTCGATGCATTTTTGCGAGAGCATTATTTTGCAGTCGTCGGGACCCGACAGGCGGGCAATAAAGTACGGCGGAGCCGATTTGTCACCCAAAGACAATGTAGGGTGACTTCTGTTGCTAGCACCTGCGCTGCACTGGAATATAATATAATAGACATCAGTTATATATGCTGCGATTATGGCTACGTGTTGAAATCAGATAAAACTTTCTCAAAGCTGATTAGACATATATGTGACGGTTATGTTCACATCGTTAATAAACTACCAAATAGCTCGGTTACACCAAAGTTGAGTGACTTGCTTAGAAGTCTAGCAACTTTGTCGCTGTTTACGTCTTAAACAATACAAAAACATGTAAATAAGAAAACTCGCCGGTCAAATAATCATAAATACCTACTAAATTATCAATATAATAATTTACTGACAATATTAAAACATAAAAAACAGCGAAAGAAAAACTAAACATACAACTTCTAACTACACTTAGAAAATCTTTGGAAAAGTCTAAAAATAACAATATCAAATTACACCACACATGCCTACGTACCTATATACACATACTATTTGCTACTTTATAGGTCACACAAGAAAACAATAAGCTCCATCGGCTCCAAAGACCCCAGGTAGGTATCCTCGCAAATTGTCTAAGTTCCATTACCCCGTTCTGTGCACGGCAGCACGCGATGCTCACATTACAACGTAGAAAGATTTCGTTTCCACTTACAAAATCACTTTGTATCTTACTCCTTAGCTTTTAGGTAGACTTCGCAAATTACTTCGGAGAGTCTTCAGTTTTAAGGTAGATCAGCTTCTAGGGCTATTGAAACTGACGCCATCTTGTGTTGATGTAGTGCTCGTTTATGGGTCAAGTGTAATACACTAATATTACAAAGTTGAAGATTGTATGTACGAGTGTGTATAAATAAATAAATAAATAAATAAATATTTCGGGACATTGCACACAACGCCATCTAGCCCCACACTAAGCTAGCTAAGCTATGATTGTGCTTTTGTCATACGTCATGTGTTATTTATTTATTACATACTTATGAACTTAACAATGTGCGTAAATGATCAAGCGATAGTCAATATTGATACAAATAAAATGAATACATATAATATTTTTAACAAAAATAAGCACCGTGAAACGTTGTAAGTTAAAATAGCACCTGTCAAAATCTGAAACCCGAAATCGCCCTCTCCGACCGCTGTCCGCTTGAGTTTGTTTCGTTTTTCATCTCCCTTCAGATAAGCATTGCTAAGCTGTTACTGTTATTATGCACGATAACGCTCGACGTGTTACTGCTATTTTCATAACAACTGCTCTGCGATCTTGCGCTTACTGCTTAGCTAATTAAAACAGCTTAGTGACGTGAATATAAATCATGCAACTCTGAGTCAGGTCAAAGTAAAGCAGGATTAGTCTGTTTACGTTACTTAGTTTTTAAATGCATCTGTTTTAAATGTACCTACTTTTGTACTTTTAAAATATGCTTTACCTATTTACTACACATATTTTTTTAATAAATATTGTTATATATATTGATGTTTACTTAAAAAATAGCTAAATAAATTTGAGCCATTTTTCAATAAATATAGATTGAACATACATTTCACAATGTGGACCACAAATTTTGTCACAAAGTTTTCATATGCATAAGTTAAAAATATAACAATATTCAATTATGAGTGCAAAGCACTTTTTTCTTAAAAATTTCTATACTGGTGAGCAAAGAAGGGTTAAATTAATTTATAACGTTTTAACATAGCATCGTGAACTTATGACGTCTGTCCGAGGAAACTCATGCGTCAGCTGTAGCTGCTGCAAGCTGCAAGCCAGATACAATTTCACGCTGTGCCAACTTGCAAAACTCGTAGCGAAATTCTAATTTCATACAGAATACCATAAACAATGACCACAAAGACAGGTAACTAAAATTTCATCGCAGCACTTGAAGAGTTCTTTGAACTTGCGCTTCAGGTGGCATTCAGTAAAATTTCAATGTTAGATTGCAATGACGGTGGCCAAGTCGTCTTGCAAAAATTATCACGTGAAATTGTATCATTTTTTACAATATTCCAAAGAGTTTTAGTTCTATGCTTGCAGTTCAGGTGCAAGAGCAGCGATAATTAATAAAAAAACGCACAGATAAATTATACCATTTCTATATCAAGGCTACAATTTACATTTGTAAAGTATATTCCTCTACACAAGCCTTTGACCACATTTTGTATGCACTGACCAACCAGGATTTAGTAAAATTATCGCGTGAAATCGTATCCATTTTATTCAAGATCTAACAAATTACCTCACAAACATTTTGTCGTATGTGTAACGTATTTGTTCAACAATGGGGCATCTATTAGAAGTGCTGTCCTAGCACAAAACGGATGGAAGCGCGATGCTTATATTTAACATCTATGACGTGTCACTTAACAGCTGGCCACTTGCAGCGTGTCAGCTTCAGTTTAACATATTTAACTCTTTGAGTACGTTTTGTGGTTCAAGATATGTGGTTTAGTTTTGTAGCTATCTAGTTTTGAACTGAGTTTTAATTCTAATCTATGTATGTAGATGATGTAATGATGATGTAATGTACATGACGTTAAAATAAAAAGTAAGTTTGTAAAACCAACAAATTTTTTTTGTTTTCAATTTTCAAACAATTTCTCTGTACGATTTTTGGAAATACGCAACTAATCCATTTCCGACTCGTGAGTTTTCCGTTTACAAAAGCCGTAAAAGTTAAGTTTTTGGTTCCCATTTACGTAAGTTACTAGTAACCAGTTATATAAACAGCAAAGAACAATTTTATCTGCAAGTAAAGGTGTCGTTGTCAAACCTAACTGAATGCAGTGCCGGATGTTAATCGAACATTATCGACCACCGAAGCAAATACATAAATAATCCCAAGAGAACATATTGGTAAAGCAATTTTAGAAGTGTTTGCTCAATTAAGCCCGTAACTGAACACCTATTAAGTTTTAATTTAAAGAACAAGCTCAAATTGAACATTGGAAATTTCCTGTAGAAATGTCTCATTAAGAATGCTAAAGCTGGCGAACAAAAGTGGATAATCTGTTTGCCGTCCAAGAATATTAAAGAAGCGGACCGGTCCGGGAGTCTTTTGTTCAGATCAAAGTAATCTCACGGCTTTTTACTAATTGACCTTTGCATTTTGATAGATTTCTCTAATTTTTGGTAGGCATGATGCAACGTATTTATTTCTCTAACATTGAGTAGGAACAAACTTATAAAATTACAAACTTTTAAAAGCGCAATCATACTGGACATTACGCCCTAGCTACCACCCGCAAGTGTAAAACCTGTCACCAAATTCCTCAAAGAGTGTTCCGGCATTCACTTTTGTGAGCCAGTTCAATTCCAGTACTAGGTAGCTCTACTATGGACCCACCGTAGACTGACTGTATTATGTTAAAAAAAAACAGCACTCAAAACAATTTCATGCAGCTCAGTATTAGCAGTATTAGTATTATACTGAAACTGTTCTTCATTTCTCAGTAATTATGTCAGCTTTATGATGATCTTTACAGATTTTATCTTCAGTTTGCATTCTGCGAAAGAAAAACAGATACAGTTTAAAGGATTTTTCAATTTTCTAAAAGACATAATTTTAAAAATTACCAACCATCTTCACAATCAACTAAACTCTCAAAGTCTGAACGTCTGAAACGCGATATATTTGCATTTGTAATTCTCCTACTTTTCATAAGAAACTGCAATTTGGTTGGGCTGCATGGTTCTGCCTAGTATTTGCTTGTTTACAATCGTGTGTTGCGTTTTTGTTTCCTCACTCGAGTTTCGAGAATACATTGCTCGGTTTACTTGAGATGGTTGGAGTTTTTTGTAGACTTTTGGTGGTGGAGAAGCAATGTATTTAATATTATTAATAAGGTCAATGAGTTGCGTTTGTGGGCAGGAAGTAGTGGTGAGGTCGGGTCAGGCACGCCCTCCGTCGGTAAGGCACCACGGCCACTCGTTCTTGGAAACTTCTAATAGTTTTGCTAAGTTCAGTGCACGACAATTTATACCTATTTAATAATTTGTGTTAGTATAGCTGTTATGGGAAACAATTTTGTGTACTCGTGTTTTTCTTGTTTGATTGGGTTTTTATGTACCAATGCAAAAACAATAAAAATTATAATTCTATCTATATCATTTCTATATATTCTATATAATTGTAATTGAAAACTTGAGTCAATAGTAGACATAATATCATAATGCAAATGATAAGCTCTAATTTATCTTATGGTGCTACTTTCTCTTTCCTTGACATTAAAAAATTAAGCGAAGTTACTTGAAACACCCACAGACCCGACACTCCGGTTATAATAAATGAAGTGTGCCAGAATTAGCTTTGCTAACTTTTTAAAACAAAATTCTGCGAAGGCTGTGCTAGTTCAAATACAAGTGAATAATAATACCTATTCGAAAATCAATCTCGCCTAAATTCTATAAACAAATTCACTTGCAAAACTAAATGGAAACTGTTCGAAACATGAAAACTGAACAAGGTGTAGTGAAAACCGTTAACGCAGTGCAAGCGGATGCAATACAAGCCTCGTTGCCAGCAGGAAATTAACATATTAGTCCAAAACTGTTTCATTTAACACTATGTTTTGCAGTTTTTATCACGATCCCATGATAGCGTTTGCACGTGGATTGTAAACGATGTGACGATGATTTGTTTATTGTATACTTATTTTTTACAGCCGTTTTCTTCTGTCTTACGATGCAGGCGTTAAAAATCGGGCTCAGAAATATGAGAAGAAATGTCATTGATAATCGACAATTTTTAATTACATATTCGTTCATATAATTAGTTTATTGGCTTTCGGAAAATACTTTCTACTACTAATAAAATTCTTAACATACTTTTCTTTAAAATAGTGTACTATAACAAGACAGTGAACCTAGAGTTTAAACGTTTAATGTGTATACCAAGGGAATAGAACAAAGACAGATATATAGTATCAGAAACAAGATTTGTTACGATCGCCAACAAGTAATGGAGAACATATCAATCGATCTGGTTACACTAGTTGTTTAAAATTGAATGTTATGGGTGCAACAACATATTGAAATGGGCTTATGTTTGTATCACCAACTTTTTTTATAGCTCTTAACAGAATAGTTTAAGAGAAACATGTATATTTACTATTGTACATACTAAGTACATATATACAATTTTCTTTGGATGATAGATCCTGGAAAAAATAACGATTTCTGAAAAACACTAACCTTATCCATTTTGTTGAATCTTCAGATATATTCTTAGAATCACAGTACATATTCTATATTTAAATAGCTCTAAGAAATTCAAGCAGTTATAGGCCACTTAAAAAAGACCTAGAACTATTTCCAACAATCTAAGCCCAGTTACATTGACCTCCAAAATGATGTTCAACAGATTACAACATAAAGCAATTCAGGTACAATACTACATTGCTAGAATATTAAATGAGCAATCCTGAGTTTGAAACCGCCGATTCAAGGTAGCTTAGACCGATTAATGAAATATGAGCGTAGAACTATTAAAGTTTCCGGCGAGTAAGCTTCGGAGTACGAGGCTTAGACACGGGCAGATGTTGATCGGCTGATTATACCAACGCTTTGTATGTTTATAGTAGATAACTTTGTAGATGGTTTTAAAGATGTGTGTATTACAAGCTTGAAGTAAACCTGACACTTTAGACCAAACATCAAATACACCATCCTCAACGTTAAAAGTACGTAAATAACATGGATATAAACAACACTTTATTTTCTTACATTATAAAACTTCAATAATCTTATTATTGTTCGACATTTTGCTATAAAAGTATATATTTTATATAAATTTGAAAGAATAATCCGATTTACACTCGCGCTATTTACAGACTAGATTAACATGCTACATATTGTCGTTTCATTTATTGACTTTACGGTTTATTCTGCGTTGCGCTGTAGCACGGAACACATTTTAATGTATATACAGAACTTACATAAGAATCCGTTTTTTAGACTGTTATATATATACACTCTCCCACGCTTATAAGATCTCACTATCGTGTAGGGTCTGTCATCTAAAATGCCTGGTGGAACTCAGACACCTACCATAGTTATATGTAAATTAGTCAATCTAACAATCATTTAAAACAAAACCAGCATAACAACTCATTCACAACAAACACACACACCTGGTGGTGGGATTGTCACTCCAGCGCTACTGGTGGTACTCAATCTCGCCATCTTTCATCACTTATACACTCAAAACACTTAACTCTCACTTTGATTATATGCACCCTGGAAGAGAACTAGCTCCCACGAACCCTACTGTGGAAGCAAGGGACTCATATGTACCTAAAAATGGTATTATATCCCACTCTCTAACTCATTATTTTGGAATATACTGCTCATTACAATTCGCCGTAAGTTTTATAAGTATATACTATAATGCATGATAGTTCTAAGCCTAATATTCTATTAATCTGTATTAAACCATTTAAGTTTTTAACAGTAAATAAACGAAATGTATTATATGAGCAACAAAAATGTCGTAATCATATATATGTATAATAAAGCTGAAGAGATTCGAAAGTCTAATCATTGAAGATATTTAAAAAAACATGTTTGCAGATATTACGAATTGATACCAGAACACGTTCCAACAATTTCTAGCAAAAATAACTGCTTATCTGTTTTTCTGTTTATTTAAACGCTAATCACGCAAAAATGGCTGAAAGGATCGTCATAATTATTGGTATGCAGGTAGTATGAAGTCTTAGGAGTGTCATACGCTACTTTTTATCCTGAAATAATGCGAGCGAAGCCACGGGCGTCCACTAGTATCTACTATATAAAACGGTTCTGTTCCTGGTTGTAACCTAGATCTAGCGGCACTATGGTGACCGAGCTGTGGTCTCCAGGTCCGCGAATACAGATAATAAATCATTTTGCCAACTGAAATCTGATTCTATTATTTTGCTGCTTTGCTGATGTAGATTTATGGAAAGTTTTGCTTTGATATTCAGGACTCAAGAGGTAAATAGAATTTAATGGCATCAATAGCATATTATATTATAAATAACGATTTAATTAATTGAACTTGATTAGCTGATAAGTTGTAAAGTCAAATCTTGGGTAAATAAACAGGTTTAGACTTTAAAATCAATATATGTATGCAGTACTGACGACGACCAGCTCGGGCACCATGGCCTCTCACGTTCGAGGAGTGCTAGTAAAATTAGCCGGCACGCTAGTCTGAACGACATCATTCGCCGGGCTCTTTCCACTGCCGATGTTGCAGCTATGCTCGAACCGAGCTGCCTAGCACGTCACGATGGGAAAAGCAAATAAAGGCACTGGAGCGGTGCCTTATATTGCCGAGACACAAGAGACGCAGTTTTGCTAACCTCGGACGAGGTTATATATTTAAGCCTTTTTGAGTCGACACTTTAGGGCCGTGGGGTTCGGGATCTCACACTATTTTCCAAAACCCCTCGGAGCGCTTGGTTGGCGCGACGCGTGAAAAATAAATGCTGGACTTTTTTGGCGCAACAGGCATTGTCATCCAGTGTGGTAATGCAGCCAGTATCAGCATACTGGCTGCATTACACGGCACGCTGCCCTCTGGCAGTGGGCTTGAGTACTTAGACTTTCTTTAGGCTTTTCTCAAGATTTTCTAAGTGCCCCTTATTTTTTGTAGTTTCAAGTAGTATTTTTAGTTTTTCTTCCCTTGTTACAAATAATACTTTATTTACAGAAAACTTAAAGTTACACCCTTATAAGCTAAATTAAATAAACTTACATGTCACACAATGTTGGTGCATTGGGGTTCTTTGCCATCTCACACTAAGAATCGAGGACCCTGTGACGTGTTGTTTTTTTTGTATTATTATTGTAAATAAAGGTATTAAAGAAAATACATAAACATAATGTATGTTATCTAGATTAGAGTCTTAGAAAAACAGAAAAAAAATTGAGGCATAAATACAATTTTTAGTTTAAAAATGATGTTACCTTGAATTTAACTACACAATTCTCCGCAAAGCCGATGTTAAACATCTCAGTACAAAAGTGAAAGAAACTATTGTCTGTATTGTATAGCAAACAAACCCACGCGAAGTAAACTGTCTATTCACGAGCTACTTTGATAGTTTCCTTCTATATCGGAACTTTTATAATGGTTGTAATAAATTACTCCTCTCTTATATCGGTCTGTAAAACGAGTTCTTTGTTGCTTGCGGAAGTTAATTGTTCTTTTATTTGCTTTTGTTGTGTATTTATTTATTTTGAGGTATTTCCGGGGTTCGGGATATCTTCTAGATATTGGAACATGTATCAAATCTATTTACAAGATGTATGTTATCGCATAATACTCGTATGTCTGTACGTCTATAAATACCTGATTATTTTTTTTAAAGAAGTTGGTAAAATGGATGTCGGCCAAGATACTCGTAGCCAAATTTAATTTATAAAAAAATAATTAATCAAGTTACAATCTATGAGGTTATAACATTCATCAAAAATGTTTGAAAATGCATTTATATAAAAATTTAGAAGTTTGTGATATGAATTTGCAAATGACTTTTTTACATTCTTGTTGTGTTCTTCTTGTTTTATTTTAGAACTACATACCTCGCAAGTTCGAAAAAGTAAGTGCCGTAGGTTTCTTTTGGTTACATTGTAACAAACAACATACAAGTTGTTCAAAGTGCAGTGTACTAGATGTTAAAAAAAATAAACAAGATTGATGAAAGTCCTTTAAAATGTAAGGTATCTAAACAAAAATCTTCAAACAACCAACAAAATGGGTCTTATTAGAAAACGGGGCTTAACTGTTAGTCCAGAACTTTGAAAATATGCAGTCCGTTTTTGTTGTTCAAAATTTGTCTGACTACTATCTTAATAATCTAACTGGTAAAATGTTACCAATAATAATACAACGTCCTAATTTAAAGTTGACATTTGATGTGATGTTTGAACAACAAGAACCGACTTTTTATTTTCAAAGTCCTGAACAAATATATAAAACGCGTTCTGTAATAAGACGAAATAGGTTTAGAGATTTTAAAAACAACATTTGCATGAAAAATAATTCAATGTTACTGCTGTAATAGTATAATTTTGTATTGATTATGTTCCTAAAGAAACGTCATACGTCAATTACAAAAAAAAAAACATTTTTAGAGGTATTGCAAAGCAAAAATAGTGATAGCTAAAAAGTTGGAAACACAAGCAAAAGGAAAACGTAAGCTAGCTAACATTATAAATTTTCTTTTAGCTTAACAAACTATCCTTGAAGTTAACAAGAAAAAGAGTGAACACACGTCGAAGATTCGTTTTCAATTCGCAGCCTCATTCGATTCCGATTTCTGTATAATTGGGATATCGAGATCTTGCTCAATTGAACACTCGATTACTCGTTTACGAGCTCACCGATGTTTGAGTTGGTCGCCCGTTTGATTGGGTTTGCATTGCACTTCGAGTTATCTTTGAATAAATTTAATACTCAAGAAGGTTTGTCTGGTGGTGTTAGGTTTAAGCCGGGCCGGATCTCACTTGTTCCCTGAGATTAGCAACTCCAACTTAGTCCGTGGTAAAGTAGTTGGATTCAACTAACTTCCTTTGTATAATATGAACTTAGTTCACTGGTATATGTTGTGTAGAATCAATGTTCTACACAACGAAGAAATCACTGGAATATGTCTAGTTTTGCTGAAAAGAAAAGCGCAAGGGGACATGTCATTGACGGCTTACAAAATATCACAATTCTCATCAGCCCGTAATATTAACAAAGTCGTGATTGTTTTTGTAGTAATGTTAACTAAACATCTTAATTTTGTTGAAGACTTTTTACAAAAACTAACTTAACGTACAAGCAAACATCACAACTCTTTGTAAGTGAAGTATAACAGAACTAGCAATACTCGCCAAGTATGACATGGGCAGCGGCGCGGCTCTCGAGCGCTGCAGAGTACTCCGAGATACAAACTTTGTAAGTGAAGTATAACAGATCTAGCAATACTCGCCAAGTATGACATGGGCAGCGGCGCGGCTCTCGAGCGCTGCAGAGTACTCCGAGATACAAACTTTGTAAGTGAAGTATTACAGATCTAGTAATACTCGCCAAGTATGACATGGGCAGCGGCGCGGCTCTCGAGCGCTGCAGAGTACTCCGAGATACAAACTTTGTAAGTGAAGTATAACAGATCTAGTAATACTCGCCAAGTATGACATGGGCAGCGGCGCGGCTCTCGAGCGCTGCAGAGTACTCCGAGGTACAAACTTTGTGAGTGAAGTATAACAGATCTAGTAATACTCGCCAAGTATGACATGGGCAGCGGCGCGGCTCTCGAGCGCTGCAGAGTACTCCGAGATACAAACTTTGTAAGTGAAATATAACAGATCTAGTAATACTCGCCAAGTATGACATGGGCAGCGGCGCGGCTCTCGAGCGCTGCAGAGTACTCCGAGATACAAACTATTCTAATTAGCAACCACTAAATAACCAACTTTGCCCACTGAATGGCCATTTTTACCCAAATATTGTAGCTGTTTCAGCACTTCAATGCGGAGGACTGAGGTGAATTTTTACAATTAAAACTGTTACGGTGAAAATGAAAAGGGTGCTGTTTTTTAGTGGTTTTGTAACAAGTTATTAATTGAACTAAAAGTTAAGTAATGTTACGAAATCGGCATTGTTGGCCCTGTCAAAGTAGATAACTTTGTATGAGAGTGGTCAACTCTGTTGTCGGAAGTTTTTAAACTGATTGACGGGTTTCTAACATGGGTTAGCGACTGCAGTACTACGCCCAACAGCCGGGACCAGCTGTTCAACATCATATACCTTTTTTTTTAAGCAATCAAAAATTATTTTTTAAAGAAAATAATTAATTAAGCTATGTATTTTTTTCTTATAAAATAGATTTACAAAAGGTACGGACTAACAAACAGCTGATAAATACTTAATTACAAGCACATCGCAAGTTTTCCACTTAGCACCGAGGTGTGAGGTAACTGCTATCTGATTTGAGCCGTTAAGTTCTAGTACTTACCGCAACATGTTCCTTTGATTTGAGCCTTGATTTTGATTAAGCCTTGGCTAGATATTAGGAGAACATAAATTAATATTGTATTGGTATAATTTACTCTGTATGTACATATGTAAGTGTTTCTTACAAAACATATAGGTAATAAAATCGGCTTGTTGTTGTATTTACAATTTACAAGAGCTTTTTATAATTATTATGTATAATAGGTAGTTGTAACACAAGTTTTTGTAAAGTGAAACAAAATATTTATTTTATTAATAAAAGCTATTCTGGTATTGGCTGTTTTCCACCATCATAGTCAATGTTTTTCCAACGTCATGATTACATCAACATTAATTTACATACGCTTTTCCAATATGCGAGTGAATTCGAAGGAACAGCAGAAAACTTCTTACTTTGGGATTTAGAGATAGATAGATAGATAGATAGATTGATACTTTATTGGACACAAAAAACATAATACAAAATGGAAAAAAAAATAATTAAAACTAATGCCACAAATGGCGGCCTTATCGCTAAAAGCGATCTCTTCCAGGCAACCGTAGGATGGAGAGGAAAATATATAAAAAAAGACTAGACGGGGTGTACAATAACGAGCACATGAAATTTGACTATAAAATAAATATAAACATTTAAAAAAAAAAAATTGTACTCAAACCCATACTTACATATGTATATTATACTACGTAATATATAAAAATATACTAATGTGCTAATACTACAAAAATAACTACTATAAACTTACATATAAATAAGTACAATATGCTATAAACTTACATACAAATAAGTACAATATATATAAATATAAATTCATAAACATACATAAACTAATAAGCAGCAGGTTTAAATAGTTTGCATGGACAGATACCAGTTCTTTACTTGGCTTTTAAAAGATTCCAGTGACGGAGCCTTCTTAATGCTAAGAGGCAGCTCATTCCAGAGGCGAACAGCTTGCACAGCAAATGAGCGCCCAAAGAAGGATGGCGAGTTAAATTCCGGGTGAGACAAAGTTAGCATTTCCGACGACCGAAGATTACGAGCATGGGTGTCATGTACATATTTGAAACGACATTTTAAGTAACTGGGAGTTGTAGGATTGAATAAAATATTGTAAAGAAGGGACAAGATACTTAAGTAAGGGAGCTTACTCTATAAATAGTACATGATAAAAATTAAAAATATTTATGATAATACGATATTGTTACAATACATATACCTATACCGGGAGAGAAGTACATATACTTACCTAAAAATGAGTCAAAAATAGAGTTTTAAGCTTACTTACGTACTCTCTTATTAAATCCCAATCAACCCACTAAAATCACAAGAAAATATAAAAATTGTACTTAAAAAAATGAAAGAAACAATATGTCGTTTCTTTCACAGTGCGTAAGTATCTTTGTACTAACAAGTTTTGACCATCAGTTATCCAATCTAACAGAATACGTAGGAACACAAATTATTTACTTTACAAAGTATAAAGTTTTGTATTTCGCATTCGTTATGTTTGCAAGCATCTAATTATACCCTTTGCCAACGTTCCGCAGAGGAAGAAATAATAAAGCGAATAAAAGCGAGGATGAGCAAAACAAGAAACTTGGATGGCGGTAAAAGATTTCTAATTAAATTGTTTACTTTAAAACCATTTTGTAAATAATTAAGAGAAAGAAATTTTTTACCTGACGGTAGACTGACGGTGTACGTTACGATTAAAAATTGCCTTAAATTGGTAAAAATACATGTTTGTAGTGTAAATGTGTAACTTTTTTAAAAAGGTTATCAATTATTTTTATTACTTATACTAATATGAATTGCTCTTTTTGTTTTATTGTATTAGAATAATTAATATTGTCAACTAGAACTCACGTAAGAACCTGCCTCTCCAAAACACAGTTTTTACTAGTGAAAGAGTTAGAGCCATTTATAAACTACATATAACCAAGAAAAGGCCGACCAATGTACTTAGGTTAAGTAATTTTACTGTAAATTGTTTTCTATTTTTGTTTTCTGGTGTACAATAAAGTTATATTGATTGATTGATTGATATAACATGTTATTTGTTTACAATAAATTTATCTTCATTCTTATAGTGTTATTCTTTGCACGTCAATTGGCAAAATTTATGTAAAACATAACTGTAAACTCGTTATGTAAAACAGAAGTATTTATAGAGCTACTGAAAGCCATCAGCTTTTGTACACGTTGAGTGCAGTAATCCAATATAATGCAACGGAAAGAAAAAAATAAACTGAATGTTACTTAATTGGCGAGAGGATTGGTTATGGTTGGTCTGTGTAATAGTTAAGATAACAGTTTCAATTCGTATAATCTAGCTTTATAATAGCTAGCTAGCTTTATAATATCTAGCTTTTTTTGCTTCAAACCTAAGTTCAAGTAAGTAAATATTTTTACATAATAAAATTCGTATTCTTAATTATTTTTCTAGTACGCGTAACAAGTGAGCCCTTTGGTGGCTTTTAATAGTGCAAAGAAAATATTTGATTCAAAATACTAAATCGTTGCGCGATGTGATGAAGATACCTGCTAGATATTCAATCGTGCACTCCAATGTTTTAACAAAGGCAATCCGTATAAAAGCTCAAAATTCAGTCTACAATTTTCTCAATACATATTAATAAATTCTTTCAGTGTTTATTATTAGACTTTTCAAGAACAGACCTGTAAGAATTTCAAAACTATTTTTGATACATTTTTATTTTCTCCTTTAAGGGCTACGAATAAAAAAAAGCCTTTACGTAGTTAAACATTTGTACGTGATATTGAAACTAACTTGTAAACGTTTTACGAAAATATCACAAATAACTTGTAACGGTCTTTGTTTCTCTGTTATAACGGTTTTGCTCTTGAAATCTTGATTGACATTAAATTTATTTAACATTTCCAAAGTTAAAGGCGACCATTAATCTTTCTCTTAATAAATTCGCTTCGTCGTTGTTGGTTAAATTTTTCTTCTCTTTATTTTAAAATCTTTTATATATTGTAAGTTAGGCTCAGTAGTGTGACTTAGACAGAACCTGTATCAAAAATGAAGATAACGTTATAATTAAATAGTTTTAGATATCTTTTATTTACTTTACTCTGATGTGTGAGATTATCGCTTACCAAGCTCTACTTATTTATTTAATTAAGTAATAGTAGTTTATGCAACTGTCATATAATGAAGTTACTATTATGAAACTCGCTGCGCTCGTTTCATAAACTCACACTCGTGTTTTAATACCCGTGTTATATGCAGTTGCATACACTACTTTATCTTCACTAATTCGCTATCCATTTTTAACTTTTAATTTATTAAATTAAATTCACGCGTACGTGTATTGTCACAGTGATTTTGCCGCCATTAAAATCTAACCAATGAGAGCGCAGCTGCGCGCATCAATAAAACGCGACCAACCTGATTGGCCCTGCAATCAGGTTGGTCGCGTTTTATTGATTTTATAATGAGATATTACGATATCGATGTGGATATTATACCATCATATGAAATTGCTTAAATTGAGTGTTTTGTTGTCTGCGCTATAACAGCTGTAAATTATAAGTCAAGTATAGGAAACATAAGTAGAATGTAACAACATTAGTGTAGATAAAATACTATAAAATTCTCTTTAAGAATTGTTGTGTTTTTAATGTTGTAATAGTGTATTTTAGCCAACATTACTTTCACATCACTGATAGAATAATAATATAAGTGTACAAAAAAGTCCTGAGAAGATATAACACAATTTCTATCAGAAAATGCGGATATAAAATCGCGACAACCAAATTTATGCAAATAAAATGAACCATTACGCTTCGTTACACAGTCCGTATCGACCGCTGGGAAGGGATCGACTAAAGTTTCCAACAAAACTCTAACAAAATGATTTAATTTTTTTAATTTCAATGTATTAATTGTTTGACTTGAAATGTGAGACGGAAATCTCATAGAAAACTCTGTTTCGCTTTTATTTCAAAAAGGAAGCACAAGTCGGAATTAGGCGATTCAATTGAAAATGTTTTCAAATGAAAGTATCGCAGAGTTTAATTTATGATGTGTGGTATCAACATACTTGGAAATTTATATACATTATTAAACTTGAACCTACCTCGGACAGTTTCATTACGGTTGCGCGAAAAACAAGCCTACATAATGAGCGATAATATGATAGATCCTACGCAAATGTGACCTTTAAAGGCAGCTCATAGCAAGAAAACTGTAGGGGTTAGTAACAACTACAACGGGAAGAAGACCATGAAAAAAATATTTTTATTTGCCTGGATTTTTGTTCAATGTAGTTCAGAAAAGGTTGGTCGGTAAATAACCGCAGCCAGGGTCACGTAGGAGCATGTATTTTACTCGGCGTCCTCCTGTTCTATTATTCAATCAAACAAGCATTGCTTTGATGTTTATTACTCTTCTCCTAAATGATAGGTGGCGATCGATGACCGCACTTTAGGGAAAAACCATGACTCGCCGCAACCATTACACATTCTGAATTGATTAAGTTTGAATGAAGACGACCCTCTGTTTGTTTTGCTGTATTTTTTCCAATTTAACTTTTGGTTGAGTTGGATAGCATGGATAGATTAAATAGGTTAGTGTAAGATTAGGAATGAATAAAAGTGTGCTAAACAAAAGGTTTTAAAGCATTAACCGTCCTATCTAAATATTCGAATTAATAAACTTCATACGGCAAAGTAAAATAGCCTTTTACAAGTACTTATAGATTAGAATAATACTTAATGAGTGTACATTTGAGAAGATAATACAAAGCTAAACTTGAATAAAATAAAATTAATATTCTTAGATAAGTTAGGATTAAACGTATTACGATAACCTTGATCTAGGTCTACTAAGTAAATATTATATTTTATAAGCATTACCTTCATTTTGCTAAGAAAAATAGCAAAATTGTGATCCGATATTCAGAATACTATAGCGGATTATTCGACAATGCCATGCGTTTATGGTCTAGTTTCTGGCAATGCCGTCAATGCACGAAGCCCCTAACACGAGTTTCTCGTTGAAAAATCGGTAAAGAACTCGAATCAAAACTTTGCTTTGACCATTCGATCAGCGGCAAAATAAAAATACATTGCTCCAAATATTTAGAAAAAAAAACTTTTAATTTTACTGTTAGCACTTGGCCACTGTTAGCCTGATATTAAGGGGTTATAGCCTAATAGATATGATTGAGCTCATGCGGGTATTTTGAGATTTACACGACCAGTGAAGTATCAGGAGAATCTGACAAAAAGGTCTAGGACTCCGTGAGGTTTATAAAAAAAAAGAAAAAACGAAGCCATCTGGTGGCGAAACGGAGTTCGCAGGGTTTGCTGGTTTTTTTATGTAAGAATTACTATTTTTGTGTAAATTATACCTACGTACTTGCTTATAAGAATAGCTTAGCTACAATACTTTTTGCCGCAGCAATCTCTATCTTATTTTAAGATATTTTTACTTCGATAAAATAGTTGTCACAATAATTGAAACGAGAATCCCGTGCTAGGGGTAGAGTCCTCCAGGAAATACTTAGGAATTGATTCCGGGGCTGAGTTTGCAGTGCTGTTGAAGACACGATAGTTCCCCTATCCTATCCGGGACGAGTGCTTTCCGATGTCTTTAGCCGCCTTTGTCGCAATGCACACATTTCTAGACTGGATATTTTGATAGCTGGAAAGACTAAAGGATTGACTAATTTTACATCTCTTATTTGATAATTAATGTAACGATTACCAAATAAATTTAAACTAGATAGTGTTGCACTTACGAATAATTCTATAATATAAAAAAAAAACTATTGTCTATGATGGAGCATGCTACTCAGAAAACCAATTCACTCTTATTCTGATGATCGAGACATTGATTATTAATAACAGAATATTCGCATCACTCCCTAAAACTGTAAGAATATTTGAACAAAAAGAAATTCTTCGACATCATATTAAAAATATATAGTAAATGCATTGTGGCAACCAATAAAAGATTAATTATATGCTATGATTATATTTCCTGGTGACAATGTCTACCTTAATAATGAATATCCACTCCGCAGAAGCTTATCTTTTTGTTGTGTTAATATTTTGTTATCTTCCAAACTAGTTCATAGAAATCTATTTTATGCCAGTAATTAGCTGATAAACTATTACAATGTAAACGAAATATTGCCATAACATGCTTCAAATATTTAAATAATGTGAAACTGTGCCGTTCAGTTTGTTTGTTTTTGACCGTTACATTATTTTATTACATAAAGTACCGAAGTTTATCCAAAATGTTTCGTAAACAGAGTTTAAGAGTAATTAAATTGATTCAATTGCATTAATTTCAAATACGAATGCGCAAATACTGGGGCCAAGACGGAACTCGCAGTAAATGATACCAATTTATAAAGTTTGGAATTAGTGCGGAGGAGCCATAAATTACAAAGGAATGGATTTACGTTACAAATGACAATAGGGTTAAGAAAAGATAAGGATAGATCTATTTACTCTCGTAGATTGATTGAATTTAGTCTGTACACACAGACTGGCAGACTTAGACAGAGCAGTACATGCACAAAGAGTTTAGCAAAGCTGTAGAACCTATTTCGGAGTAGTTGAAACCCTTCTTCTACAAAATGCGCTAGGAAATAAGTTTACAGTATTATCTACATCATTTATTTTTACTCTGTACTTTAAGGCATTATGTGAACACATTTGATTCCAAAAGTAAAACGGCTGCGACTGCCAAACTAAAATACCGCAAGATCTTTTATATCGCATTAAAACGGCTGAAGGTTCGTTTTCGCAGCGCAAATTCTGTAAGAGGGATTCAAAAACTGTTCCTCGAGGGATCTCCCCGATATTCATTTGGGAAATATTGCGGAACGCTCGTTCGGAACACAATAATGGTGCAACTTGTTCGCAAATCTAGTTCCAGAGGCCTCTTAAACTGGTACAAAATTTTATTACACCCTTCGAGAGGATGAATTCTTGTTCCGGGATTTAAGCTAACCCAGAAGTAACAACAATATTAATCCCTTTATGGAATATTAAACAAAATACTCCATTCATTTACGCAACTGGCGTGATTTTGTTACTAGGCATACGTACTTTGTAAAAGGATAAAGCACCCACGAGAGTAAGGCGTCAACGTAAAAGAAAATTGACTACAAAAAGAAGGAAATAAAAACGTCGCATTGAGATTTATGTTAATGTAAGATTGGTTACATTTACTGGACTCGCCGCACTCTTGCCTCCGATATAATATGTTAATGCACGCAGTCAGGTGTTCGAGCGAGCGTTTCGTTCAATTTAAGACGATTCAAAAGCCAAAAGCGGGGATTAGTCTTGAGGGCCTTTTAAGAAATCTACAGAAATAAAGACATTCCCAACAAATGTTACAGAATGGTGAATTTATTTGCATAATTCAGCAAACCTAAATCCTTTGTCCGCGGCCCGCCGCTGAAATAATAAATTTACTCCATGTTCTACACCCCAAATGTTCTATCCGAACAAAATTATTTAGCTATTTAAAAGCAGCCTCATTCGAGGGACGTTTTCGCGCAGCTTCAATTTAAACTTCAGTATAATTCGTGCGTTTTCACTTTTGAATAGGGTTTCCCGGGCCGGTGTTGTTCCTCCGCTGTACACACGGGGGCGCTGTAAGTGGCGTTGTAGCGATAACTCTGACACTTCACCCCTATCACATTCGGTATTCTGATCGTCGCCACTCGGCCGATTCCACCGCGAGCACAATATGTGTAAATTTAGAAAACGTTTTCGGCACATTATTACTTTTAGGGATTTTCAAGAAAATTGCCTTATTACCTTTTTGAGTTCGATTCTGAGCATGGATTTAGTGGGATTTGGGTGCTGCTCGAGCAAAGTAATATTTGTTTTAACTGCGATTTACAATAACATAACGAGATAACGAGTGTTCGGCGGAATCAAATATTTATGAGCTCATATTTTATTCTTCGCTATTGAGCATAAAGAGCTTTGGGGGTGAAATATATATAATAAATTATAAGCATAGCAAGACAAGACCTTATTAAATAGATTTTGAGCGATTAAAATGTTTTCTTTTGCTAAACTTGTGGTTTACTTGATTTTCAACTGGTATGATAATCGGCCTAAATTTATTTAATGGTTTTTAGTTCAAACACCAACCCGCTATCTCTTATAGTTTTTGAGATCTCATGGGGTACTCCAAGGTCTGATGGACAAAGTGGTGGTGATGCTAGGCCTGCGGCCTCGCATCCGCCACAGCCCACTTGCAAATATTGAATAACCATTAAGCGCCACACAAGCACGACTCATTAATTCAAAACGAATAACAGCCGCAATCCCATCATCAGATAAAGCTAACAGCACAATGAAGGCGTATAAAATTGCGATACAAGCCAACACACGCGACTTACAAGCAATAGAGAACATTCATCGAATCATAAAGCAAGCTCGGCGTGCGGGATTCGCGGCACGTTCCACGCTGGTATATATTGAACCCACTAAACAGTTGTAAGAATACCTCACCCGGCGTAGGTAAATTGTTTCGCCCCTTGTTTATGTTTCCCAGCTTGCTAATACGTGCGCGGAGTCTGCAATAGGCTAAGTGTTTGCTGTTTGCTCTTCCGAACCCCACTTTTTAGTGATACAAGCATCGGTTTGGTGTTAGAACGTCTTTGTTATGATTTTCACGGCTTAGGCTTTTGTTTCGATTTGTACAGTTTACTATTTTTGCATCGGAGACTTTATTACTTTCAGTATTGTACAGAACATAAGGATATTAGTAATTCGGAAGCGTAAGACGTTTTTCACTGGAGTTTTGAAGCGTATTGGAAGAATTCCTTAGCGTGGCGACCCCCGTGACTACGCACATAGTTGATTTAAAAGTGAACTTGACGTAAAATACTTGCCCCTTACTAAAGTTAAACTTAAAAATATAAAATCAATACCTTTTTTTTTGTTTAACACTTTGTTGTTTTTACTAGCTGGCAAAAATAATAATGTTACATAAACACATACAATGATAAAAAAAATATGTTATGACTAATTGTAAATAATGCAAGATGTAATTTACTTATACCGGTCTAGAGTATTGAATATTTATTTTCTCATAAAAAATCAATTTAGGTACTTAAGTACGCCTTGTAGTAATGATGGGCAAGCTATACCCTAAAGCTCACGTGAACAAAAAAGTCGTGAAAATTGGGCAAGTTGAATATAATTAGGTACCTGCTTCTCGGAGAATTACTTGCTCTCACGCGATTATTTCTTATTATTTTGTAGTTAGACGCAATTAAACGTAGGACTGCGCCCAAATTATTATCGTATTTGTGATACGCTACTGTAATAAGCTGGTGGTGAAAATAAATAAATTAGCGTCCATTATGGGTTAGTTAGGAGTGCTCGAGAAAATAGAAAGGAAAGAAAATTATATACAAAGAGAGCCAATAAAATTATATACAACGAGAGCCAAAAATATATATTTATTTTTCTAAATCTATGAGTAAATTTAATTACAAATAAGCGTAACTACAAACTGCCAGAGTTGCAGTTTATGCAACTCTGGCAGCGTTTCTCTTAGCATCAACATAGGTACATATTTTAGTGTTTTACGTGTTTTTAATGTATTTGTTCCTCATATCTTTGTATTTTGTGTAACACAATTACTTTCATGTGTCAAAATTTTAAGTTAAAAGTATAAAGATATAAGGAACGAATATATTAAAAACGTGTAAAACACTCGATACGGTTACATAAAAGACCTAAAAGCCTTTTAAATCGTCCACGTTAACTGCTCCAAAAATACAACACCAATAACAGAGGAAATTTAAACGGCAAATTGTGAAAATACGGCGAATACACAAAACATCGTCATCACAAATAAAGCTCAATCGAATAGGCCTGATTGTTGTGACCTACAAATAACGAGATATAAAAGCTGTATGTTTAACGACTCGATTATAAAGTATTCGATTACGGAACGCAAGTTTTAAAGCGTTGATTTGTATTTTGCTGTAGGTTTAATCACAATGTTTGGTCGGAGTCTGATTTCCTTGCCTGCGAATGTTTATTTAGCACTCTAGTCGATGCGCTATTTTGCAACTTCTAACTCATTTTCTCAATTGTAATTCATACATATGTATTTAAAAAATGGATGTTATATTTTGTGCCACCTCAATTATGATGATCAATCACTTAGCAACTGATCAGTCGATCATCATTATAATTTAATTATGTCGCTATCCGTATGAGAAAGAAAAACCGATGAAATGATTAGCCGATCACAAGTAAAACAATATATTTTTACATATTGATACAAATATCTCACGAAACTTTTAGTAAGAAATAAAATATTTTTTTTGGCAACAAACTTTCTACTTAATAGAACTTACCTCCTTATTTAATAAGTAAGATTCTTTACCATGAGTAAATATTTTTACATATTATTTTAACAGGTTTCAAAGAGTGGTTGTATTCTAACCAATCCTCAGTAATTAAACTCAGGTATTACAGTTAAAGCTGTTAATCACTGGCATTGTATCGACGGCAGAATGCAGCTGAGAACAATTTTGTAATTTATTTTCGGCAGTCTTGCAGCGCGGTCTCCGCGTCCACAAATTGATGGGGAGGCGGGTACTAGCAAGATGTTGCTTTGATATCATCGGGGTTTAGTAGAGATTTCTCTAGATTAACGGTTATTGTTTGGAAGAGTAGAGAGAAAACAGTCTGACCTTTTCTAGTCTTTTTTTACGTTTGTTTAGTTACATAATTTTGGTAAAAAGGGAAATAAATATACGCTTACATATATACGCTTATGTTTTTTCATACCTATATATTCCTCAGTATTTGCTATTTTCCATATGATGGTTTTATTTTGTTGGATAAAAAATAACATAAGATTTCAATAACCACTGTACCTATTTACAAAACTAGGTAGGTTTAGAAAATGGTAATAATCATCCCAACATAATAGAGGAAAACCTTAGATTTTTTTTTTATGTACAATCTGTGATTTTCTCTTTAAATATACTTTCGTAATTTACACCAAATCACACAACTTTTTCAAAATCCACAATTTTTCCCCTCAGCTTTATAAAACTTTGCCAACAACCGAACCAGAACAGCATCAAACAATCGAAAAGCAGAACACTTCGTCCCGTGCTCAGTCACCGAGCGAAATACTAGAGTTTCGCTTTCCACGAGCGCAGCCGCGTGCGAGACTAGTGTATCCTACAGTTTTTGTCACGGAAAAAGAGACGGCTATACTTGAAAGGAAATGGCAAGTGGGCGTGACCAAGCTGGCGAGGATATGTCGGTTGGACTTCGTTTAATTAAAGAACTTACGAAATAATAATTAATAATTGGCTGTCTCTTTGAGTCGTATTTCCTCATGACTGAGGGTCGTGACTCCCCCGCAGGATTAATTCATTAGGAGAATTTTCTTGAGCAGATACACCGTGGTGGGCGCCCAGGTCCTTCCACGAAACTATCAGGTTTAGATTTCTATATTTACCAGCTTTATTTCATAGTCATTAAGGCAGATTATCCAAAATAATTGTGTGTGTAATTTTCGTCGACAACTGTCACAGTACAAATTTTGACAGATGTCAGTTCTACCTAATTCAATGTTCTACAGTTTTTGTAGATTGCCAACAAGCTCGCTGTACCCGTTAGTTCACCACTCGAAAAATAAAAACGAAACTAAATTAACCTACTTTCTCTGTCTGTACAGCCATCCGCTAATTTAATTTGTGTCTGACTATAGATAGGTAGGGCTTGTTAGTATTACGTATTGCTATAATTGAGGTATTTAAAGATTTTATTAATTTCAGGGAATTGAAACATATGTTGTACACACGTTTATTTTTGAATTCTAAAGTTTATCTCCAAATGCACATTATTCATTTATTCTACTAACCGATATCTGCAGACAAATTGATTTAAATGACTGTGGTTTTTAATCATGTTTCCGATCTACATGACAAAAATGTGGGTATTTCAAAAAAAGATCGTTACATCATTTGTTGAAAATTTCTATATTTACGATCTATTCGGTATAGTTTTATAAAATATATAAGATTGTACCAAGAAAATTAAAATCGATGATGAATAAATGCAGTAAGATTGCTTGGTAAATTAGTAGTTGCACTAACCTTTATCCTTTGAGCTGGTTGATGAATTGCTTAGTTTTTGTACCAAACGTCGAATTTTCGACGTTATTTTAAAATTCCGATGATCCTTTTCCTAATTTACCACTTGAACACATGAAATAAACACTTTTTTCCACGAAAAATTCAAATAGTAAAATTCAACGAAATTTATGATGTTGCGACGCCTGCACACAAGAAATGAATGAGGTTTGACAGCAGGACGGCGCTACATTGACAGTGACATTTGTTCAAAAGTTTTTTCTTTTTTTGTGTTTTTATTTTCTCAGCTATAAAAAGTGTGACGCCTAGTACATACAGAAGTGAGACTACATAGTTAATAAAGAAATCTCGAGCATGTAACGTCGTCGTAGTATAATTGCAAAGCTATTTATATATGTTCAAGGTACTAAAAAGAACCTAAACTGCGATCTTTTCATCGAAGGTTTCATAAATCTAGGTAAAATATCTTCATTAGTAATCTGCTATTTATTGAGTACATTCTTTTGACGAAGATACAAAGCGACTTGGGCGACGATACTCTTATATCGATAGAGTGATTAATATCAAGTGTAATAACACAGTTATTTATAGCCAAGTATTTGTTCTGAGAATGGCCTTAGGGCCCTGATCACTTTTATTATAGTTGTCAGCCGTATCAAATCTTTTTATTATTGCCAGAAGTAAGTAAGTATCAATTTACGTAATAACATTTAGGTGATATATGTTATGTGTATCCAGTGGCAAAATACTGGAAAATGCGTCTGTATATTGCTGACATTATTATCATCATCAACATAAAAAAGTTTCAGCCTATACCTACTCATGGTTGAGAATAGGCCTCCACTCCAGCGTACATTCTCCAGTCTTGCTGTTGTTTTACAAGTTAAAAAATATCACCTCTATCATATTTTTTTATGATGAGAAAAAAATCTATTTAGGTACATAACGTCTGCACTAAGTGGTAATCTTATTTACTTAGCAAAATATAATAGAAATTTCTCATGTGATAGAAGAAATAAGTACATAGTTTAAGTAATGCTGGTAATGCACTACTAATGATACGTTACTGTAATCTGTTTTCTATAAAAGTAGTGTTGTAAAATATATTTTTAACTACCAGCGCCATCTTTTCATTATGGCTTGATTTACATACATCCTTACCTCTCAGTTTTCTCAAGAAACTGCGCACAACACGAGTATGAATGGCAGAAGGCTCTCAGCCAGGTAGTTGATAAAAATACGTTGAAGCCTCTTTTTGAGAGAAGTGTGACGGTTTTCCGCTAGATGTCGTTATTTGGAAATATATTTCTGCAGTTTTTACCTGTAAATGAAAAAGCAGAGATGATAAACTATAGCAACAGTATATCGTTTTTTATCGATCGTCTTGGCTTAAATACTATTAGATTCCAATATTTAACAAAAGAGGTCTACTTAAGAACGATATAATTATCATTGTATTCTTGTTGAAATGGATAATACAGTAAAAAGTTTATTACAGGTATACTTATAATCAAAAGGCGCTAGTTTTTCATGTTAGCAACTAACTTAGGTGTGTAATTGCTTAGTTACTACCATGTTTTTAAGCTGCGAGGATTTATGACATAACATTACAAACAAAAATGTTTGCCGGTATATATACTACTTATTTATATTAAACTTTAATCTGGAGATATTTTATTTACATGTAAAAAGTCTGATTTTGTTTTTTTTGGGAACTTTTTTTTACTTTACAAGTATTTATTCAGAATATTATCAAAGTTTTAATAAACACACATAAAAAAGACAGATTCACGATTTTATTCTATGTTTTTAACTTAACAGATTCTCTCTAAAACGTTATTCTAATAGTATGTTTTATTAAGTATTCGGATTTAAATCATTAATTTAAAGTGTATTATGAATGAGAATAGATTACGATCACTTGTAATTTGAAACCATAACAAAACACGTGTCTTCCAACACATGGTATTTTAATTAAATAAAGTATGTTAAGACGGGGTGCTATGTGAAATCGACATTTCATAAAAATCAAATAAAATAGAAGTATATAAGATAGAGCTACTTTTTTTTCAGTTTATTTAATTTTGATTCAGTGTTAAGACAATAAAAAACGCCGAAACACGATTACGTATACTTCGCTCGATAGTTTAATTTTTGGAAAAATAGTTGTTTTGAAATATTTTTCACCTTTTTTTCCAAAAGTAGTACAGAAATTTAAACCAATTTAATTATATCTAAGAGGTAATGTTATAATTTAGAGAAGTAGAAAACCATAAATAGAATATTCTGAATTGCTGATTTTATATGAATTTATTTCGTCAAAAACGTCTGCAAAACTGCTCAAATTGTGCAAAATTGTTTGCTCGTGGACAAGACTCGTCGGCCGGAGCTATGCGCGCGATGCTCGCCCTTGCTGTCATGTTAATACGGCGTGGAATTGCATGCGAAATAGCAACTGTAGGCATTTTTCCAAGCGCAAAGCGTTTTCGGGTGAAATCGCTTCGTGGCCTTAAATATAGTTTACATGTTTGAAGAGGAAAACATAAACATACAAGTTTAAAGATTACCAAATGATAAATAAATTTAGATATATTATTTTTTTAAACAAATTTGGAAACGGAAAAGCTTGGACAAATTGAATAGAAATAAGTTTATTATCTATATTTGTCGCTATTTGTAGGTACGGAATAAGCAACACCTACTTAACAAATAAGTAAATACCTCACTAAGAATAGCTGGATAGAGACATATGTATGCAAACATTTATGCAAAGATTCTTGAAAACTTTATGAGTGGCTTTTTGTATCTTACTAACTTTCACATATTGTAAACAAGTGTGTATGGATTCTTGCTTGGCCATAAATTTACGTAAGTAAGTTCGTAGGAGAGTGATCAACTTTAGTGTCGATAGTTTTAAACCAGCCTAAGTCACTCTGACATGCCTCTTGCGAATCATCAGCTAAATGGTAGTCAAGCGCAAATTCTTTTTTTTGTTGATTTATTATGTTAAATTCAAGTTTTAGTTATTTTACAAGGAAGTTCACAAGAAATATACATTAAAATACATATTAAATAATAAACAATATACATACACTAAAAATAAGTTTTATATAAACTTTATAAAATAAAATAATAATAATAATAGGAACGTTTATCTCAATCTGAGAAGCTTAATAGTAACCTATTAAATTAAATATTATTAAGTAATATTATTAAGTAATATTATTTATCCAGTAGCTCCCAATAATATAATTTTAACAACCATTACCTTTCAATCAATCAATCAATCAAAAATTCTTTATTGTACACCAATAGCAAAAGAACACAAGTATAAAGAAAATATGTAAACCATAGTATTGGGACAGAAGGCGGCCTTATCACTTAGAGTGATCTCTTCCAGGCAACCTAGTTTGGAAAACAACGATAGGAAAACAATAAAGCTGGCGTACCTACTAAAGCTAATACAACTTAATAATATTTAACAAATAGAACAACTAAAAACCTAAAAACATTTAAAATGCCTACATTTACATCTATACAAACAGAGAAAAGAAAACAACACATAATAAACCTACTCAAAAAGAAGGAAAAACAAAACCTGAGTCCACAAATTAGTCGTGCATATAATAATTATGAACCAAGTTCTGAAAAATAGGAAGGGATTTGGCCTGCCTAATATGAAGTACCTTTCAAATAGGTATCTGTTTTTATCACATACAATAGGTAAGTATTAGATAGTAGCTATTACATAGTCATATAACATTTATCTATTATTATTTAATTCACACTTCCATTGAAGACAACCACTAGTCTACGTTTTATGTTTTGCTAAAATATTATCACACATGTGCAAGTTTAATTTTCTCTATGTATTGTCCATCTTTATAAAATTATCGCGTTCCTAAGAGGTAACCTTTCGCCCATCCGCCCATGTAGGTCATAATTTGAAATATAAACAATACTTTACTAACTACCTACTTACCCAAACTAGTTGTTATGTGGATCTGAAAGTATTATGAAATTTTAAGTAGGGATCTATTTAAGTAGGGATTATTTGAATAATGTGCTGACTTTAGTATACGGTGAAATAGCAAAAGAGGACGCATAAAATGTTAACTAAATATTATAAAAAAATATTAACCTAATTATTCCGATAAGAACCGGTTCACTCTCGCCTTATAGATCGATAAATTGTATAGCATGGATAATGTGTTCCCTATGCATTGTTGTTTGTTTGTGTAAAATGGAAAGAAGAGATATGTGTCTACCACTATAGTCTATTAAACTACAGCGTCAAAACTATGACTTCACCCATCGGTTTTTCAGACTGCGCTTTACAAATGAAAATTACGTAAAGATATTGACGTAAAGTGTCGTTGATGCCTTTTGTGTGACGCCTTGTAGAGAAACTAAAAATGATTTACTTGTATTTTATGAGTATTTTATTACGTGTTGTGCACACGTAGTGGAATATATATATAACGATTGGGTTTCCACCAGTGTATTTTGAAACTTGACCATTGAATATAAAAATGATGTACGTGTCCTACGCTGTTTTGTTTCGAAAATAAATTTGATAAAAGAGTTTCAAACATAAATCGCATTCAACAAAAACATTTTACGTCTTGTTTTTTAATTTAAACATGTTCGTCGTCCCATTGAACTTGTTATCACGCTCGTTTTCAAATCGATTATTATTTTGTGCACTTTAGAAGAGGCCTATCAATATCAGTTAAACATGACACGTTCAAAACAAGTTAGCTGAAATTAATCGTTTTACATTAAGTTTTAAGACAATGATATGCATTTGGTAAAGCGCATCTGTATGTTAATGAAACAATTTGCCCATTCGAAACGAACTCAAAATAGGTCTCAGCGTTAAAACATATTTTATCATATTTGTTTTTTACATATTAACAAAATCGATTGACCGAAAAAAGGTGTCGTACAATATGGCTTTGATCTGATAATTTGTAAAAATAATCGCGAGTCATTTGGCTTTCAGGGGCCAGGTGTCTCGCATTTGTTTGCTCAATATTTTTATGGTAGCATAGATTTGTAAGTTTTCTTCTATATAGGTGGGTGTTAATCGCGAGATATTGGGTTTGACACCTACGACGCTTGTTTGATGTTTTATTTGAGTGTCCGCCTCTTGACGCTAGAGGTCAGGGACATCGCCGAGCTCTGCCAACAACACTCGGCGTGCAAATGCCTGGCAACTATATATTTCCCTGATGCTAATATGTCCATTTACCACAGTCCGGTAATTAATCAAATAATTACCACCGGCTTGTTAGACGGAACACGTATGTCAATTTATTCAGACATCCGAATATGACTAATTATTGTATTTTAGATCATAATCTATTAAACTGATCTAATCGTTTATCATAAAACCTGCAGGAGGTTCACTCGCACCTTTAGATTGAATTATTTATATTTTTAATCAAAGATCAAGCTGGTGTTCCCATGTCGTTTAATGCAATAAAAAGCTAACTAGTTGGATGCATAAACCACGGCGAGGTTATCGGCAATCTCTTGTAAGTTTCAAATTAAATGTTGGAGTTATTTTATTTCAACTGTGGATATAATCGAACTCTTCAATTTATTATTTGTTAATACAATAAGGAAAACGAAAAATGTACCTAATTCCGATTTTGTCGGTAACCTTTACACAGATCTTGAACACTTATTTACTTAAATCTCAATGTTGTGCATTATGTAAGTAAATAAGTGGTATGTGCCTACTCACTGCTGGATTGCTTGTACAACTCATTATCTCGACTCATCCTGACATTGATACTACTTTACTTAAACGTCAGACGAGCAAACTAAATATTACAGAGTAACTCCTTCCTTACAGAGTAGTTCTTTACATCATAATGCGTAAGCATTTTAGTCACAAGACTAAAATGCTTACGCATTATGATGTAAAAAATAAGTTTTTTATTTAATTCGTCAAAAAATTTTACTTCAAACTATATGCTCGAAATGTGGCTGCTACTAAAAGATATAAAAACGTTATTAAGACACATAAGAAAACACAAATTCAACATTGGGCTAGGTTGCTCCTTGCTGAGGTCATGGCATGCGGTGGCCTCTTTTTGCGAGACGGTGGTGTCGCAAAGGAAGGCCGAGGAGCGGGAGCGGGAGGTGAATCCTGCCGCTCATCCGATCCGCAGAAGACGGACACGGAGGCGAGCCGCTCGTGCTCGGACTCCGTCTCCGCTAGGAGGCCCTGGGGCGTGGGATGCGGGGGCATCCCATACCCAAGGCCTCCCGAGGAGTTGATGCCCGGATGTCCCTGAGCATCACTTGTGCAGCAAGAGGGAGGGTGTCCTCCTGAGGCGGGTCCACCTGGACAGTGGACTGCGGTTGGGACGGGAATTGCGGAGGAGTATTGCTCGCTTGCCCGCGAAACCCGTCCTTGCCGAGGTGAAGGGACATCGTGGTAGGTTTTAGTCGGTAGTGGAGTCCCATTAGCTCCGAGCCCGACATACCCCGCTGCCCCCCCCGGGGAGAGTGCGGGGATGCGTAAATGCATTTACTCCACGAAAAAAAAAAAAAAGGTTGCTCCTTGCTTCTTTACAAAAACAAAGTTGTTGAAGTAATGGTCAAGCAAAATTGGATTTGCACCATCGAAAATTGTTAACTTAACTTCTTCACCGCAACTTTTGAATGAAGAGTAATTAATTGAAGTCATATTACTTCTATGTAACGATACAAAACTTATCAATAATATGTAACTAAAACTTCTGAATGAACATGAATATAGGAAGTATTCATACAAGTTGAATGCCAATTATTACGTATTTCTATACAAATTGTTTAAAGAAGTTCATTCTCGATTGTTGTGTTAAAATAGCGTGGCGAAATTTAATTTAAATACATTCCATTTGTAAAGGTGGTTGACTTTGAATGAGTTGTTCATGACAACAGCCACCCAAGTGACTGAAAGAAATGAGCAAAATCTTATGTGTACAGAACAGACCATCGTTTCAAAGAAATAGGTATAATAAATGTAAGAACAATACATATTGTAGCTTGTATTGTTTACCACAGAAACACAAAAAATTTCAGCTACAGACGGTTAATGAAAATAGTGTGCGTGTGGATAAAATAGCAACTAAAAATATTTGAACGATTATTTGATCGTGTAGACAAATGTGCTGTCATCAGTTTACTTGTAGATTTACGAGAGTTGGACTTATGTACGTGCTTGGTAACAGATTTTAAATTCAACGATCCGTTTATTTAAATAGAAAAATAAATAAAAGACGCTTGTTACTGACCGGGCAATACTTATGTAGGTATTAATAAGATCTTAGAATTGACTGAAGTGGGCATACTTGGGCCTTAATTAATTTTTTAATATTTTTTGGTTTTAATATTTTTAACTACACACATATAACATTATAAAATGTATAAGTTTAAAATTGAATCCACTCTCAACATAGAAGTAGTTGTAGTTAAGTAATAATACAATTGCCGGATTTTTTATGTGAGCCATTTCTTAGTATAATATTTTTGAAATACTCATTAATTGTTTCAAAAAAACTTACATATAAATACATAAATACATAGGCATTAAATCTAGCTACAAGAAGTAGTTCTGTTTTAGCGCTAATTTCATCAAAAAATGTAAAAAGTTGTTTAGTTTTTTTTTAATTTCATTGATTTTATTTAATTACAAGATTCTACTAAGATTTTTCAGTATTACATAACTTTACGACAATACTTAGGTAGATAAGGTTGTTCAAAGTAAGAGGTGATAGGTTGTGTAGAAATGAAATTCGCGCCACATACGCATTCTAGTAACGTCTGGTAAATATTATGTACCTACTTTTATACAAAAACTACGTCTGTTTGTTGCTTCATACCTACACATTGTCTATACATTTTCTATTTCCTCGATTCAGTTCGTGACTTCTCATAATAAGAGTCGGTAAATGAGTACAAAACGTTCTTGATGTCATTCTGTATTGTAAGATTTATACTATTATTCTGATTTGTTTTACTTCAAACATTCCAGCATTCAAAATCTGGATAGTTTTCTTTGATTTACCAGATATTTTCCAAAATGAATTTGTAAAACTTTCTTGTAGGCCAAACAAGCCGATGCGATGAGTATTTGTTTCATTTACAAATAATTTGTCTTCATAGCCATAAAACATGAGTGACATAAGTCTAACAATGCAACATATAAGTAGGTATTTACCTGCGTAAATAAAACAGCTAACTACTGCGATCACTCGATCATTAATGACTACATTGAGTAATCATCCATTCAGTAGAAATAAACCTTCACGAGTACTTATCCTGCTTAATTTATTTGTATTTTATCTGAAAGCAGACACAATATTTTCTCTAATTTGTAACTGTTAATCTTTTTAGTAAATTTGCATGGTGTTATCAACTGCCTACGCTAATTTTGATATGGTAATGGTAAGTGATACTAATGGTGGCACAAAGTTTGTCAAGTTGTTGAATGTGTGTCATTCACACCTAAGCTTACACGTGTTCGAGCCGTGTGTCTCCCTCAAGCCATATTTTTTATGATTTTAGTATTTTAATTCTAGGTGCTCTGATAAAATTGAAAATATTCTCCAATTGGATCTAATGAAATAATATTGTCAACAACCATTTGGCAGATTTGGCTCATTTAAACCACTTAAAATTTCTTTGAGCCTACGACATTATTTGACAATAAACGGTACTTAGTACAAATATGTCGGCTGCTGTGACTGAGTTATGAGACTTCACCATTTTGTTTACAAAGCTACTGTTATGAAAACTACTCCTTCAGTTACTGTTGTCGTTACTTGTTTCTAACTGTAACTGCTACTGAACCGAAACAAATACAAAACTCGGCTCAGCTGTAAATCTAAACATCAACAAGTTGCATTCACGTGACACGTAGTTCGCCTGACTCCGAATAGGTACCTAATGTACCTATACAAGAACAATGGGCCTAAACAGCGAACATTGTACGTAGTGGTGCTGCGGTCTCACGGGCCCTATGTCACGTGTCGCCAGGCATGGTGGCGTCTGCCAGATTGTCCACACCATTCTATGAGATCCGTTAACTCTCGAACAGACGAGTTCTGAGACAGGAAACAACGGTGACTTTATCTTCTGAACTATTAAATATAGTAGCGAAACGGAGCGCATAAAATATTTAAATTCGAAAGTTTACGTCATAGGGGTCATTGGATTAAGATGCCAATCTGTAGGCAGTCTCATTTAAATTAATTCAATTTGATGGGCCAGTAGAGTCAAAGATATTATACCCATTGGAGAATTATTATCCGGAAAATCAACATTGATGGAGGTGACGTAACTACTCATAGTGATAAAACTACTTATTGCTACTCGCGGCGGTTGGGGACCTAGGGTCAACGAGACAAACACAATAATACACAGTCGTATGCTTGAAAAATATTTATTTAATTATTTAAGAATATAAATATCTATTCTATCTAAATAACAACGCTTTCACTCTGTGCATTAATACTAGAAGGTCACTCGCGACAGCATCGCAACTCTAAATATAATATCACCAGACCTCCATACATCGGTAGAGTATCTTACGCCTATCGAAATACAAAATGGTACCTAAGTTCCTTGTAAAACCAAGGAATAACAAAATACTATCTACAAAATTTCCGAAACATGCACCTGGCGGTTCCGAATAATCAGTCATGAACATAATGCGTCACTATAATAATTTAAAATACTGCTATGTCTGTAAAGAGTTGAATTCCTAGGATTATACGTAGACGGTACCAATTCTGACTTGCGGTTTCGGCTTGTTGAAGAGGTTGGAGGCGGTTTTGAAAATGCTGAGGAGTGGCCTGAAGGAAGTGGCCTCTGCCTGGTAGTAGTCGGGTTGCTGGTACTGATACTGGTACTGGTTATTGTACTGGTTGTAGTACTGGTTGGAGTACTGGTAGTTGAAGGCCTGCTGGGTGTCGCCGGTGCTGTCGGGGATCACGTTGGAGATGTAGCTGTTGCTGTCCACCGTCTGGTACGACGAGGTGGAAGTGAAGCTGGCAGCTGTAACAAACGAAACGAATATTTAGATAAGGCTACATCAAAAACGGTCATAAAAGGTCGATACTTTATGGAAATTTGCGCTAATAAAGCATAATAATGAAATGACACGACGGCAACAAAAGATTTGAATTCAAATCGGATTCTAATTTTAAGACATGAGTCTAGCGAATTATCATTATCTGCAAATCCATTAGGTAATAAAAAGTTGGTACTCACCACAGAGTCCAGAGTATTTCCTCGAGTCGGTGAGACCGAAGTTGGTGCATGATGGGGATCCCTTCTCGTAGGGGTTGGATCCGATGACGTTCCCTCCGGGGCCGTAGTTGCAGACGTACAACTTGGTGTAGCCTCGAGCAGGGTCGTAGTAGAAGGTGTATCCGCAGCCGACATGAGATGTCTCGCCCCAGACCAACTGTAGACAAAACACATGTATTTTTAGATTTGTATTTTTGAAATCATCTTTATTGGCATGTTGATAATCTCAGAGTTCAAATAATTATGGGGCTGTTTGCGGCTTTAAAACTCTCTTTCTTATTTATATATCTGTCCAAAAGAAGTGTATCATAGGCATATTATTCGATACTAATTTTGTTGTTATTTAAAATGGAAGTAATGTTTACCTGAGAGTAATGTCCCGTGCCGTGTCCGCCGCTGATGGGCTTGAATCCGTAGATGCGTACTTCATCGAACCAGGCGTTGATCTGCTTGTTGAAGTCGGGAGTGGAGTCAGAGGAGTCGCTGGGCGGGCGAGTGGTCCAAGTGGCCGCGAGGTTCTGTCCCACGGGGAAGCGGCCCACATCACGCTGCGCCGCGCGGTCGTGCGCCGGCACGCACTGGTCGGACCAACGCTGGGCAGTAGCTGCCAACTCGTCGTCCCAAACCTGACAAAAAAGAACCACGTTAAAATTCCTTCCTTGTTACATTCCCCAAGCCCTTCTCGCACTCGTTTCGGCAAAATATTTTAATCAGAACCCCAAATTAAAAAAGAAAAGATAATGAGCACTCTCAACCTCTTTTGGAAACTTATGGCGATCCACGCATAAATTCAATTTTGCGCTTTAATAATAAATTACGCTGATACAAGAAACCAATTTAAATTGGATACGTTTCAAGAATAATCGCCTAGAATATTCCCTCGATCATTTACATAACAACGCCAAATATTTTAAATTATTATTAAATTTATCGTTTTTTATTCTGAATTGATAATCCTCTTAGCTAATTTTCGGTTCTGATAAGACCGAGTAAAAATAAAAATCCTTGAATACGTTAAATATCAAACACATAAGTGTATCATAAATCTGTCTTTTCAATACTGAATATTAAGCACCGAGCGGGGTAATAAAATTGTGAATATCGCCCGCAAGGATTAAGAAAATTCGCGCTCATGTGATGGAAACTAGATACTTGTTATTTAAATAGGACCCAATTCGAATACAGGTTTGTGTGAGAGGTGTCGTACCATTTCCATCATGTTGGCGGCTGGAGGCTGGCTGGAGACCTGTCCGAGGGCCACGGACTGCCGCAGGCGGTTGTGTGCGTCCACGATAGCTTGCTTCTCGTACGCCGTCAGACCTCCAGACTCTGCACCAAAACAACACAACAATCAATAAAGGGCTCGCTAAACATCTCCCATTCATTAAGCACTTCATAAAACCCAACCATAAAAAATTCAAGATCAATTTCAGATGTCATGAGGCAATTCAGTAAAGTAGTTTCATAATTTGTTAAAGTCGTCTAATTTATAGTTCGGTGCGTGTTAACACAGGTGTCTGTGTCAATAAAATTTTACGGTCTCGACCCATACGAGTATGCAAAATAGACACATCATCTCGCCAAAACTCGTTTGCAAAATCTAGACTGGGTGGCGGCAGTTGAATTTATTACTTGTATTGTATCCCAAAAAGTCCTTTATTTTTTTACACTAACTCAAAAATTATCTTGAAAAAACATATGTAGGTATTAAAAAGAAAAAAACTTGTACAGTTTAAGGATTCAATAAAACTTTATTGCAAGACGGAGGCTTATGAATTAGCAATTAATCATGTTGATTTATAACATTCGGTCGCCTTTCTGAGATTCATTCATAAAACTGACTCAAACTTAAGTCTTATCTCTTACACATTAAATACATGTAATTATATCTGTTTTATTGGTATTTTTTTTAAAACATGGTTATTATAAGGCTAAATAATATTGGAGGATTTAAATAACTTTTGGAGGAGTGCTAAATATTGATTTAGTAAAATAAGGTAATAGGTAATACTTACTAAGCATTTGTTTTCCAGGGCCGCAGCCTTCTGTCGCTGCCAGGAGTGCTCCCAAAACAAACAACACTAAGGACATCATTTTGTATAGAGTTCTTTCTTTCAATAAAATCACAACACTTTGTAACTGATATTCACGTCGAAGCTGAGATTCGTAACTAAAATTGTGTTCACTTTAATTTACGAAACGTCTAACTTTTATATGTCCGGTGATCCGCTGCACTATGTGCGGCGCGCTCTCCGGTTATTAGCGTTCTGTGCGGGGATCTGTCCACGCGATCGCTTAAGTACTCGCGCGCAAGTTTCCATGGAGACGCGGCGACGCCGGCCTGCCGCTGCGTCTGCGCATCGCCGCCGGGCCCTATTCTCACGCACCCAACACTACGCGCCTCTATTCCGATCAGCTCGGCCAGAAACATCTAACCCAATCCGCCAACTATTTCGCATTCGGTACTGAAGCCAAACCTAGTACTACCGTGTAGTGCAGTAACGATACAAAGAAAGGTTATAGGCGCATCGCTCGGCTACTTTTTATCGGCAGTAATAATTTTAAACTCATTATGCTGCACACGGCGGTCTTCAATGAAATCAAGTTCTTGTGATGCGTCTGTACTGAACGTGGAAATATGTTGACAGATATTGGTCGAAGCGGAAGCGACTTCACACGAAATTATAGGCGGCTAAAAACAAGGAAAGAGTAATGTGTATAATTACCCTTTTTATGTCAAAGGCTACTTGCGCCGCCAGCCGCTGTTCTCTTTACGAACTGGTGATATTATACGCAAATTTACATTTTATGTTACATAAAAACTGATTAACCTCACTATAAGTAAACGCTATCTTAGCTTTTACTACTGTTACCGGAAAATCTTTGGAAAAGCTATAACGTCGTAAAATACAAATACATCGCATTAAATGGATGCATTAACTATTTTACATACTAGGTATCTTCAAAAACTTCTCAAGTTATTTTATTGTGTGTGAGTGAATGTTTATTTATTTAGTAGTCTTGTCCCATAGATATCGAGGACCTTGCGAGTTTGTTCGAAACTTAAAAATTCAAATTGCAAATTTAGTTTCTGTTTTTAAAATATATGCAACTAAAATAAATGATGGATGTCTGTTAGGTTCCAAATTAGCTCACGTGTTACCTTGCGACATATCAACCCATTTTAGAATTCTCCTAAAATAATTAACGATAGTAATTAAAAACTTAGATCGCCCCGATATCTCACATGTGGTTTTTAATTGATCGTAATAATTTAATTCGGATGATATATTTTTTTTATTTTGCTATTAAGTTACAAATTTATGACTGACGGAGCTTTGGACGAGTTCTAGTTATTTTCTTTTATAATAATGAGTAATTGGACAAGATATATGATTTGTAGCTGTGCTTGTTTGGGTCATTGGTGTGATTTTAAGGTTAACGTTTAAGTCGTCTGTTAATTTGCTTGAGAAGTTTTGTTCGGCTTTCTTTGTGTGATATATTTATTGTAAGGAGGAAAAACAACACTGAACAAAATTGTTCATCGAAAGTCGTTATCCGAACTAATGTTAGTCGAAATGTTTCTAGGTGACAAGTTGTCTGTTACCACCCAATCCGGTTTACCACCTGAGGTGAATTCGCCAGTGCTTCACTTTGCATATTAATGATTTTTATTTTTTCGACTTTTATTTAACTTGGCGGGATTTATGCGTCATCGGCTTGTTATATTTTTAATTAACTTATTAGATTACATTTGTAAACTAACGAGGTTAAGGTAAATGTGAGTTAAATGGTAGTTTTCTGGAAATTTTGGAGTAACCGCATTACATCATGCATGGAAACCACATTTTTGACAAGTTAAAAGGTTGAACAGGTGACTGAGTTACTATTATTTATATTGACTTGGGGCCAAAGCTCTTGGTACTAAAAATAAAATGCACTCATTAAGAGTCCAACTCGTAGGAGTATCAACATTTTGAGGGGCTTTGAGTAAACTTGAGAAATACATTTTAGCTTTTAAATTGTGTTTGGGAGGGAGGTGAAAGTTTTTTTTCCGTAAAGAGGTCACAAAGGTTAATACATAAAGCGTGGCAAAAAATGGCAACAAACCGGTTACATAAAAGTAGCCATTAAATATTGTGTTTTTAAATATAATCCTCTATCAGTTTTTGATAATGATTGATACTGCAGATTCGAAATGTTCCTTATTTAAATTTGGTACAAACGATAATTGACTTTACAAGAAGTAAGTAAGTAGCAAATTAATACAACGTTTAATTCTTGATTGTTAGATTGTTGTTTAGTGTTGTCATTTATATATTCAAATGATAATTATGAGATGTTCTCGTTAGTCTTATGAGTGTTATCTTCGTCTTTTTATGTGATCTGTGACTGCTCCGTTAGCTTAGTTGGTAGTGGCTCTGCCTTCTAATCTAGGGGTGCGGGTTCGATTCCCGCATGGCACAAGTAATTCTGAATATTAAAATTTGTAATTACTTGTGTTAAGTCTGGTCGTTTCTATGTATAATAAGTATGTATTTACAAAAGAAAAAGTATATATGTATTATATCCGTTATCTAGTACCCATGATACAAGCGTAAGCTTAGTATGGGGCTAGATGGCGCTGTGTGATATGTCCTGAAATATTTATTTTTATTTAATATTTATCTTCTAAATAAATCTGTTGAGAGACGTAAAACTACAAGGAAAGTATAAATTTATAAAATTTAATACATATACTTAAAACTAGTGTTGCCATGTGGTTTTATCAGTATTATGCTGGGATAAAAAATATGATAAAGCCAGCTTTAGATCATGATTTAATTAGTAATTACTATTTATTTTGATTCAAACAAAATAATAACGTATTGTTTCATTGCCTTTTATATTGATGTTTAGAAAGAAGATTCTGAAATAGCTTCAAAATTGTGATATTCATGTAAAAAAACTGAAACCCAAACATAAAAGACTCGAATATATAAAGCAGTAGGTAAACTAAGTATGAAAAAACCACTTAATAAATAATGTAGTATGAAGGCATCTTTCACGTGGACCAAATTTAAATGTTTAAAATAAAGACGATATTAGCAATTCAAAGTGTTCTTCGTGTTTAGAAGCTTAAGGTGGGCCTTGGCATTGGTCTTGAAAGAACACAGCCTTACACTCGATCAACTTAACGTTACATAATGTAGCTACATAATATTAGACCACTTCAGGTCTAGCAAAAAGTTATATTTTTAAGCAGCATCTTCATGTGGTAAACTTCAGTCAACTGATTTCAATTTTCAAAATATAGTTTTTGTGATAATGTGTATTAAACTTTCTGACACGGTTTTACTACAGTTATCTTATTTAAAAATATTTTTTTAAAAACTATGGATGAACATTACTGTAACTAAACTATGTACATAGCCGTGATTATTATTGTTTTATACATCTCTAAATAGTATTGAAATTATTCTTTTACTAGCGTCAACTTCTTTCAAGAAAACAGGATCTTTTATAATTGGACCACCAAGATACAGGCTAACGCCTAGTTTGGGGTCTACTGTTAACACTATTATTGTATTGTAAATTAACTAAAATAGGTATGAATATTGTAATAAGTAGGTTAAGTTTTCTATTGGCAAATAAACATATTTTTACTTTACTTTTACTTTTATTCCGTTTCAAAGGTACCAAAAAGCAACAAGTTTTCTGAAATTCTAAGCTACGAGACGTTTTAAATGAAGAATTGGATAATTAATATTTACCTAAACACATAAAACTGTATATCAGATAATTTGTGTCGTGACCGCCACAAGGTAAAATCGATTAACTAACCAAAAAACACGAACACCTGTGAAAAATGTTTCTTTTTATGTTTTAAATTCGCAACCCAAAAGACTTCTGCATTTTTATTTTTTTATGATATTTCTAAACCGTCGACATTCATTAGCGCTTGTTTGATTGGACTTTATTATGGCCGAGACAATTAAAATACCAATAAAACAGATGTAAAAGTTTTGAGCGGTGAATTTTTTCGACCATAAAACATTGGTAAAGTTATGTCGATAAAAAAGGTGGAAATCAAACATTTTCTCGGTATTTCAACGGCTTTTGGTACATGTTTTATCTGTGCCAGTAATTACCCATAAAATCTGTAGAACTCATCTCGGAGGCGAATCCAGTTTGTTTGACCTTTAAATAAATGGCCTTATTAATATCATTATACAAACCAATGAAACGTTTCATGGTCCACCATCTCCACAGATGTATTTAAAAAGTTTGCTATACTAGCTTTCGCTTTATTAAAGTTGCATTATATTTATATGTGACTGCGAAGAAAAAGTGTTTTCAACGCATACCTACTCGTACTTATCATTATGTCTACATTTAATTATGTGTACTGAAAATATGAAAATAACAGAACAAAATGATGTGACTTTGTAACACACGTACATGAATGCGTCTGAAATTTATCTCATATTGAGTTTTAATTAATTTCCTCGTAAAATGTTATCAAATATATCAACTATATCCTTTACAATTAACTTTTATTACATCTTATCATCATCATTATCATTTTCATCGCGCACTGCAGAACATAGGCATACCTTTTTGTACGTTTTTCACCCCGCCCTGTTTATATCTAATGTAATTATAATTTTGCTATTTAATTGCATAAATAGGAAAATGATTAGACATTCATTTTTGTATCCAATTAAAAAATGTAGCATAGCTATCTCCTCGCTCCTATCATGTACACCAGCCTATGATTGTCCGAGAGGCCGCGGCGGAGTGGCCGGCGAGTCTGGCAGACACAGCGTCGGCGCGACTTGCACCTACCTCGAGCCTATCTCACTCTGATCGCTTGTCCGACCACCATAAAACAAGCGTCCAAGTTAATGTTAATCCGATGCGTTAAAATACAGTGCTTTTGTTCTGCAGAAGTTATAATATACAATGATTTTTGTTCTGTTGTACAATGAAAAGTGTGGAAGGAAATGATCTGTTTTTTGGCGCTTTTTGTTTTTTACAATGTCCTTAGTTTGAATATTTACACAATTATTATTCATACTTAGTTTTGGTCTCTCGATATCTTGTCAAGCTCATTAAGATGAGTATATGGTAATGTTAATCCGATGTGTTAAATAGAGACTTTTTGTAGTGAATTGTGAAGTTTCCTCCTCATTGCTTCATATTCCTCATTTCTGAGGACCTCCTTGGATTGAACTTGAATCTGTAGTTTTGTTTTTCCCACGCCAATCACGGTATCAAAATTAAGTCGATTCTTCAGAAAAAGCTTTGATAAAATATATCAAACTGTAGAGAAAACAAGTTTTTTAAGAATGTCGTGTAATTATGATAAGCAAATTGTAAAGTATACCAATTAATATGAAAATATAAGTTGCAGGTTTTGGAACCGGCAGACGGACCGTCTCGGCGGCAACTACGACGCTACACTTCTTGGAAAACACATAGGTATATAATATATATATAATTATTTTTAGGAAATCTCACAAAAATTAGACGATATCATCATAAAAAGTGTAAATAATTTAGGTTTTTCGGTGCCCAGAATTTTTATGTAAGACGTAGTTGCATAAAATGAATAAATATTATTAGAGATACCAAAATAGTGAATGCCTGGTTCATAATTTTGTTAATTGTGCGACCCAATTTTTACTGAAAAATTAAAATAAATACTAGTACATTTATAAAAACTAGAAATTGTTTAAGGTATTATGGTTTCTCACTACTTTACAAAAAACACTTTGATCAAGATATTATTTACAAAGCACAAATTAAAAAAAGTCACAGTTTATATTTATGCCAATTTTTCAAACATTGTTTAGTTTAGAATTTACAATAAAGACGGACAAAATAAACCTTAGAAAATATTTGAATAAATTGTTTGATATGTTACATATGTTTGAGTTCATGTTTTGCTGAAAAATTTCAGAGTAAAACTACAAAGCAAAGTTTGCACTATGTAAACTGCTAAGAAAATGATTTAAAATTGAAGCTAACACACAAAAATCACGATGCATGTTGACTGCTGATCAACAGAAAACCTCAATGTCAAAACAGGTGGTCAAATTGTACATGATGCAGTATTTCCGTATGGGGCACATAAACTATTTGTTTAAGGAAAAGAAAATATTTATACGTAAAGTTAAAAGGCGCACAATTCAATTAGCATGCCTTGTGGATATCATACGATCGGATTCAAGGAACCGCGCTGAGTGCTTGGAATCATAAAAGTAATGTTAATATTTATGGACTTTTCAGAGCTGGTTTTTGTAAAGCTACGTAAAAAGGCTAACGTTGGTTTACTCGTAGTATAAATAATAAGTTATAAAATGCACCAATCATGAGATATAATTGTAAATGTAAAGTTACTCACCCCTTTTCTTTTCTCTGCATTTCATAGTGGGGATTGATGAAAAGAGACTCAGAAAGTGTGTATTTTGTAAAAAGGTGAGTAGGACAATATGTCAATGTTGCCAGTTGCACATTTTTTTTATGTGTTGTGATAAATAATTATATCCGTGGAAGGACCTGGGCACCCACCACGATGTATCTGCCCAAGAGAACTCCCCTAATGAATTAATTCTGCAGGAGAGTCACGTCTCTCAGTCAAGAGGAAATACGACTCAAGAGAGAAACAATTGTATATATATGAATACGTGGTTTTTAATTTAGTTTAAATCAAAGTTAGTTAATATTTACGGTACCAAAAACAAATAAAGTACAAGCATGTATTTAACTCTTTGCCTACATATTAAAGTTCACTGACTTAGCTTACAACCTGTAGGTGCTATATAGACATATTCGCATTACGATCACATACGCTCTTATCAAATATTTATTGACAATATTGTAATTTAGAGTTGCGTCGATACCTTCTCTCTAGCTATTTGATTTCAAAGTTTGTTAAATACTAACATGAGACATCCTGCTAAAGACGCATGTGAATAAATTATTAACTTAGGCGTCACATACATTTTCACACTACTATATTTAAAAATATGTTTGTATCTATCTATCTAGTTTTAGGGTTATTGGTAATTTAGGGTAATTGGTAATTTAGGGTAATTGGTAATTTATTGTCAAGTGGTAATTTGGGAAATTTAGAAATTGTTTTTTCATGTTGAGTAAAAGTTCATCAATATACTGCATACTTACATTTTGTTTTGTTTTTTTGCAGAAGAAAAAAACTTATTCGGTTGAAAGCAAAACTTTTCCAATTTAAGACACAACGCAACACAAACAAAATTTAAAATTGGCAATATGTGGTATTTATTTTCATTTTAGAATTTATTCGATTAATTTCTACCATTATTGATGCAATATATTATTATGTTTCGATAAGAAACCAAATAATTCATTAGTTCAGATTACGTGTCTAGATTTTTTGTCTGTTTAGTATTTATCCGCATATAATAAAAAGTGTTTGGCGCCGGCTTTATTCGGCTTTATCCATCAAAGAAATTATTACCCGGAGACAGCTAACTGCCTATACATATTTTGTGTAATATAAATCACTGTATTATCTGTTCTGCGTCAATGTATCAGCAGACGGCGCTCAACTATAACAACTCCATTATCAACCCATTAAAACGTTAATACCAGTTATTCTTATTGTTTGTACACCCATCTAAAGCCTGGACGCGGTTACTGTAGCTGGATACATCAATTATCGTGAATGAAGGCACAGACGTAGATGTATATTTCATCATCATCACGAATTGTCTGTGGAACATGCGCCATCTTTCCCGATTTTCTGCCAATTCCTTGTCTCCTTATACGACAAGACGCCCGCCTTCAGGTAGATATTTAGGACAATAATTTTATTTTCATCCTTATGCAGCATCTATTGGGTAAGAAGTCAGTGATTTCCATGCTTGTGAATGGAGCTACCTTTGATATTCATTTTCAGTTAATAAATAAGAAAATAGATAACACCTGGCCTGAGACTTTTATTACTAAGCCGACGCTTTTATAGATACGTTTTGATGAATTGGTGTTATCTAATTAAATCCTTTAAAACTTTTTTGCTTATTTAAAGTTTACGTGGGCGGTTACGACATAGAAACAGACATAACATAGAAAATATAATTTCACACTAATTAATTAATTAACATACAAGTTTGATTCTCAAAAACTGTTTTGTGTTTTAAATAATAAATTGCTAATTATCGGCAAGATAACACATATAAATTATATTTTAATTGATGTAGTTGTTAACCTTACCAATACCTGATACCTTCATTGTATGAGCAATGCTCTATGACACTGCTGATTTATAATCACCTGGCAATCAGGTGTTATCAAAACTCAGTGATGATTTACATACATAGGTGTAAATTTAAGTAATTTTAATTAACCGGTTTACAATTTCCAAATGCTACGTGCCGTCATATCTAAAATTAGGCTTCGCCTTTGTTGTTATTTATCAAATCAAATCAAAATCAAAATATTTTTATTGCGGGATATAGGTAAATACAGTTGTTAAGATATTAGATAATGGAACGCTATACTCCTACCCATAGGGCGTGCAATTTACAAACAACAGAATGAAAATTAAATTAAAGATATAGATATTATGTAAGAATGTCACCATAATATTGTTTTTTATATTTTTAATTTAAGTTCCTTAATTTGTAAAATTTATCATTAGTTTGTGGTCGTTGATGATAAATTAAAAATCTTATAAAATAATCACCATAAAACAATTGTGTTAAGTATTTATAATGTCTTGATATAGATGCATAATTATATTATACCTATATAGCATATGTTTTGATTCTCTGAGATAAGCTTTAAAAAATTGAAAGCCATGCATATGTTACGGCTAATACCCGAAGTGCGGCTACACCTAGTTTTAGCCGGTTAGAACTAAGTGTAGCCACTTACTCTTGGTTAAACCCCGAATCGAGACATGTATTGAAAGAAGTTGGCTCCTCTTCGCTTCGCTCATCGTCGCATGTGCGTGGTAGAAAGCAACCTAACGAACCTAATCTACCTTCTGTCACAGACAAGTGACTTCGAGTCCAACACTTGCACTACAACAGGACTTGAGACCTAAAACTAGGTCTACCCGAAAACAATCGCCTCGTACTAGGTTTAACCAAGAGTAAGTGGCTACACCTAGTTCTAACCGGCTAAAACTAGGTGTAGCCGCACTTCGGGTATTAGCCGTAACACATACACTAACGCACGTATTGAGCTAAATAAAGGTCAAACAAAATACATAAAGTAAACTAAATAACACTAACAAGTAACGATGACTTTACGTTTTACACATTATTTTAAAGAAACTACGGTAAAATTAAAACTTTTTGGCAAGTTTTTTTTATTATCCTCATGTATGCTTAAATCAAAAGTAAATGTAGCCTGTTCAAAAATAAATTGTTTAAATATGAGTAGGTATATATACATAGTTTTGTTAACTAAGTCGCATTTATTAGATGAAATTTATTTGAGAGGAAAATGATGCAAGTTCTGTTATATGATTTAATGGTAGTACGCTACTTCAGAGGTCAATAAATATATTAGCAGATGATTGATCACTGTTAGACTAATACAATTTAATTAATTATGTCTACATTATGAGTATTTTCTAATTTTGTGTAGTTCAAATTGACGTAAACTTTATTAACATATGTATGTATATGAGGAAATGTAATATATCATAATAAGACTACGGTAATAATATACTTTATGTTAAGACAGTACACCTCGCTTAGTTATATTTTGATACTAAACATTTTTCGTCTGCATGTTTTAGCAAACCATTCATTAGTGGCAGCTCTCATTTATGTACTCGTATATCTGATTTCCTTGTATTCATTTCTCTGGGATTTTTATCTTACAGCTTTCTTAGAACTTATTAAAATACTCAAATGTTAATTCGCTTTTATAACACTTAATCAGAAGCTATTAAATTACCTTAAATGTAAAGTGAATAAAATACAAGTAAATAGATGCGCTAGACTTGTGATTTACGATATTAATTCAGGAAATCAATAAAAGGTACTTATTTTTGGATTTTATTGACTTTGACTGTCATACTAATGGAAAAATACTTAAGTAAAATCATCAGTTAGACTAATTTAAATTTGAAAACATAGCTTTTATATGAGTGGATCGAAGGATTTTAAATATTTATTTGTTTTTCAGCCTTAACTGTGTCAAGAAAAATTGGTATGGAATATCGCAACAACATACCTACTAGAAGCGATATTAATATTTTACAACGCTAGGCAAACAAAATATCAGATGAGACACTATCTCTCAGTTTTGAAAATTGATTCATACATTATCCAAAACATTCTTTATTCTTAGAATTACTTTCCCCTTTCGTTCTTGCTTATCGGCAACGATATAATAAACATGAGATACCACATTATAGTAAGAAACTGACCTAATGCATTAAATTACGTAATAGTCAAAGATCATGGCCTTGTTCGCGTTATCACATGAATGTAGATAGTGTCTCTTTCGGGATCAAATATATAGATTCTAAAAGGGCCTAAACCTAAACTCCAAACCTCCAAATAAAAAATCATTATTCTTAAGACGCCTAGAAAGAATAACCATACAAATTAAATAGATTTTCTTTCGATAATGGCGATATACAAATGATGATAATATTTAACACAACAATACTTTTTGTATAAATACAGAATAATATACCTATAATTATAATATGTAAGTATAAAATAAAATAGTGTAAAGTTTGTCCGCTATTTTGTCTTTGATGGCTATTACTAATATGACACATCCACTTTCACTGTTCACTTCTTCAAGTCATATTCATATTCAAATTGAATAGTTGTGTTATCGAAACATGAGCTGAGTAATTTGAAGCACGCGATTCTTAGAAATACAATTGAAAAATTATAATCTAGTTTCCTGGAGAAACTTACCTAAGCATACACAATGATTTTTATATCCGAAAATAATCGTAGTTTACGATGTTTTTATACGATTTCCGAGACTTGGTTCGTATTTACAACCATAATTAGGTGATTCCTAAACTTTAAACGCAGTTCCTCAGATCCCGTTTTTATATCTCACAAAGATTAAAGCGGATAATATAGATTTACTTCCTTTTTTAATCAGTTAAGTAGGTCAAACAAACAGAAATAACTCATAATGTGTTTCTTTTCGTCTATAAATAACATTTATTTATTTAAGGGCGCGCTCCCCAAAAACCACGTGACCGATATTGCCTACCCTGGCCCGCACTTGCCGCTCAATATACACGACAATTGCTCAAATAAGAAACGGCGTAGCCGGTCACAATCATGTTCAAGGCGTAGCGGACGGACGTGCTAAAATGACGGGGCCGCGCCGCGCGGCCGCGCCCGCCGGGGATCGGCTAGGGTGCGACTCGCGCGTGGGACGCGGCGCGGGGTGTTGAGAAGGGAGTTAAATTAGTTCGTACAGTTTTATATGGTCACTGAAAAAAATCGGTATAATTTTTCAAATTGCTACTTGTTTGTTGTTATTATACCTATTTATTATTATTTCATACCAATACAGATAGAGGTAAGTAATTGATAAGTAGATTCAATATACGTGGTATATGGTAGTTACCTTATCGGTATTTATTCATTTACATATAACTTTATATTACATATAGGTAGGTAACTAGTTATATAGGTACTTTGTTTACAGTTGTTTGAAATCAGTAAGCACTTACCTACTAAATTATCAATTCAGTAGTATGTAACTTGTAATACCTACTTATATACCTAGTATAAAATCGGCGAAAGTATATGGCGCTTCAATATAAAAAAAAATACTTATGCACGAGTTAGGCACCTACAAGAAAACAGTTTCAAATGAAACGCAGACGCAGAAGAACTATTGAATAGCCGGCCAAGTGCGATTCGGACTCGCGCACGAAGGGTTCCGTACAATCCCATCCCAGTAATATTATAAAGACGAAAGTTTGTGAGGGTGTAAGTATGTTGGCCGTTCTTTGTGCTCAAACAGCTGAACCGATTTGGATTAAATTTGGCAAGGAGATAGTTAGACCCTACATTTATATTACTTCTACAAAACGCGGGAAACACCACGGGGCGCCGCTAGTAATCTAGAATTCTAGAGATTGCCGCTTGCGAGTTCTAATTTGACGAAGCATCTAGCGAGGACTAGGTGGAATTACTCTGGCGTATTTATATGGGTCTGGCGAAAAAAATACGAATGTGTTATTAATATCTTATGTACCTTTATATAGGTATTTAAATTAAACACACATTTCTCCATTATTAATTATAATTATTTACTAGTACAATAAATGTACCAAAACAGTTTATCAGCGCATTTAAAAGATTATGTAATTATGCGCATGTATTAAAACTCGTTAAAACCAAGGGCAAGTCATTATTTACTAACGCGGAACCCTAATAACAGTAAAGCAAAAAATAAATATATTTTTTTAGTAAGTACCTATTTGTTGTTATAGCGTCAACAGAAATACGTCATCTGTGAAAATTTCATCTGTCTTGCTATCACGCTACTTGGGATATCGCCTGGTGACAGACCGACGGACAGACGAACTTCAGTTGGTACGTACAGATACCTACTTAGAAAGCAAAAAACTTGATCAAACAAGAAAGAACAGGTAGAACAGAGGGGCAACAAAATAATTCTATTAGATAGATCGATGTCTATTAGGTTTATTTGAGGTACGGACGAACCCCTAAAAAGGTTATAATGTAAAAAAATATACCTAACAAGTTTGATTGTTATATTTAGATAATTTATAGGTAAATTAACTATGTTTCTACGAAATCCGTGATGTGAAAAAAAAACATTTGGACGGTTTTATTTTATGTACCTACCTACCTAGGTAGAGATGCCATGCAGGAAGGGCCAGCAGATTGACACTCGAGAAGGCCTAATGCAACTTATGTACCTAGGTAAGTAGGTAGGTACCTACCTATTTTTATTTTGTGATTGAAGTAAATCAAGAGTACAACTAAAGAGTACTCTTGATTTACTACTCTTTTAGAGTTTGTTTTTGATTACGCGTAAGCGCCACCTATTTTATAATAGCGCTAGCGCTAATAACCTATAACTACTATAACTACTACCTACGACCTTTCACCGAGCCAACCACGAGCCCGCGAGACGAAAGAGCGGCCAGATTCTGAGAGCTGCAAGCGGGTTGGGCTATTTTAGTAGCAAAGATCAAGTTATCCTGGACGATCAAACGAATTGAAGTCAGGTAGGTACCTATAGTTACTTCTAGTATTTTCGTAGTTCCATAATAATATTTTTTGAGGATAGTTTTACGACTATATATATATACGTATTATTATAGGTTAGGTATTATAAATACATACACATATTTCAGTACCTATATAGGTACGACCAATACGTATATGTAGCTCGCTTTATGTCCATCCAAAGGTTGCCTGGTAGAATTCGATAGGCGAATAAGGCGATAAGGCCGCCTACTGCACTACCAATAGTTATTATTGTCCCTATGTAGGTACCTACCTATGTTTCGTTACTGTATTTGTGGATCGGGCATAACACGTCATTATTCTTACGCAGTAAGGTAAAATATAAAAATAAAAAGGTAGATTTGTACCTATATCCACCACCACGCCGCCACCATGTGCTAAAATGACGACTTGCGCAATTTTGATTTTGTTGGTGTTTTTTTTTTTCTTTCGCCTTGGCATGTTTCGCACATTCGTCTATACGATTTAAGTCTATTTTTGCATGTTTACAAATGTAGTTACTTGAAAGTGGTTTGGCTTAGACAGGTAAAGCGGTTCTATGCCGAAGACATAGAGTCTAATATCCATTGCACTACAAAAAAATGGGTTTAGAACGAACGAAAAACGACAACTTATGTTTAGAAATATAGTTATACCTATATATATATGGAAAGATAAGTATAATAATATTATGTTATTTTAAATTGAAATATTTTGTTTAATTTTTTAGACATAAGGTATTAATATAATTTGAAATAAAACATGGTTCTAAAAACGAAATCATGTTGAAATTTGTTTTATTTTGGAATGATGTACTCTGGAAAGATGTTATTATTATTATTGCAATGGGTGAATATATATTCAATAAATTTCAAATACATTATTACACATAAAAAAAAGTTTTTATTGTATCGTTGTTTTTTTAATTAAGTAATAATATGATTTTTCTAATTGCTACTTGTATTGTTGCTATATTTCAAATTTATAAAAAAATTATACAAACTTTATAAATGCGTTTTATTCGTAACCAACCCAGCACTACCATACACTAGCTCAAACAAACTGTCGAGTTGTAGCAATAGTTTGAGTCGTTTCATGTTTCGAAAACAATAGCATGGAGCTGCGCGGAGTGGCACGTGCTTCCCGTACGAACGTTAGCTAGCTACTGATGAACGTCGACGCCCACGCGTCTATCGGCTCAAAATTGGTTGCAAAAGCTATAAAAAAATTCATAATAAATCGAAAATCCAATATTTTGATAATCCTAAAAAAGCCAAAAATAGCAAAATGATGTGTAGCACATTTCCTTCAAAGAAAGGTATGTATTATTTCTCCCCATTTCGGAGCTTTAGGGAAATACATGACAAAACAAGGGTTAAATTGAAAATTTTTTTTTTGGATTCAAGATACAAAATATCGAAATTGCTAAAGATACAATGTCTTTGAAAACTATACAGAATAACATATATTTTTTCTGACAGTGAATTTATTCTCTCAAGCGGAGTTATAACCTTTCAAAAAGAGGGAATTTGGAGAATCTTGTCGCAATAAATGTATTGCCATCTCGCTCTTCTTGGGAGCTCGTCCTTAAGCGGTCAATGGTGGTCTAAATTAATATCAATATAGTTAAGGTCAATGAGGCTTTAAGGAAAAGTCGTAAGTAACATAAATCAATTACTTAGAACAGAGTAAAAGTGTGTCGATGACTGAGCGGCGAAGAATAAATGAATCCATTAATAAGAAGACGGTCAGAACTATACCGCGGTCAGTAACTGCATGATGAATCACATACAATAACAAACACGATAGAGTATAATATACATATATAATGTATACAAAAAATATAAAGGTTCCTGACCGCAGCTTTCGATGCGCTGTCACTGGTATATTAGTGCTTTCATTCGTATAAGTTGAATGTTTACTAATAGTCAAACAAACTAATCGGTACACTGACATCATTTGCCAAGAGAGTGATTTATAGAATCGCATGGAAGCAGATGGCAGCACTTATTTTGGCTAATTCGATGTTTATACAGTTCAAATGGCTGACACCTGCATGAAAGCGATTTGATTAATAGAACGTTAACAACCTTTTATACAGGACTGTTAAAGTTGTTTTACACGCACAGTTCTTCCTCGAATTTTGTCATGATATTTTGAAACCTACATCAACTGACTCAAAAATATGTATTATATATTGAAGATATTAATCAACATGTATTTCATCATAAAATAATGTTGTCTGAATTTGGTTTTTCACTAATTAACCGAACTAAGTTACGATCAATTTTGTCAACAACTAAGATACTTTGTATAATGTTAAAAGAATAGTTGCACATTGCACACAATTACCAGCTATGATTTCGATAATTTAACGCAAAAGTTCACAATTAAACACCAAAGTACGAATAAGTTTTCGCGACACGTGATCACGGTCAATTACCAACCGTAATTATAAATAATTAAAGCACTGTCAACTGTTCTGTACAGACGATTGTTGAAAACTAATAGCACGACACAAAATATGCCACAGTTATTGATATAAACCTGATACGGACATTGCCAACAAGTTATTACAAAGTTAACTTTATTGAGACAAATTTAATTATAACAATATTTATCTTGCAATTAACGTTATCGGATACATAAACCGTTATAAGTGAATACGTATCCAATTTCAAATTGCACGGCGCAAGAAACAAAACTCTACACAAATACTTAATGCATAATATAATGAAGGAAAACAAAGGAATAACAATATTGTTATGTAACATTGGTCAATAAAACTGGAATCACAATATTATGGGCACCTGCGGCAGGGTATATTTTTTTAGTTTTATAAAAGTAGATCTCCTTGGAAACCATTTTATGAATACAATAGTGAAAATGCGAATTCTATTTAAATTTGATTCGCGATGAAATAGTCTCCAAATAGGGTAAAAAAAAATAGGAAACCATCTACAAATATGGGTCTTAGCTTTAAAAAAGAACAATGAATTTGAAAATAGAATGTAACCAAATGATTCATTCTAGGAATGTCAGATTTAATTATTCACATTATGTGTAACAGACTTGTAATATTTACTATAGCAACAAACTTAATGTGTGAAATGCGAAGAATTGATTTGTACTGGTGTCGAAATCTGTGCAAAATGAATTTTACAACTGCGGCAGTGATTTGTACAGTCTTGTGCTCGTATGTTTCTTATTTCTATGTATGATAGTATATATAAGTATACAGCATTGTGAGTAGAACGAATCATCACATTTAATAGTTTTGGAATCACTATGTGGTGACTTGTGGTCATAAAAATAGTCTTATTAATGTAGAACCTTGACACATCTGTGGAATTGTTTTCCTTGTTTATAGAAAACGGCCCTGAAAGTTAGAAGACCCTTCATCATACTTATAGATTTTAAAGTACTAGAAACTCGTAAAATCGATGATGAATTGACTTCCTGTAATGCATTCGCTTCCACAAAGATAAATTATAAAACCCATATCTAGTTATAAAGCGATACGTTTCAGCTTTTATGTTTTACTCATTAGTGTATCTCCAGTAGCTAATGTCTCTGTAATATTAAATTCAGCATCTTCCTCACTAAACATCAAAAGTAAAAAGTCAAACTCGCATAAGATTATCCTTATTTTTTTTCGTTTTGAATTTAAAACGAAAGTATTCTTGTGTCGTTGAACTAAAATAAAATTATGCAAAGTGTTAGTGACCCCATGTCAGCCCACTTAAGTAATTGTTTTTTTGCATCCACAAATAAAAATTTAAAAGATGGGGTGATTAGGAAAAAGAATCGGGCTTCTCTTTTACTTTTTTCTTGAATTTATAACATCAATAAAGTCACTTTTACCCTATCATGCCAGTTTCAAGTTTATTGTGGGTTCACATCAGTAAATTAAATTTGAAATTTATATCAAGGCGTTGAATTTTCTACTCTGCCTTGAATTTAGCGTTTCTGTTCGATTTTGGACTCTGTATTGTCAAAAACTCAACACTTTCGATGGCACACGTTTAAAAGTTTAATTTGTGCGTAAAAGAATTGAAGAGCTCCACAGGGATCGGTCATTACCTCCATATGGACCCTGTGTGGAAAAGTATTCAGGTTTTTTAAACTTTTATGCATTTATTGGACGCAATGCCACGTGTATGTGGGTATATGTCATGACACTCATAAAGATGCGATGTTACAGCGAATCTCACAGTTTGTTTCTGCATTTTATATTGGATTTAAGCTATTAAAAATATTTTTTGTTTGTTTTCTGATGATAATTCCTAAAAGCACAAATTGAAACATAATACTAATACTAATATATGCAAGTACTTAAATAATTTTAATACCTTATGTGTGTTAAATTCTGTATTTGTCACATTTGTATTGTAATCTCTATAATGTTACTAAGCCGCCGATCATGTTCAGAAAACAAACGGCAAGAGTTACATCGGATTAATGCAATCCTACGAGTCATAATAATTCTCTTGCACGTTTTGTACTCGTATGCTCATTTTTACAATGACTCACGTTTGTGGTGTATCACTTAAACGATACATAAAAATTCTTTATATTGTACGCAATAAAACTTGGCAGAAACAGAACCACAAGCTCGTGTCTACACAGTGAGCGGGCGGAATGTTTACAAATAGCTGTATTTGTTGAAGAAAAGTAAATATTTAATTTCAATTAACAATATCAACAGTCCTGGAGAACCGTCTACCACTTTACAACAAGTTTTGCGTGACAAAAAATTTTAAGTACCACTAAATTATGTTAATTGATATGTTAAGTACGTATAAATGACCTGTTATTACCTACTATGCGGTGATAATTATTATCGTTTTCTAGATAAAATAGATCGAGTTACAGCTTTTAAAACTTCGCCATATTGTTTGGAGGCGTAACGGCTAATAGATTTCCTAATTTATTTGACCTGAAAAAGATTCACTGACCCTCTGCTAAACATATTGTCCCTTTACTTTCGAGCAATTATTATTGTTTGCAATCAGCATGTCCACGCCAAGTCCCCGCTAATAACTAAACACACATTAAATTGGTTATCACTAGAAGTAGAAGTTGCGAAAAGTGTTAATATAGTGGAACATTTTACAACATTGCAGTTTCCATTCCTTGTAAAGTATGAAGTTAGTTATCGCCTTCAATTATCAGCCAGTAATGTAAATGATGTCTCTGATTATGTTCATGTTTGAGCGATCTCACCAAAGAGACACTTTTACGTATGTCTCGGCCAGTTTATAACCTTTTTTTTTTCATTTCTTGTATCTCTGGCTATACTGACGCATACGTGAAAGACGCATTTCACGAGACGCTGTTGTCATCCACTAAGTAAGATAACATCAAAACAAAAATGTTTTGAAGAATCTGTATGACGTCTTTCACTGGAGGATATTATCAAATTGTATAAAAATAAATAAATAAAAAATAAAATAAAATAAATAATCGTTTATTATGCCAAAGATATAGGTACAATGTAATGTACGTAAAAATACAATTAATCTTAAACTTACTTTAGGTAGTACATCTATGGATGACTGCGCAACACACTAAGTCTGTGGAGACATGTGTTGTGCTGCGACAGCAATGATTCCATTCGAAAATTGGAGAAGGAAAATAAATAACCTAGAGCTTGCAAGCTGACGCACTAAGGCACAGATTATCATCAGAACTTTATGATTTGTGTAACTAAGATATAATCAGTATGCACAATGCACATTTTAATGTTGGAAGTTTATGTTCATATGCATCAAATGAGCAAATAAATTAAGTTGCAGTTATTCCGAAGACATGAAATACTCCTCAGTAGTTATTTATGGTTAGTTTCCTTTTAAAAGCTTCCCTATTAGATTTCCACGAAACTCTTCTATTGAGAACAAACATATGTTATTCTTTGAATGTGATTTATAGTATCGTCCTTAATTCTAGATTGATCTCCGACATATTGAGCTGCTGACCGCGGTTTGACCTTAACTTTCTGTCACCGTTACCCAGTGCCTGCTTTTATACATCTACTAGGGTGTTATTAAAAAAAATAGGGGTATCATATGTAAAAAGAACACGTAATAAATAGGTAAACTATTTTTAAATTATTTTTTCTGCACAATAGAACTGTTACTAAGATTTTCAGAGTACTTTTATTACTGTCATGGCGTAAAATGGAAGTATTACGCAATTGCCAGCATTTTATTAATTAAGTACCAAAAAATAAACAACTATTAATTCAGACATAAACAGTTTATCATTTCACTAAACTGAAGAAGCTGAGATCATCCTGTTTCCTTGGTTGAGTCATCATCAATTTTTCTATTGAGAACATTTGGTACAATTTGATGCGGTTTAGATGCAAGCTGGGCTAGATATTTTGATGAATGCACGATTATGCTATTCATTTGTTTCATGCTTGCTGGTGCGATCTCGAAATCAAAATGCCTCATTAAGTTCACCCCACTATCCCACTTACCACTAATATGATTAAAAACATAAGTTTGCGAATGAGTATGTATGTTTTTCTTTTCTTTATGTTTGAACCTGGTATAGTTAGACAGATTATAGACAAATTGAATTGTTTCTCCTCCTTGTACTACATTCCCCATTACTGAGGATCATGCGTGAATCGTGACTTGAGTTTTCTTGGGCAAGTAGAATAGAAGGTCATTTTCATTCATTCATTTCAAGTCATTACATAATATGCATAGTAAACAACGCTATGTACTAATTCAATTTACTTTTCATCATCTTTTGACTTTAGCTTTGCACAGTCACTAGGTGCTTTACTCAAATAAATCTAACAAAATGTGTAAATACCTGTCTCGTATGTGCATTTTCAAATATTTGCTTCTTGCTGCAGTGCGCTTTTTTATTTTGCACGAGAAAGGAATTTGCTAACAAGACGCTGTCTAACACTGTTTTGCTATACGGTGTACTTTGTAATGTGAGATTATGTTATATCTTCTTTATAAATAAAAATGAATTGTTGTTCGTTAGTCTGATTAAAACTCGAGAACGGCTGAACGGATTTATCTTATCTTAGTCTTGAAATGTTCGTGGAGGTCTAGGGAAGGTTTAAAAGGGAAAAAAAATGAAATTAATTTATACAAAAGTTTAGTCGCAGTACGAAGTCTGCCGGGACAGCTAGTTTTAAATAAACTAGAATAGTCGTAATTTCATGTGGCCATGATAAAACCATTTTGTGTCGTTTTGTACATTAAATTTTGCTGCCAAGGCATGTAAGTCTTATTTAGTTTACGGTAGAGATTTAAAAAAATATATATAAAAATAATAATAAAAAGAATTTAAGAGTAAGACATTTACGGTAATACCACAATAATAAATCTTATAATCATTGAACCCTACGTTTTTTATTGATAAAACGGTTTCTTTATGGTGCATGTTTATAGAAAGTTTTGGGTAAAAGATGTACATTTAGTTGTCGTACTATTTTAATCGATTTTTATATACAACAAAAACAATATAAAACTTGATAAAAAAAACTGGTAGTGTTTGTGTGAATTTTTATCTAATATAACTAATACACATTATGTGTTCAAGCAGGCTGTGTACTTACACCTCAGACGGTCACGGTCAAAGAGCAGCCAAAGTCGCCACGGTCATAAGGAAGAATGCTTGTCGATTATAATTAATTAATTATTAACAAATGATGTTATTTAATCGGTTGCTTAATTAGACAAACATTTCAATCCATCTTTTTTGGAATGTAGGAATGTATATTTGTCTTAAATATATTTATTTGTGTTGAATCTGGTCGTTTCTGTGTATGGGAAGTATGTATTTACAAAAGAAAAATATCCGTTATCTAATGCTATACAAGCGGTTGCTTGGTGTAGGGCTAGATGGCGCTGTATGCAATGACCCGAAATATTAATTAATTTATTTATTAGAAATGAAATCAATAAATTTACATAAGCCTGTCATATACAATAGTCATGAAGCGTCATTAAGTAATACAATTAATTTTATAATGAGCACGTCATATTCTTAAAACTTGAAGTTTTATACATGGAATTCAACACTGGAGGCGATCATTAGTTCAAAACTTTAAACAAATAGTTATAAACAAATAACCTGATAAAAATATAATTTATTAGTTATTGTTTTAGTTGGTGTTCTATAAAAAATATAATTTGTGCGTTGTAAACTAGTTTAATTTAGGAAGGAGACAGTGCGTGACAAATGTCCTTAACCTATAGGTTCCGACATGGTCTATAAAAATAAAATAAAATAGCCTTTATTGCTGAACTTATTATAACAATATTTTTCTTTACAAATATGTTTACTCTATCTTACGACAGTTTCTTCATTTTTACATATTATGTTAAATATCGGTAAACGGCTGTTTCTCCGTTGCAGCTTGTCTTTCGACATAGGCCTCCTCTAAAGATTTCCACTCTTTTCTATCTTTCGCTATGCGGGTCCATAGTGGACCTGCTATTTTCTTGATGTCGTCTTCCCATCTTCTAGTTTGTCTGCCTCTATTTCTTTTGCTGTCCCTTGGTTGCCATTCAGTTACTAGTCTCGTCCATTTCTCTTTTTTTTCTCTTATCATATGCCCAGCCCATCTCCACTTTAAGCATCTGTATGTTGTGTATGCATTCTTAAATTTTGTTATACTTTTGATATATTTTAGTTTAACTCGGTCTTTTCTTTTTACTCCTATAGTACTTCTCTCTATTCCGTTCTGACACACTTTTATTTTTCTTGCTAGTTCTTCTGTCAATGCCCAGGTTTGGCACCCGTATAGTAAGCATGGCAGGATACACATATTGTATACTCTCCTCTTGTTCCTCATGGACATATCTGTGTTCTTCATGACTTCACTAAGTGACCAATATCTCTTCCAAGTGTTAGCTACTCTTCTTTCTATTTCCTTTTGCATACATTCCTCAGTAGATATTAGCTGTCCTAAGTACACATACTCCCTTACATACTCGATTTCTTCATTATTTACTGTTATGTGCTCTGTTTGTGGACAGTTTGACATTACTTTTGTTTTTGTTAGGTTCATAGACAAGCCTGCCTTCTCGCTCTCTACCGCTAACTGTTGCATTGTAGCAAGGTTGAGAGAGGGGTGCGCCAGGGAGACCCAATCTCACAAAAAAAAAAAAATATTTGCAGCTGTTTTGGAAATGATATTCAGATTGTTTGGATTGGACAAATATAGGCCTAAATATGAATGGCGAAAAAAAAAAAATTTGAGTCATCTACGCTTTGCAGACGACCTAATATTATTTTCGGAAAACTCAAAAAAACCCTAGAGACTATGGTATATAATAGATAATTATAAATAATTGAACAAATAATTAAAATACAGTATATTAAGTCTATTTATGTCACATACAGGTTAAACAATACTTCATGTATTACTTCGTTGTAATCTAAATATTCATAGAGCTTTAAAGCAATTAATCATATGATTCGATCATATATTCGTGTATTTTTTAAATTTCATATAATAATTTGCACGTATCAAATTTGGCCGAATGGATACAAAGAAATACGCTTGAGATGTCTGTACTATATCTATATTCTTAGGCGGTCTTATTGCACGGCACATAGTTCAATTGGTAATTATTAAAAACGACTTTGAGATTAGATGGGGACGAATTTTTTTAAGCTTTATTTAATTATCTAATAAAGCTACGTGTTAAAATACTTACAGAAACCGTCAGAGCCAATCAACAAGCCATGAGAAAGGAAAATAAAACGTAACCTAGAAGATCGATTTCTTAAAGCTCATTATAAGAATCTTAATCCATTGATATCCAATGTCCATAATCCACTTCGGGTCTTCAAGCAGATCATAAAAGTTGGCCTATTATTAAGTATGTCCGTTAAATCTCTTCATGAGGACAGGTTATTAAACTATTTAATTTTTTGCACATTCATGGACTATTGGTACAGCACACATCCTGATGAATAGTTACGTAAGCGTAAAGTTCTTAAGTATTAGCAATTAATATGATAATACATTGTGAGATATGGTCTGATATGTCAAACAGGTAAAGCCGGTATTTAGTACGAGAAATGGACGAGGAGATCGGTTTTTGAACTTCAAAGACTTGAGTTTAAAAGTAAATCTTCACTAGGGCATATTTCAAGCAGTTTTGGATAAATGTATGTATTTATTTTGAAAGATGCATTCAAACAGATATGCATCTATAAAGTAAAGCGATCAACATAAAAAGAGAAAATAGAATTAGATAAGATTAAATCTTGTTTAATTGGAAAATAATTTAGACTGCAACAAATTACTAGATCATTAAAACGCAATGTTCATTACACAAAATATTAAAATTACTGACGGTTTATTTTCGAACATCATCTCCTATACTATAAGAATAGAATTGATAAGTTCTGAATGGTCACCAACAAGTTGAAGGTCAAAATCCTAATGGCTGATATCAAACATTATGTAACCTGATCAGAACGATTGATTTTGTCACGACCGAGGATACATGCGCTCAGACCTGTTTGTTAAGAGGCGCTTCTGATTAGCAGGTTATTCATTTGTGGAATTAGCAATTGATATAAGTTATTTTTTAAACTGAGAACCAAATTTCGGTAAGTATACTAACGTACTATAAGAAGAAAAAAAAAGAAAAAACTATGTATTGCCTGTGGCAACACTTATAATGGTTTAGATTTTTGAAATTCATAAGTGTATGTTTACTTTTTAACCATGGAATTAATATATAGATTGAGAATATATAGAGAGGGATGAAATGAAAATCCTTGTAACTAAAATAATGAATGAACTAAATTGAATATTATGTTTACCGAAATTTTGCCTCTTTTCTAAAGGGACTGATCAGTGATCAATCAACATCTAGAATATTTTCGCTGTAAGTAGCTATTACATTAATATTTTGGGGCCGAAAGTTTTTTCGTATGTTTGTGCTTATTCCTTGTTTACGCATTAACAAGTGAACTGATTTGGATGAATTGATATGGATAGATTATATGATGGATTTATACATGTTACTTTTTATCTAACATAAACGCGGTTAACATCACAGGTCATCATCATCATCATCATCCACAGTCTTGGAATCCTACTGCTGGGTATAGGCTTCCCTTTGTATGTGCCATCTGCGTCGATCTTGTGCAGACCTCATCCATGTTGGACCCTCGACTTTGACGATGTCGTCAACCCATCTCACGACCGGACGACCCACTCCTCGCCTTCCAGTTCTAGATGATGAAATATTACTTTTGTTTGTTGAAGAGGAAATAGCTTTTCTTTTTACCAAAAATGGAAAGCTCACTATATCCAAATTGAGTGCGTCACTAGAGTGCTGTTCACAAAGAACCGGTAGTTGTAAAGTTGGTTCTATGTCACCTCCGAATGCAATGGGGAAATGGCAAAACGGCATCTTATTTTTATTAAAGATACTGCAACATTGTTGCAACGTTTCGGTTTTACAAAATACGATTTGCTCGCGTCTGAAAACTTTATGAGAATTTTATCTGTCAATTACTTCTTCTACTTAGCATAAAATTATGTTTCGAATATTGTTTACTGTGTACACTGAATTAAATTATTATTTTTCATTTTCTTAGTAAACACCTAACTTTAACTTTTTGTTCTTGAAATAGCCACCACATCAAACACACGCACTGCTAGTTTAATAAATTGGTGATAGCAAAAAAACAGGAAAATCAATATTTTTCACCTCGTTCTTAGCATCGAATGTCATACTTTACGATATTTTATTTACATTCTAGGTGTTACATACGTCAATTACTCACTAGGACACTATAAGTTGACAAACAATCTCAGCAAACCAAAACACACTCCTGCGCAAAACTTGTGTCAATATTTTGACCGTTAACTATTTCTCTTTTTCGCTAAACCGCCTGCATATCCTAAGTAGATATACTAAAGCTGACAAGTAACAAATGTTGTAAATTCGTCTTCCTTATCTCGTTAAAAGATTTTTTGCATTAACACGATGTATATAATTGGCAGAAGCTTTGCAAATTTTAACAGTTCCTTTAGATTAATTGTGTTTATATTTGTATGTTCTTAATTGCCTGAGCATCTAGTTTAGAATGAGTCGTGTCTCGGAAGAACTAACTGATGAACAAATATCAAAGATTTTTATGCATAATGTACTAAAATAGCGTAGACCTTTTGTTGCTGATTTAGCTTTCCGTTAGAAGTTATCTTTATATCTTGAAAAAAAAACCAATAGGTACTCGTTCATACTATGAAACGAATAAATGTATATTTACATAATATTTTTTTTTATTCACTAATACTCTTATGACATTTAAGGTCAGTATTGCTACATTGGTAACTACAAAAGTTCCTTACAAGCCTTGATATGCAAGGTATTGGGTGCGTCTATGATTCATGTTGCCAATTAAATTCAAAGTACACATCAATTAAAATTTGGCGGTCATAATGACATCACATGCGGTAAGATTTAATGATTTCTTGACATTTTCTTAAGTGTTAGTTTTTTCTCACGCGTTTTGTGGTAGTCCTTCATATAAGTTTTGGGAAGCAACACCGATGTTATAAATCTATCTTACTAAATGGACACGCCCCGATTAGGAATAGCGTTAAAATATTACCTGGTCTATTATATAATTATGCGTTTGTATAAATAGGATAATTTATTGTTAACTAAGGAGGCATGATTATGGAGTTTGTTTATGGATAGTGACAAAGATAACATTATTTTAAAGAATAGAAAATTAAGCGATAATACTAATAATAATAAATAAATAATAAATAAATATTTCGGGACATTGCACACAGCGAAATTTGCAAATAAACTGGCGATTATCTGTTACTACGGAGATCTGAGCTGACATAATATCTTAAATTATAATTCAGTTTAAGTTGATCAACTTTAAATGGTTTTCGTAGTTAAGAAACGGTGAGATGACCGCTGTTTTACTTTGTTTAGAGCTTCTTTGAGTTCTTTTTGAGTTTGTATAAATATTTTTTATCTAAAATATTGGTTAAGAAGTGTATTTTATCTTATGACTTGGTCAAGATTTCATTCTAAAGATTGTTTAAATTATATTTCTTTAAATTAGCAAGAATAGAAATAAAATCTGTTATACAAAGAGGCCGCATTAGGAGTTCAACGACATCGCAGTTTCATGTTAAAGGCACCTCATTTCAATATTGAAACTGGCACCTGTGGCGCTACTACTACTTCTCGAACTAACCTCAAACTCGATAGCAGAAAAACATATGGAAAGAAATATTAAACATTTATTTTCATTACGTAGCCGTGGTCCGATATCTAGATTTTGTTTTTATATAACAAGAATAAAAATATGAATTAAATAATTTAATATGCATTAATACATTTGTTTACATTGTTTACTAGGCTTTTAGTACTAAGAGATTTTAGTAGTTCAATAATTTTCTAAAATAAAATCCTCAAAAATCTACTAAAATACTCATTTTTTGGTTAGTTGCTGTGAGAATTTTGTTTGATTGCTTGACTACAATTTGGAAATACGAGTAACGCATGAATCAATCCTAGTTTCTGAGTCTTGATAATAAAACAATATCAAAAAACATTTAGAACCCTTTACGTTGTATGGCTTCTATATTTGGTGGATTATATTTCAGGAAAATATCTTCTGAATGTATACAAAAACGGAAATACGGAAGACCAGCGCTAGTTTCTCTTATGCAGCCAGCATCAGTATGAATAGAGTTGTGATGTGTCAAAAATGACAGTTTACATTTTTTATTTACAATTATAGTACTACATAAAACAAGGGAAGAAAAACTAAACGTAGTATGTTTAGTTTAGTTAGTTTCTAAATATAACAAAAAAACTTTTGGAAATGCCACTTTTAAAGGGGTGAAATAGGGGATGCAAGTTTAATTTCTTAGTGCGAGCTAAACCGCGAGCACTTACTAGTATAATATACATCATTACCATATCAATTCAGAGCACGATATCTTTCCTCAAACAGCACAAATAAAAATGTTGCAACATTGTCACGTGTGTATTCTGTTACCTGCATGCACTTCTGCACAATCAATATGTTGTTAATTTGCGTATTCCTAAAATATTGATATTATTGTAACCCTTTGATATTTTGGAAATTAGCTCGAAGGTCTTTTGGGTTTGGAAATCTAAAACCTTTGAAGGAGGGTGTAGTATATGAAGGTGACAAAGGCAATTATGAGCCCAGTAAATAACATTTGTGTCCGAAATATACTAATGCATGGAAATATTATCGTAATTAACGCCACGGCAAACGAATTTTGGCAATAAAGTATTTTAACCAAGACTGCAACATAATAACTAAGGTTGCCGCCTGACAGTTATTGCTTTAATTTGGGTTTGCTTAGATTGAACCCTGGAGGCAAAATATATAGGTATATGTAAATAATTAAGTCAATCATTTATTCGTATATTAAGAAAACCAGTCAATTGATCTTAGCTCATTATGGTTAATTTATATATAACTAATTAATGTGTAGAATACATTTTATATGTGTATGAGTGGAGACAACAATGAAATTTAATGGGAAAACAAGCTCTCTGTACAGACCTATTTTATATGAACTTGTTGAGTAACACCTTTTCTTAGCTATAATCCCAACTTATGGGTCATGTTCCGAAAGTATATTATATAACTATCTCTATTACTGCTGTATATTATCGGACTACGAGTTTACCTACATACCATATTGGTTTAGAGAATGATTATAATTATATGCTTAAATCAGTCAATGAAAACACCCACGTTTGCCTGTATATAGTAAAATTTACAATAGATCGTGATATGTGAACAGTTCTTTTTGTTTTACAATGACTTCACTGACATGCTTTAAATTATTACATTTATCTGCATATATGACACTTTTTATGCTAATAGATGTCGTAGTGTGCGTTTTTTGATGTAATTTACTTCTTCTATGACTAAGACACTAATAATAATTCAGGTGTCACAACTTCGTCTGTTACTTATATTTTATTTAGAGCTAAGTGATAAAAATACTGACATTTCAATACCAAACTTGAACAATAAAATTTGGCGCCAAGCTTAATTTGATTTTATTATCATACGTTTTTATCACATGTCATTTGCAAAAAAGCAATCTATACCTAAGTAAGATACATTAAAGTATACTATCCATCACTCTTTAGTAACACATTGTACGCTATATTTCAATGCTTATCGTGTGTAGCGTTTCAATACCATTTCCTTCTAGTGAACTAGATAACCTGGTATAACATTTGCAATTCTAGTTTCATTTTCCACGTGTCGCTCTAAACATGCCCCACAAACTACTTTTACTCAGGGAGTTTATTAATATTCATGAGTATAATAATAATAAACAGATCGTTGACCTCAGTTTTTGACTAATTAATATTTCTCGATTAACTCGAATTTATTCGAACTTGGCGGGAAATTAATCTCGACGGTGATTTTATCTGATTTTATAATGTTCAGGTGTTCGTGTCATATCTTCTTTTTATTTGTTGTTGAAATTTATGATTGGCATTTAGTATGTATTGGCGGGTCACGTTGCGAGCTCCACGCTTATGTAAATGTGGCTAGAGAGCCTGCAGACCGACTGGCAACATTATTATAAAACTCTTATACTATCAACACGTATGTATTCGCCAATTTCTTAAGAGCACAAGTGAAATGTTTCATTCTGCTTTCTAACAAGTACGAGCTACGGATAACGTCAAATCTGAACACAGAATTATGTAAAAGGGTGCCTTGAAAATAATGTAAAGTTAGGGTGTGTAGTTGAGTGATATTTGCAGTTAGTGAATAAACAGTGAAAAGATAAGCTTTTACGGGCATAAGTAGATACTTACGTTTATAGGTACATATGTGATGTGTAAACTGTGCGTCATTTACAATGTAAAAGTGCCACCACAAAGAAGAATACATAAAACGTTACTCTCACTACCTACACTCTTATATCGGTAATATATACATGTAAAAACCAGTATACTATAGGTAAGTGATTCGCGTCACGCTTCATACATGGATAAACGGAAGCTTCATGGAAAGCCCACGTTTCACCTTTTACAATATTTTCTCAATTTTTATTTGCACCATTTGGTGAAATATTTGACTCGAGTGTCAAGCACCTACGAAGGGACCGTTCGATAGGGTTTTTATTGCATTTGTTACTCTTCATATCGAAAAATAATATTTGCTCAAAGTGTTTCGAAACTTTTGTTATTAATTATTTGTTGTTTTTGGGTCCCTTAAGCGTTATTTACGAGTTTGATTCGAAAACATTATACATCAAAACCTTTTTTTAGCATAACGAGTACCTCGTTTGCTTAAATAAGATAATAGAGTCATAATTTTAATTTATCGATCGTTTCGTGTAATACATAAATCTCGATATGAAGTTCAAAATAACGTTCGTTTACCTACCGTGTTTTAATAAATATTGCTTTAGGAAAACATTTATATTTTTGCATTTGAGACGTTAAATCTTGGTTCGGTAATTTTGAAGTGTTCGGCGTAGAGCATTTACTTTAGCACCTTGTTATCCTTCGCGCGTCCACTCGTGAGTCGGAGTCTACCTACCGCCGTCAGCCACACGCGTCGTCGTCGCATCAACAATTTCTTTGTACGTCTTATAAACGAAACTTAAACACTTATTCCCATGGTTAGGCTGGTTATTGGCGAAGTTAATTGAAGACCGACCGCTGAATGGCAATTTATTTAAACTGGCCGTTTTATAGTCCAATTATGAGTCTCCCAAACTTGTATGGTATTGTTATAAAAAGCACCTGTCAATTTGATAGAGCTGTTTCCGCAGAATTAAGAAAACGTATCATATTTCCTGTCTTTTATGGAAAGGACTAGTTATGCCTTTCTGTCTATGTTTCTGAATGGATTTATTTGATTGAAATATATCAAATAGTAAAATTTTGTTACCTTGTAATTCAGTGCATCAGATGAAAAAAAAACATTTATTTCTCATAAATCTGTGTATCCGATTAGTGTTGGTTAATCTAATGTTTTACGCATCCAAATACTGTCACCTTTTATTTTTATAAAATTTGGCTAGTAACAAATTCCATTAGTAATAAATCACGAATAATAATATCATAGTCCTGTGTCTGATTGACACATTATTGATTTTTTTTTTATTTTTTGACATGATTGATTATTGATTGTGTTATTTTTTTATTTCATTTTTTTAAATTAAGAATTATGCATTAAAGGGGCGTGTTTTGTGACTCATTCGTGATACATAACAATATAATTGTCTCCTTAAAATTATTTGTCCATGACTCATACTTAGTTAAGTCCCATAACTAAATCACATTAAAAACGGCATAGCTCGTAGCAGGTCAACAGTTCACGCGCAGTATCAATAATTCTTCTACTTTTTAACATTTTGTAGACATTAAGTAAAACAGTAAATGATGTCACGCCGTGACTCATTTCTTATTTAAATAACATGTCTACGAGATTCTACAATAAAATCGTTTATCTTACACCAAATTTGCAGGGGCTTGGACATTTGTGACGAATTTGGGCCCATTTTGTTTTCTAAACGGCCATGATGAAAAGCAGATGTGGTCCAAAAGAACGGTTCACTTCATTTACTATTCAGTAGGGCAACTTAATTTGCCTATTTTATAGGATTCTAACAAAAGCTTTTAATTTCCATTCCTTATATACGTAGGTTACATCATCACCTGTATTTTTATGAATCAATCTCCATTTGAATTTTTATGAATTGACAGTGAATTTGAAATAAGATGACTAAAGCTTAAAGCTCACAGAAATATGGCAATTTGAATTCGGTTAAACGAATATTTTGAATAAAGAACTAAAATCACAAAGCCTATACAAAGATTTTTCATTACTTAATAAATTATTTGAGTATATGTCAACGAGCACCATAATAGATCTCTACAAATAACGCCTCAAATGCCGCTTATTAGTCTCAAATAAACATTGAAAAATCAACAAATCCCTAACAACGATTCAGGAAACGTCAACAAATTATATGTATAATAACATGACATTCGCAAAAACTGCAAATACTCAAATGATTGGTTGAAAAAGGCGCGTGCGGTTTTTTGTTCCCCGCAAAAAGATGTCGAACTTTTGGCGCAAATTCGCGCCGAGCCAAAACGAATATAAATAATATACTGATGTCGGAAATGTTGGATCGGCTTTTTTATTTGAACAATCATTAATTAGATGCCTTTTTATTGGCTCTTCATCAATGAAGATCTCTGATATGTACAAGGTGACAGATTTATTGCTCGTACAAGGCGATGCTTCGAGACTTCTTCCTGCTCAATGCTGGTTGCATGGCAGAATTACGCCTAATTTTTGATGTTAATAATAACATCAAAAATTAGGTATCATAATTTATTATACATTATTTATGTTCCAACTAACATTATGTACATCATGAAACGAATTACTTGTGTCATTATAAAAACAAGCGATAAACAAAAGAGATAAGCTCCTGTAATATCTAAACATCCAAGTAAAAATAAAGCTGAAGGAACCTAAAATCATGTTAAGTTTTGTTTAAAAGTAACTCTTTTCAGAGAAGCAATTTTTAAGTTGTGAAAAGTATACCAAAAGAACGACAAACCACAAGCCACCAATTTACAAATTAAAGGAACCGCCTTCTTGCCTTCAATTAACTCACCTATATTTCTAGAAGCTAAAAAGTTCAAGTACATTTTCTCAGCTGTTATTGATTAATTCTATAGGGCAAGGTAATAAACAAGTTTATTTATTGCTTCCCGAAAATTGAACCTTATATTACTAACCAGTTTCAGATTTCTAAGAAAAATCTGGCGGTTTAAAAATGTAGGTCAAATCAAACATGTCGTGAAATAAGAAGTCGTCTTAAATAATAATAAAAATACCAGTTAAATGAACACAATATCACAGTTATATACGAATTTCTCTTCGAACAATATGTAACCTTTCTACAGAAAAAGGAAAATTAACGAGATTTTGTTTTTTGTTTCAACAGAACAAATGCATTCTTCATGGAGTAAATATGAACCAGTTCCCAAGTATGTTACGTGGAGAAATGGAGAACAAAAGCAGCCGCCACCGGATTGATACCGAGTAATCGACGTGTCGCATAATTCAAAAAATAACCGCAACATAACCATAATGTCTACTAGAACTGGCAACGGAAAAATAACTAAGTTTATAATGGCCACTGCTAAGTAGTTTGCCATCCACTGATATAATTTTAATGAATTGTTTACCTACAAATTCTAAAAATACATACATTTTTCGCAGCTGCTTAAACTCAACTTACAGTTTTTACTACGATGTTTACCATTAAATAGATAAACACCATATCAAAAGATATTGAATTGTATTTAGTTTTTGCGATACTTACGTTATTTTTACGTACAATTTGTCTATAGTGTAGTGGCAACTTCCATGGTTGCCGATTGCCAATTTATTTTTTACATAATCTATGAAAAAACAAACGTGTTGTCGAGTCTAATCTGTACTTAAGGCTACAAGAAGTGGCGGCAGCAAGTGTACATACGTGTGAAAGGTCAGGGTGGCTCAAACTACACGGTAATTAAAGGTTATTTTTGGCGATAACCATCAGTAAAACAGTTACCTACGTGCATGAAATAAAAAGTCGATGGTTCAGCTTCAAGAACCTTGCAATGAAGGGCCCTCGTACGAAAACCAACTTTCGAACCTTACTGATAACAAGTCAACAAGATGAGAAAGAAATTTTTAATTTTTATCAACTTTTGCGTCCACAAACAGTTTATAACTCTTCACTATCAGATATCGTGAGCTCAGTTTTGCGATCTCATGTCGCTTGTCAAGTATTAGGGAAATTCCAGTAAATTCGCCTCACAAGGAAAACTTAAAAAGTTATGCGACAAAAATAATTGTTAACATGAACTTTATCCGTGTTCGGAAGAAAGAGTTTTTGTGATGCATCGACCAATAAATTGCTTATACAAGAACCTTAAAATTCAAGGCGAATGCGAGTGCGACTTTTAACGAGAACTCTTGATCGATACCCAAATAAATTCACCGATGTAAGTGACACCACAACAAATGATCAATTTTGTATCGTTTAAGTTGACTCATCGCGCAGATTGGCCAAACTATTCGTGCCTTGTGTCATCTAATTTTAGTATAAGTAGAAGCAACTTTTGTTTTATTAGGTAATTTATTATTCTTGTTACTTATAAGATAAGCATATGATGTTCTATCTAGATTTTGAGCTCATAAGATCTAGATATGCTATACATTTAATCATATTTAGTTTTGTTAACATAGAATGAACACAATGAATGCGTCGCATGTTGAGATGCAGTAAACTGTGCGGCTACAGAACAAGTACATAACAAGTAAGCCGCTAGTGTAAAAATAAATCGGTCGGCACAAATTAAAGAATACATTAAACCATCTGATTTACAACCAGAATTATAATACAATGGACATTGTTAAATTTATATCTTCTTATTCAATGATCCGGCAATGCATGTAAGCTTACGTTTGTATTGTAATCTTGTGTCCATTTATCATTTTCGCCAGAAAATTGCTCTTTCAGAGGCCTGTCCGAGTTTCGATTTAACATCGTTTCTATTCTTTTTGTATCGGATCAATTTGCATAATGTGTTCTGGTAATGTATTCCAAATTATAATGTCACGAATCTGAATAGTGGTGCGATGATTTGGAGCAAGCAGACGCCGTGGCGGCTGGTCTTGTAAATTGAGATTAAAACATTATTTATGGTCCCATTTAGGAGAATCATGACAAGATCATGATACGAGCGAGTGTGCTGGATAAATTATTCATACTTAATAAATTTTGAATGTAATTAACGAGGCTCATCAAAGGCTTCTTAGGCGGTACGAATATTTGCGAATAAATCTCACCTGCTAGCTCATATGAAACTAATGAATAAATAAATTGTTAGTTCTGTTTTATATTCAATTTTACAACCAGCAATGAACGTTTACTTATGTAGTTAAAATAAACTAGTTTGTCCTAAAATAGCTGCTACGTTTTAATATAGGCCCCTATTTAGGTATGAAAAAAATTGCTTCTTATTTAGAGTTTTATCGCTCTATGCATACTTTTATAATTTGCGTATATTTAATTATTTTGGTAGCTTACATATGTTTTCAATAAATTCAATACATTTATAAGATTGCTTATCTCTACAATTTCAACGTATAACTTAGGTAAATAACAATTATTTACTGAGTGATGTTATCAGTAAATATTAAACCAGATTTGTTTACGCCGAACTATTCTTAGAAGGTTCGAATACATTTATGCAAAATAATACAGCATTTTATTTGTAATGTACACCATCCCGTAGGTATCTGAGACGCAAACAAAATCATTCAGATTTGAATTTAGTATAAACATTTTTGTTTATATTTAATTCAAAACACAATGTTACACAATAAGTAGATGGATTGTATTTACTTTTATTTGTAGTGCGTTCTATAAAATATCCTTACATTATGTAGGCACAATAGATAGGTACATGTACCTACTTTGCTGGTATGGTTTTATATTATTGTGTGACCATCACTCTCAAATGAATCTGTCGCCGGGCACCTTATGTTGAGTATTGACCGCCTCGATTGAAAACCAATTTCAGTACAGACATATTATGGTCTACAACTTAAATATAAACTTATGTTGTTGTAACCCAATACGTTAGAATTAAATCTTACAATCAACTAAAATGTGTTTCCACGACATCTACCGGTTAGCTCTTGAAACACGCTTAGCTTCGTAGTAGCAGCAGACTTTAATCGCAAAAGCTACCTGAATCTCTACAGTGTGGTAAAGCAGTGACTTAATTTTCAAGCTAGTGTGCCTTGGCAAACTGGTTGGTTACAAGCGGTGTAAGTCAACAAAGTTTCTTTCAAGAGATGGCGCTTTACTCAAAAGTTTTAATATCAGGTAGTATATAGGTAGTAAGTACTTAAATAAAGGGTTTTCTACTTCATATCGATTGCTTCCAATTCTATAAAGTTCTATTGTTTTAAAATTTTGTCTTCTAAATAGCTATCGCAAAATTATCTGAGCAAATGCACTGCATTACATTATTTAATACAAAGTATTATCTTGAAAAATATATTCAAGCTACCAGGCATATAATTATTGAAACACTATTGTTACTAAAACTTATATATTTTCTTACCTAAAAACTTAACATAAACCTAAGAATAAATTAATAAAGATCGAACATCTACAGACATTCAACAACAACTGGGAAGCAATTCTTCAAGTCGCTATCAAAGATAGCCTTGGCTACGACTGGTACTCTCGTGTTTCTCATTTTGATGACAGTCTGATTGTTCAGGAATACGTCTGTGAAGGGTTCTACAATGAGATTATTGTGTGGATTGATGAGGTACTTGTCCTCTTTGATCTGTTTGGCGTGGCCGCTGAGGAAGCCTAAGTCCCTGCAAATTGTCTCGAGCTCCGACATTGTGTGGGTTTGCGTGGGATAGCACTTGGCGTGCCAGACGCCGTGGGAACGCACAATCACTTGTCCTGTGCCGTAACTGAAAACAAGCAGTTTTTTTTATTATGTGGTACAAAATTATTGCATAAATACTTTTAGAGAAAAAGAAATTAAAGCTACTTTATTATTAGCCAGACTTGAGCCTTCTTCTTATCGAATAAGAGTGGCCAACTCTGGTATCGAGAGTTCGTTTAGCCATCCTAAGAGCCTCAGACATGGCTATGACCTACAATTTAATGTGTCAAAAAGACTAGAGTAAAAAATATTTTGAACTTATTGAAAAAAAAAACAACAAATGGGCGCCCGAGCTTTACTCGTACTGACATAGTTTCAAAATAAAATATATCATAACAAAAGAAAACGAAGTATACAATATAATTTCATCATAATCATGGCCATTTCATATTCGGGAGCCAATACACTAAAAATAATCATCAAAGTTTTTTTTGTTTTAGGATAAAACAGTGAAAATTCGTTAACATATAAAGCTGATACATACATAGTAGAGATATTTGATAGATAGATAAATTCTTTATTAAAACACCACATATAAAAAACAATACAAAAAACATAGAAATCAAAATTAGCGTCTTAATTGGCGGCCTTATCGCTAAGAGCGATCTCTTCCAGGCAACCAATCTGGCAGGGATATAATCTTCAAATTAAGTGAGTAGGACCAGGTGTTTAAGAAATTAGGTGAAAATTTTGAAATTAGCATACGTTTTTCGTACTTGATGATAAAAATGAGCAAAAATATTAAAGCTACTTGATGTCTTACTGCCCACTTACCTAATTAAGCCGACTGAAGTAGTATTATATTGTATTGTGTCATTTACTACCTACTTCTGACTCACTCAACATTAAAGACGATTTGATACGGGTCCTTATATCAGTCTGACAGCATGATTTAGGTATTTTCTTGTCAAAGGACCGATGGTTAAGTTTGATTCATGCAATAATAATTTGTAGTAGTAGGTATAGTTTATTTAAGAGAACAGTTTAGTTGGAGGTATATGCTATTGCAAAACTAGTTGTATATTTAACAATATATTAACAACCAGTGAATGCTCGTTACTTTGCCGGCGTGGAGGTCGAATACATAGTAACTTATGTCAGTCTCAAGGTCTTTTACTATAATCATACCTAAAATCACAATAATCCGTCGCTCCGTTCTGGCATGGAAGTGGAACAAACAGACTAACACAGCCTCGCTTTTATACAATAACATAATTAGACCAAGTAAAAGAGAAGGCGGGTGTCATGTCGTATAAGGAGGTCAAAGAATTGGCAGAAGATCGGGAAGGATGGCGTATGCTCCACAGACAAGGGCTTCGTCCTTAAATTTGTGATGATGATAATGATCTTTCAAGCATAATCTGAAGTATCTATAAACTATAAAGACCACAATTTATTTGTTTTCTGGCAGTGAGTTGTAGTACTTATACTATATTTAGGCTTTTGTAAAGTTTTTTTAGGCCAGCCATGTTTAGTTTGTTTTTATGTATTGTTATTGTAACTAAAGATTTTAAATCTTAATCTTAAAAAAAAATAATCTTAAAAAAAATATCATATCATCAATGCAATGAATACTTTGAATTATTGATCAAAATACTAATCGCCTCTTTAGAAAAAGCCGGCGAAAACTGTAGTATACGTACGGTGTTCCTTCAGGAGCGGTGAGACCGACGCAGCTCGTTTCATCATCGCCGCCGGGACAGTCGCGGACACCGTCACACACCATGTCCAGGGCCACACAGTACTCTTCCTCACTTGACGTTTTACATCTGGATGGGAATGTTGATATGTGTAATATGTAGTTCATTTTAAGTCATTTCTTTTGCTTGTAGCTTGTTGCATGCGACAGAAGTTAAAACTATGTCTACACGGGCAGTCCTTGGAACGGTGAGGAATCAATCGACATTACATTTGGGCAAAACTGAGGGTCGGACTACTATTTTAAAAAAAGTATCTGTCTGTTTGCAAATAGTGTTAAATCTTAAATGATTCGAAACTTCTCAAACGTACGGTACTCTCAAAGAAGAAACTTTACAAGTTAGAAGCGGCGTCCTGATTAGTATGTTTATATGTTTGCTCGTAAGTTTTTAACAAACAAGATACTTACTTGTAAGCCTTTTTGGCAAAGCACTTGCAGTACCCGGGTCTCTCGTCACTCCTGTCATAGCAGTGCATTGTACCATCACACAGTTTAGACGGCATCACATTAGCCAAGTAATCAGCACAACTCTTCTCCGGAGGTTCATCAGAACCATCTCCACAATCATCCTTCCCGTCTCTGAACAACGTCTTCGATATACATGTCCCGTTCTTACACTTCATTTCACTCGACGTGCATTCTATAAATAAAAAACAAATGAAAATTTAATCTCGAGTTCATTTCTCAAGAGCACAATAAAAGGTAGTACGAAAGCTAACAAGAAAATCAGGTCAAAAGAAATCAATTTCATTGCACGAGTAGATTAATGATCGTGAGTAAATTAGAATATGATTCTATGCACGTAAGCCGCCTGCTAAGTGAGTTATTGATTTGTGCTTCTTTATAACTCGATTTCGGTATTAGGAAAATATGAGTAACTTGATTATTACATTAGCTACGCCGTAATATAGAAAAATAACGTCTGTCTATGGCTTTTATTACTTTACTTGTTGCGTTTAAGCTATAAAGAGTTCTGGATTCGTAATATTGTATTTCGATAGAAATCAGTAAATTCATAACAACATGGTAGGTATAACCTAATCTAAAACAATGCGATCACTATAAAGTTATATAATTTCAAGTATTTTTGAAGTAAAATTTAGTATAACATGTATTACTAGTAGATGCTCGCGGCTTCGCTTGCACTAAGAAGTAAAACTTGCATCCCCTATTTCACCGCTTTAAGTGTCATTCCCAAAAATCCTTTTTTAGCGGATGCCTAGGTCATAACAACTACTTGTATGCCAAATTTCAGCCCAATCTGTCCAGTAGTTTAGGCTGTGTGTTAATAGATCACTATGTCAGTCAGTCAGTCACCTGTGAGTTTTATATACATATTTATAGATTTACTAACGATAAAAAACATAAGCATAGCGTAATATTATAATATACCATGTTTACTCACCACATCCGTAAATAAGTGGGTCTTTCGAGCAAACCGTGTGTTTTTTCTGGCAGGCTTCGCTTGACTCATCATTACCGTCTTCACATTGGTTCACTCCGTCGCACATGTGGAGCAGGGGCAGGCACTTGCCGCGCCCGCACCGGATGCCTTGGCAGTCGTCTTCCTCGGTAGACTTGTCCGAGAACTCCGACATTAGCACTTTGCCTGGAAACAGACAAATAATGTCAAATGATTTTAAATCTCTAAGGTAAGTAATATAAAATGTAAGATTGCTCACAATGTTAAAAAAAGTCTTACATATGAACCATCTCAAACTTTAGTGATTTAAAATATTTTATATTTGCCATTACCATTGACATACTTGAAGCGAGTGTAACTCAGTGGTTCCAGTGTCTGCTTTTCATCCAGACGCACCCTGGTTCAAATCCGGCTCTACACCAATGACTTGTTTTTACTAGTTATAAGTGGATTTGCACTCGCTTAGCGGAAAACATCGTGAGGAAACCGACATGTTTGAGGACCACAAATATCCGAGGACATGCGTCTTCCGTGGAAGGACCTGGGTGCCCACCACGATGTATCTGCCCAAGAAAACTCCCCTAACGAATTAGTCCTGCTGCCCTCAGCCATGAGGAAATACGACTCAGAGAGATCTTTGCCATACGAGTAACGAATTAATCCCCTAACGAATTAATCCTGCGGGGAAGTCACGACCCTCAGTCATGAGGAAATACAACTCAAAGAGATATATTTGCCATACGAGGTGCATGTACTCGTTCTTAATTTTTTTAAGACAATATGTCTTAGAGCTCCTGGCTTGCTACATCAAACATTGTTCGCCGTATAATATGTACGTACATAAGACGATAGTAAACTAAACTTATTCGCTTAAAGTTACTATTACTAGGTACTTACCAGCAAAATACTTAATCTCCTGCCTTAGGTTCTCAATATCCGTGGCAACAATGTGATCTCCGAGGCCACACTCTCCCCTGCTGTCTACAAAGGAAGCCGCCGGGAACCAGCCCTGGTCGCCGTGGCAGCTTATCAGCCCGGCCCACTGCCGGTGGCTCTGAGCACCATCCTGATTACAAATACATTTACATTAAAGTCAGAGTAAATTTAGTAAATAATTTAAAAAAATATATATGAAAGTGGCCAAGAGGATTTTCAAACTGAACAACCGAGCTCTAACATGGCTTTCGAGTCCTTAGTATGTGTAACAACAGAGAGTGGCCTATAATTAATATATCCTACGATCCATGTCAATTCAAAAGATTCAAGGACTGATAGATATAGCTCAAAGTTTTATAATTACGCATAAATACCTCCACTTGATGTGTTACAAACGCTTTGTATAATCCAGTAAATCTATTATTTATAATTTTATCATATATCGGCTGTTTGTCTAGTACGGCAGTCGTCTAGCCATGTCTGAAGCCTTTAGGGCGGCTTGATGAACTCTCAACACAAGAGTTAGCCAATTTCATTCGATAAGAAGAAGAAGAAGAATTCTATCATATAGTCCATCAATATTTTCGCCAACTTAGGCCACTGTCATAAAAAATACTACTAAACAGAATAGTACTTACTGAACAGATGCTGCCGTTTTCAGTTCGCACGAAACAGCGATTTCCGAGTTTACACAACTTGATAGTTTCGTTCAAAAATATACTTATCGTGTGGTTGGTATTGTCTTGGCCGATAGCCACACAAATGATTTTTTCATTTGCATGAAAACTCCTGAAATAATCAAGAAAGCATTTTTATTAATGAAGTTACAAGAAAACAACATTTCCCAATATCTATGAACCATTTTTTCATTTAACTATTCTCTCTGGTTTAGATCGGTGTTGTTTGGTGTAGTACATTATTTTCTTGAGTAATATTATTTAAAAACTTTAAAATTTAATTTACTTACGGTGAAGACACAGCCATAGGTTTCACCATGTTGGTATATTTAGCTGGTTCTTTGAGATGTAATAAAACAACACGATTTTGGGATAAGCGCTTCTTGGCTTGTACTTTACGGATTTGCTCATATCCGCCGTTCGTAGAATTCAAAGTTCTATGAGATCCCAACACCACAGTGATGAAACTTTGATGTTGTCTGAAATTAAAATATTATATAGTACATATTCACTGTATTAATACATTTAATAGCTTTTTTTATACTATTAATGAATTTGAAATGTACTTACGTTGTTTGTAAACATGAGTCACTTACTAACACCCACGCAAGATCAATCAAAATTCCAGTGCATTCGTAATTACCCTCAACAAACACTTTGGCAATCCAGGGCCATGCATGATCTATCTTAGTGTTAGTCTGACTCTCAACAGCTCTGCTATAAATCACGTTAGTTCCTAATTCAAAGTTGGTATAAAGAGCTCTGTCACAGAACACGTATAAGGATTTACAAGTTTTTGTTACGTTTGGAACACATTCTTCTTTCAGAATTTGCGGTTCTTTGATAACGATGTTTCTAATTGTTCTATTATCAGAACTTCGCTCAGTGTAGGTGAAATGGATAGGTGCAGTAGATGTAGTACTGCGTTTTCGTCTTACAATGTCTTCTGATCCTGATCTTATAATATCTTCGTTTTTCACGTTCACATATTTGAGAAAATATCTGTTTGCTGAGCTGAAATTTAGTAACAATATATCATTAATATATTTATTTGGACCAGTTCTTCTTCTATGAAGGATGTTAGGCCGTCAATAAGAGCAATTGTCAATAAAAAATAGTTTACCTGAATCCCAAATAGCGACAAATACGAGATGCGTCTTCTTCTTGTTCTTCAATAGTCAGTTTATCGTCACAAACTACTTGCCAATCATCATTTCTACGCTTTGTTACAAGACCCTCTATATTTATTTTAGGTCTGCCATCAATATCGTAGAACATTTCTCTGCCATTAGTCAAAGCAACTGAAAATCAAAAACAAATAAGGGCAATGTTAAGTTTTCGCATATGACTCTTGTTAATGAATTGATAAATTCAATTTGAAACTTATCTTAATCTCATACTTACAGCAGTTCTGTTCATCTTCACCCAAAGGACATTGCGGTAGTCCATCACATACATATTTAGACGGCAAGCAGATTTCACTGCGTTTACATAAAAAGTGGTCGTCTGGACAAGTATCTGCAACAAAAGATATTGTTTAAACATCTGGCCTTTGTTGTTACCAATATTAGATAGAATCTAATATTGTTATAATACAATATAAGACCTACACATAAACCCACTTACAGCAATTATTTTCATCCTGACCGTCAGCACAGTCAAAAACACCGTCACAAATCAGTTTTTCGTCAAACGCTGACAAATATTCTACACACGTGCAATCCAATTCATCAGTCCCATCTTCACAGTCAGCCTTGCGGTCACATCTTCGATTGTAAGGAATCGTTTGAATTATTCTGCAAAAAAATGTGAATCACATAAGTAACTCCTATTCCAGTACTACTTTGCAAGCACTACAATAAATTACAAAAAAAAACTTCTAAAACCTCACCGTCGACATTCGAATTCTCGTGGTACTAAATGTTTCCTTCTTACACTAGCAGGTTGGAGCTCGGAAGAAACTAAATCTTCTATACTTTGGAGGACAGTTATTTTATTTTCAGCATCAGGTAAAATTTTAGCTGATATACCATCATCATCGGCCTCTTGAGCATTACTAGGTTTATTCACATCATTATTTGTAATCGGAGTAACATTTTCTGTTGTCGTAGTATCATTATTAGGTGTTAAATTTGTCTGTGGAAGAAGCCCAATAACCAAAGGTTGGGTCTTGTTATCAATATTACTAGATTCTGGATTACTGTCTGGTTCTGTCACCAAGTCGAGCATATTTATTTCAGTTGTGGTAGTTTGCTCTTGGGATGCATCTCCTCGGCTTTGTTTATTAGATGCTTCAAAACTGTCATTTGTTAAAGACGATAACAGTACTGGTACAAGAACAGCGTCGCCTTCCGTCGTAGATTCAACTTGTTGATTGTGTCCATTTAAGGCCAGTGAACGTGATTCTAACAGTGCTGGTTTGAAAGTAACCGAAAAAATATTAGAGTTTTGGCCATTTTCAGTACTTGATGGGTCATCAGTTACATTTTCTGCTTCATCAATATCAACTTCTTCAGAGCTTTGTGTAGCTGAAATTTCTAAAGTGGAAGCATGAGCAAAATCTGGTGTAACATTTGTTGGAGAAAATGATTTTTCAAATTCTTTGTTGGCATTTCCGTCAGAACGTTCAATATTTTGAGTAACTTCTGGCATCTTTGCGGTAGTAGTTACATGACTGATAGTTGTAAACATGTTATTCATAGGAACAATGGTCGCATTTACTTTATTCATAGGTGATGGCGTCATCTCTACCTCTCGGGAAGTTTTTTCAGAGCTTTTTACACTTTTTGTATTGTTTATTACTTCTTTCAAATCAATATCTGAAGACCTCATAAAATCACAGTTTGTTTCATCGTCAGCATCGAGACAATCGATAATTTTATCGCATTTTCTTGTACTTGGTAGGCATTTTGAAATTCCTGACAAACACTTGAATCCAGGACATTCTTGCTTGGGTCGCACTCGTGGTAACGTTCTAGACGCTGAAATGTAAATAAAAACATAGAATTAGAACTGAAAAAATGACATTTATGTTTTGACTGCCACGTTAAAGTAAAAAAAAACAGTAAGCAAGTATTTAATATGCACGCTAGAGAAAAAAAAAATACACTTAAATCTACGCGAATTACACGTGAGTGAAAACCGTTTTAGTTACATATTCGCTTAAATCTAGTAATCAATTTAATTTTCAAACTTACTCGTATGATATTTAATCCACTGTACAAACAGACTGACTCGGGTATAAACTCCCGGTTCCCCTTTACGAGCGCAGCCATCGCCGTGGCTTACGATTCCTGCTAGGAACCATTGTTGGGAATTCAAAGGATTTCTGCACAAAAGCGGTCCTCCACTATCACCCTGGAATAATGAGGCAGCGCTGTTTAATGATATCTGGAGACGAGTATAGTTGAGAAAATAGATGCTATGTTCTAGTTTATGAATGAAATATTCATTTTGATGATATATGTAAGGGTTACACGAGCAATATATGAAGAGGTTTAATAATAATTATTTTTTTACTATGTAAGTAACAAGTAATTCAAAAAACAAATGACATGACGTAAATACCAATGTAAAATACATTTTATAACTAAACTACATAAGTGACACGGCGCGTGTCGCGGCAGCAACTCTGACTTAGAGGTCATTTGTAGAATTTGAAACTAACTAATTAACTAAAATTATAAGCCCAATTATTTTGTATTGCCTAAAATTCAGCCAAAATTAAGTGAAACTAGCTTGAACCAAACACCAAGATTGGGAGATAGGATTAGGATTTTCACTTAAGATATGTATAATTGTTCCTTTACTAGATCTTTTTAGAGATTTGTATTATAATAGTGATGGATACTACTTATAATAATATTTTTTTACCTGACAAGCATCTTTCCCTCCTTCGACGGGCCCAGCACATATCTCCTTGCCAGCTCGGTCCTCACGGTGTTTGCATTTCTCCCAAATAGGAAGTTCAACCTCGCGCAGATGATCCGCTAAATGTAAAAAATATTATTAAATGATTTTTTTTTGACATTGCACACAGAGCCATCTAGTCCACACATAGCAAAGGCTTGTGTCGTGAGTACTAGATAACGGATATATTACTCAAATACTTTTCTTTTGTAAATACATACATTTGAATTCGATATTCAAATAAGAAAATAATGTTGCCAGATAAGTTGCGCGCAGGTAATAAATAAAGTTTTATTTGTTTTTTTGCTGTACGTGATTTTGTTTGTTTGTATGTATGTATGAGCTTCTGGTACTTACGGTCAGGACCATGTTCTATAGTAGCCCCCCATCCTACAGCAGTGCACATGGTACCCGGCGCTGGCCCCCACAGCCAATTTTGTCCGGCAGTATTAGGCCCGGGCAAACAAATTGGACGAACCCATCGACTGAACTGGATCGCAGGCTCCACTTTCAACAGAGATAAATCGCCTTTCATATCAATTTGGTTATATTGATGGTTAACTATCACGTGAGCGACTCTGTAATTCTGCTCTTGAGGAGAAAACGAAAATCGGCGAAGCATTCCCACTTGAACTTCGTAATAATGATCCCAGAACCTGAAATCAAAAGCTGGACCATTAAAATTATCCAAACGTCTGAAAGAAATTAAATAAAAATAATTGGAAACAAAATTATAAATCTAAACAAGTTCAACAAAAAAAAATCTTTCCATTGCGTTTCGTATTTCGCAACAAAACGTCTCATTTAGCTTTCGGCACGACGTAAACGTTGGTTGGTTTGCAAATGACATCTATTAATTAAGGTTAACCTCGCGATACTGTTTTATGTTACTGCGTCTCTTCAAAAGACATTCGATCCAGGAACGAAGAAAGGAGCTGAGAGAAACAAAAGGCTCTTACGTGACATGTTTCAGTGAACCCTATACTTTCCATTGTTGCACGTCGCACCAGATATTGCTTAGCTTTGTCCTGAGCTGCCTTTGGAAGTCAGCTTTCATAAAATCGCGGAGGTGTGAAAAGATCTACGTGCAAAAGCACATTTCACTTTGTAAAGGCGTCTCTAATGTGTCTGTGACGCAAATACATTTTTTATGAAAGAAATAATGACACACACACGTGTACCTATATAGATAGAATATTGTCCTGCTTTATCGATAACATCCCGACAATGAAATCTTAATGTTAAACAACTTTAATTTCTTTTCATGAAATCGTGATACTGAGCTATATAATTAAACTTACTGGTGTAAACAATGGGCAGCAGAAATGATCCAGCTTTGAGTCATGATGACTCCACCACAGTGGAACATACCGTCTCTGTATATGGCCACTACCCATGGCCAAGCGGCTGGCAGACTGGGCTTCCCACCCACCACTCTCTCTTCCGTCCTTTTATTTCTACTCTCACTAAAACTTATGCTCTCTGTTCCTTTGTCATTACTCTCACTGGAACTACTGCTCTCTTTCCTTTTGTTATTACTCTCACTTATATTAAATCTCTTTCTAAAAACTTCATCTACAATTTTATTAATGGATTCTTCACTGATGTCTTCTTTAGCTGCTTTATTATTACTATCATTGAGTGGCACAGATGTATCTCTTTTCATACGTCTACCGTAATACCTGGCGTGATATGGATTATATGAAGAGTAAAGAAATCTTTTGTTGCGCCCAAACAAGAGGTTTTCGTTTTCGATGTTCTAGAAAAGGATAATTTTATTAATCATTCACTGCAGCAGAACTATTTTTATACATTATGGCATAACTAACAGAAATTAATAGCTGCACACAATAATTATACTACATATTTTTTTTTACTGATATACATTTTTGTATGCTCTTTACTAAAGATTGCAATGTGTTTTGTTCGTGCTGAATTGGACTAGAATGACTTTCTACTTTTATAAGAGATAGACATTTGTTCGACCAAAATTAAAAAAGTCAGCAATAAATTTCACTGTCAAAAATCAGCTACTTTATTGTTAAATTTACCTTTTTTATAAAAAAGTGGGAAAAAGGCAGACGGTCTGCCTGATGGTAAGCAATCACCGTCGCCTATGGACACTTGCAACTCCAGAGGTGTTGCAGCGCTATGCACACTTAGAGAGGTATTTGAGAGTACCATTTTTACAAGCGTTTGCTTAGTGTGGGGCTAGATGGCGCTGTGTGCAATGTCCCGGAATATTTATTTATTTATTTATTTATATTTTTGAATCTCCTACACACTAATTTAATAAAATGTTCGTGCATACCTCTAACAACTGCGTGGAAGTGTGCACTCTAGTTCCGCACAGGAAGTCTGGACAAGTGACGTACATGGCCGAAGTATTGAAGCATGTATCGCTAGTCTGCATCAACCCGCCGGGGCCTGTGTTCATGTAGCTTACTTTGATGGTAGGGTCTATGGGCACTAAGTTTATTAATGGTGGTCTGAAACATTTAAAAAAAGTCAGAAACATTATAAATGAGTAAAATATTCGCAAATTATCATAAACGAAACATCTTGTTAGGTTTTAAGACTTAAATAATGGTCACCTAATTTTAAAAAGTATATTCTTATTTATTTTTAATTAGTAAACTTTATGTAAGTTTTTTCAAATAAAGTTAGTTGAAAAGTAAATACGTATATTCTGATGTACATATTTCAGGTAACACTTATTTACACTTTATACTTAACGAATATGTATCACCGTTGAAGGAAAAAAAATAAGAAAGTAATCTTTAAGATGATTAATTTGAGAACAATTTGACTAGTCCATATATTATGAGTTAATTTATTAAGTGCTAAACCTGCACTATGGTTGTTTTAAATTAAACTTTTATTGGAAAATGAGCGAAAATAATCACGACCGGCAGGATTCGAACCTGCGTATTTCCGATCACCGTCCTGCGCCTGGCAGTTAGTAGACCGTAGCCTAGTTGGTTAAGGCGTTCCGGACGGTGATCGGAAATACGCAGGTTCGAATCCTGCCGGTCGTGATTATTTTCGCTCATTTTCCAATAAAAGTTTAATTTAGTCCATATATCTTAATATATGAATTCTCGGCCTTAGATGAGCTCATTTTTCGTATTTAGTACATTATATTAATCTTTTAAACACGTAGGGTTATTTCTTATGTTAAAAAAATACCGTATAATAAGTCCTGCCTCGCGTCGACAAGCGTCATGTGCCCACATGTAAGGGTTTTGGCAGACCGCGTACCAATCTCCTTTGAAATTGCGATGCAAATATCCCTCTGTGTTAGATATTGCAAACAGCTGGAACATAACCAATATCATTATGCAGAAGTAATAATAATAATAATAATATTTATTTATTGGTCATCAAAAACCTTATAACTAAGTTACAACATTTGTTTGTTAGTACAATATTTATATTACTATGTTAGGATCGATTACAAATGATGTGATCTATGTTCCCCACACTAGGTTCCCCTGTGTCGTGGGGAACATAGAAAGCACGGAAGTAAAGGTGCGAGTGTCACTTTTGAAATAAATTTTCTTAAAAGGGTGCAAAGTACACAATTTTATCTAAACCGTAACTGCACTTAGTATTTACATGAAGGAAAAAGTACTAACTAAGCTAAATAGGTATTCAAAAAATGTGATCCTACATCAGAAGCACTCAGAATTGACTGTTTTTGGAAGTTATATGTAGTTAGTGGTCATGGAAAATTTATCTTAGTTAATTTTAGTTCCTTGGTTCCTTTAATATTTTTCATATATTTTCTGTCAAAACTCAAAACATAATAAGTCTTCAGTTTTAAAATAAGATGCTATTAAGTATAATGATGATTGAAATATATATTACAGGTTTTTTATCCAAGTTGGAAGCAAGCATGTTACATTCAAGTTCGTCTCTGTGATTTGGGCAGTCGTTGATACTGTTACATCTTTGTTCTTTCGTGAAACATGACTTCAATGTATTACCACAGCTGAATGTGTTTGGACTGCAACCTGAAATATTGAAATGAATTGTTTGAATGTTTTTTTTTTTTATAAAAATATAAGGTCAATGATTTTAAAAGAGAAATGAGAATTAGAAAAATGTTAACGAAGTAGTAATTTTTTAAGTCATTACTAACCGCTTTTTTGGTTTGACATCAATTTTCTTGAAGGATACAGTAAATTTTGGAAAATGATTTCCTTGTTAGTAAATTTATGCATACATTCCCAATTCAAATAAAAAATAATGCAAGACTCTAATGGCATTTTACTGCGTTTTATATACCATAGAGTAAACAGCTTATAATGTAACAATTTTGATGGAATCAATACAATGTAAAATAATTACCAAAACATCCCATTTCATCTTCACCAAGCGGACAGTCAAAATATCCATCACAGAGTCTTGATTTGTCCACTCTTGACTTGCAACTGCATCTGACCTCATCACTTGCATCTGCGCAGTCCACACTGCCGTCGCACCACTGACTCTCTTCTATGCAATCTTCATTATTGTCGCAAGGTAATGAGCCGGCGGGACATTCGATCGTACGACTCGACTTCTTTTTGTCTTCTTTGGGCGTGTTTGTCATTCTGAAAAAAAAATGGATTATAATTAACGGAGTAATACGGTAAACATGAATAAACATTGAGATGAAATAAGACTTCCTCCTTTTAAAGTACCTACCAGTATGTTTGTCATAAATTGTACGTTTGGTTAAAGTATTATTCTTACGGATAATTTCAATACTTTAATCGTATCATCAAAAAAATCAAAAAAATGCTTGGGGTTCTTCACTTTTTCCACCGAACATATAATAAAATAGTTTGTACTGTTTTACAGATCGTATAGGTAATCAGTTAAGGTTGAAAAGATTAACATTAATTCACTTGAAAATATTTTCATACTTACTTGTTGAAAAATGTCATGAAAATATTAAAATCTTGCGGATGCAGTTTAGGTACATTACTTTCAATTTCTCGGCTTTGCGGAAACTGTGCAATGGACGGCTGGAAATTCCTGAAAGTGATATAAAAATCAATTCGTTGCAAAACTGATAAAATAATAAATAAATAAATATTCCGGGACATTGCACACATCGCCATCGAGCCCCACACTAAGCAAACGCTTGTATCTAGTACTAGATGACAGATATAATACTTATATACTTTTCTTTTGTAAATACATACTTATTATACATACAAACGACCAGACTCAACACAAGTAACTATAAATTTTTAAATTCATAAATACTTGGGTCACGTGGGAATTGAACCCACAACCCCTAGATTAGAAGGCCACTACCAACTAAGCTAACGGGCCAGTCATAAAACTATAGGAAACCGTATTTGACTACATAGTTTCAAATCATACCTCATGTGTGGATAACGTTGTTTATCAAAATGGGACCCTGGACCAGATGGATCATAGACTTCTGCAAATAAAAAAAAATAAGGCGATTAGCACAAACATAGTAAGGACTCCAATTGAAAAGCTGCTTTACTCTTTACATGTACCTTGTGCATGAGGAAATTGCTGCTTCAGAAGGCGTGCCAAAAGGCAAGTATCTGGTAAGTGTCTGAGACCTGTTGGTTGATGATGATGATGATTACTTAATGCCATTGGAGGGTGCGAGTCCATTGAATGTGCGTGACGTTTTAATACTTCAGTGGGTGGAACCATATCATGGGCGTTGTCTATAACAATATCCTTTTGACTGTTATTAAATTTTCCAATATCTTTTGGTTCTGACAAGGATTCATTTTGGTTTATTATTGAATTAAGTCTGTCAATAAGTTCAGCACAAGTTTGTTTGTGTAGTTCGTCGTGGCATAAAGTGTTATGTTTTATGACTATCTCTCTAACTCTGGGGTCATCTTTGAGATTTTCTAATTTATTTCTTTGTTCCTCTGAATGTAAGATGTCTCGTTTTTTTCTTTTTTTGGTAGTGTCACTGTGATTATTTAGCTGGAACCATATCTTCCAATCGTTCTGATGTACCGTGATGTTGTGTGTTTCCGCCCCTGTCACCACAATTATTTCGGTGTTTTGGGCTGTGTCTAGAAGAGAACAATATTGCTATTAATAAAATGTATTTGAATTATATATCACAAGCGGCGCCAAGCGTCATTACTGGAGTTAATTCAAGTAAAAATTATGTACCTTATGTGCTAATCAAACACAATAAAGAAAATCTAAATCAATCTAAGAGAATAAGATTTTCTTGAAGGGTTTTTCGTTTTGGCTTTATCAATTTGAACATTTCAGACGATGAAACAAACACACATATAGACACTCACAAACTTTTGTTTTTATAATATTGGCGTTATATCGTCACATTGTTGAGGAGAGGATTTCGGAATTCGTTATAGTTTTTTTTCTGTTTTAGTAGGTAACATAATAGCCTTTTTCCTAGATATGATACGGTAAAATTACAGTTATTTTTGTATTTTTGTACTAATATTAACAATTTTAAAATACATACCTGTTGTGTTCAATATTTTAAATACTAAAACGTATAATCCAGCACCGAATAGGAGTAGAATTATCATAGCGAGTACTTTTTGTATCGTCGGATATATACATCTGTATAGACATCTGGAACTGCGTTCTGCAATATGAATAGATTTGTTATATTAAATACCTACGCATAACATTTACTTCTTTGACAAATTTAATAGCGAAAATTATAAGTGAAACTAAAACGAAAAGCAGGATTTGAATTTTCCAAAAAATTTTTGGGTATTTCTCACTGTTAGGCCACGGTCAACTTACAGCCAGGCGCAAAATCCACACTTACTCGTACATTGAAGCTTTCGACTAAGCGGCCAATGGCGCCACTTGTAATTATGTAGTTTGTTTGGAAAAAAACCCGAAAAAAGCAGAGTAAATATGCTTCTTCTAAGCGTGCAACATCTTAGACTACAGTGATGCTTTAAATCAGGCAGACAGTAGTCAAACTTAAGCCTATCCCGTGTTAAAAACCTAAGTGTGGAGTGTGGGTTTATTATTTAGTAAAATAAACAAATGTATTGTAAGGGGTTATTAATAATTAATTCTGTTACCATTAACAGTTTCAGCCAGCTCCATAGGTGGTAGACCAAGTTTGTCGAAGGGTCGATCTGACTTCGTATCTTCGGACATCATCTGAAATAAAATAAAACCAATTAACTACATATTACCTATTACTTAAAAAAATATATTGTCGATACTTAATGTGATTGAATCGTTCAACCCTTTACCTCCTCGAAACCTTCCTTTACCTTATTTATAACTTGTAACAAGTCGAGAGTAAACCGGTTTCTTCTAGGCAAGCGCGCTAGATCGTAGACTATAACGTTGCTTAACATCAGGCAAAAAAAAAACGAAAATAACTTTTTAAATGACATAGTTTAAAAACCTCATAATAAGGTAAGTGGAAATAAAATTAACCATTACATTACTAATTCATTGACTTAAAAATTATTCAGTGCTACATAATGTACCTATGTAATGGTAGTTACATAACTACGAGGATTCTCATTGGTTCATTTGATACATAAAGTAGGTAATTCTGAATGAACCCGAATTCTATTTTAGTTCCCTGAAGTAGATTTAGTATGCTGTTTAAGGTGAGTAGGTATAATTAAATTCCTGAAGTCACTCAACAGACCACTGAAAGGTATCCACAAAATTCTTTGCCAAAAGGGATTCCAGCGGACGCTCAATAAACCCCGTTTTACATGAATTTTGGACCAAAATAGAATCAAAGATAACATACCTTTTGAATTATACGCACATAATAAACATGTTTTCTATGATCATGTTAGTAGTATCAAATCTTCAGATGAAAAAAAACTTCTGCAGATGGGTTTAAGATAATTATTACTATTCTGAGATTATAAATTTGATAATGCACAAACAATTGACTAAACAACTTGCTAAGCAGTTAGTTTTGTATCATTTTACGAAAAACTAGTAGAAAAAATAGGTCTGTGAGTTACTAAAATTTAGTATCTGTTGTAATGACATCTGCAGAAATACAACATGTGTAGAAATTCAGTTTACTTTCTCCACAATCTTAATTAAAGACATTCAGTCTGGCGACAGATTGATTAACACTAGTAACTACTAGGCACACAGATAGCAGTCTTAGTAATAGACGTCTTCTTTTTTCGCATGCAGTACCAAATCCTACAATGATGAAATATATAAAACGTTCTTAAGGTTTCCTACACCTTTATTCCATGTACCTAACACATTTCGCCAAAATATTCTCAATATCTATTATTGGTCGATCATATTACCGGAGTAATATCTTATTGCTCATCTATAACAGGCGATAAAATGCTTCATTGCTCAAATTGAAGGGACGTGCGGGCGATGATAGATACAAACTGTGCCTAAAAATAATATTCTAGTAGGCGTAGAAACTGCCTGCTATTACCTACTTCAAAAATGGGATTTGTGACACGAGTGAGACATTCAAAATTTGTCATATCCCGCTAATATTGTAAAAGTGAAAGTTTGTGCATGTGTGTGAATCTCTCGCAGCGCTTGGTTGACGCGACGCATGACCAAAATGCCGGCCTTTTTCTGGCTCAACGTATCAGCATTGCCATCCAGCGTGGTAATGCGGCCAGTATGCTGGGCACGCTGCCCTCTGGTAGTGGGCTGGAGCGCTTAGATTATCTTTAGGCTTTTCTAATGATTTTCTAAGTGTCCCTTTTTGTAGTAGTTAGATAGATATATAGTAGATAGATAAAACTCTTTATTGTAACACACATTGAAAAAAAAAGAAGAAACACAAAAGACTTAAAAAATAGTGCCACAACTGGCGGCCTTAGTAGTATGTTTAGTTTTTCTTCCCTTGTTTTTATATTTTATTATTAATAGCTTAATTCATTTGGATGATCTTTTGGTATAGTGAATATTAACAACTTTACGAAAAAATTTACACAAAGGCTACTTTTGTCCGGATAAGACACCAAAAATGTAACTATAGTCTGGCATCACTAATAAATTGATATTCAAAGACAGTATAACAAATCTTAAATCAACATCATTTTTAGTTATCACGTGTTCAGTTGGTACTAAACACAATCTTGATAACAAAATACTGAGTAGGTATGAACAATGTATTGTCCATGCTAAAGTAGTCGATATCTTTCAAACATAATATAAATAGCTCAATGAACAGACTACACGAACGACTCTTTATAGTATAGGTTATTCATAACAGTCTCACAACATTCTTTAATACCTACAACTTAAATTATTTGAGCCTTCAATTATGCCGGTAGTCGTATCAAAACATATAATAAACTTTAATTAAAAAAACAAATGCAGAACTTACCATAATTTATGTGAAGATAGATGCCAGCTAATACAATCACTAAACACTAATTCATTGTAACAATGCTGAACCAGTACCAGCCACGACCCATATTACAATAAACACTTGCATCGAGTGCAATGTAGCAACTGCCACATTTTGCTGATCTTCGGTCAATCGAGTGGCATCATTATTTTGCTGACTACCCGCTTTGTGCTCTTTTATTTGAGTATTTTGTGATTGAGTACGTAAAGTTGCCCGCTTATGATAAAATAATAGTAGTAAAATTTAGGAGAATTCATGTAAAATTTATTAATCCGATGATATTGTTAAATAATATACAAACTTAGTGATGAAGTAAATAATTCTGAAATAAGTAATCATCTCACTAAAATGAGGAATGAAATGAAATGTGATAAAAATGTGAGATTGTTATTCATTTTCAGAAATACGAGTACTTATCTACTTTTGTAATATTACATCATTTTGGCAGTGTAGGTATAATTACATAATACAATGTTTTGTATGTATCGTATTACGCACGTAGTATCTTCTTTCATCATATAAAATGTTGTTAAACTGTTTATTTTTTAATACAATTACATAGGTAAGTGTTTATCGTATTTGTCTTGAATGAAATGTCACTCAATATATCGTATATAAATAGATTTTTTCTTCTCAAATGCATATCACTGTTACATTTTTCTATACATTAATTGCTTAGTTCATGAAAGTCGTTGAGGAGTCAATGACCTACTACCTATATTACGAAACGTTTGAGTTAACTTCATCACTAATTAATTTCTGGCAAATTAAGCCTAATCCAATAAGCTGATCTAAGAAAAATTTAATTATCTCAAAAACGTCATTTGTATTTATTTTTAATGATCTTGCAGCAATTGGCTAATACGCTAATTTGAAAATAGTGGATGTGTGTGTTATATGACTCGTGATCATAAAAAAACGGATTAAATTTTTATTTATATGCACCCCATGACTTTAAAAAAAACCTATATTTTTTCACAAAAGATTAAAAAGCCGTCTGCTACGATCAAACAGCTGAACTGATTTCGATGAAAATTGGAATTGATATATTTTTATCGTAAATTGCCCTGGGAAAACATAGCTAGTATGTACTTAGCTTCATACCTATAAAGTTTATAAGGAGGTGCGGATGCATAATACAAATCAATTAGTGTGTAACCTACCTAATAGGCTAGTGGCTATTTCTAGACACGTTCGCTCCATTAGTTAATTGATCTTGATCCTTCAACTTGCAAATTTTATGCAAATTTGTTGTAAATGTCGTAAAATATCAACGAAAAGCACTCCTCTCTCTGCTTACTGTTCTGCACATACAGATGTTTACCAAACCAGCGACAAAAATATTGCACAGTAAAAAATATTCCCTATGGGCTTTTTAACAAATTGAAATGGAGGCCAAATCTATAAAAAAATTGGCAGTGGTAAAATTAAGTTTACCGTTTATCTGTTTCACATTGACATGTATAAAATATATATAGATAAACATGTATCTACCAGACACAACAAAGATACTTCCAATAAATTTTAAAATTAAATCATTATTTTAATTAGTTCAAAAATCAATGCTCGGTTGTACGTGCATCAAGTTCATAAAATAACAAACGTTTTGAAGCTGGTGATCCTGAAAAAACCGAGTACAGGTTCAAACGTGAAACGTAGGGATAAATCACCAATAGCCGACGCGAATTTGCATATCAAAGACGCCTTTTTGTTTCGTATCTGAATGAACCCTCCTGTAGAATGAGTTAAACTTTTCCCCGTGGAAACTCCATGTAAAATGAATTTATGTACCGACGCAATATGTTTTCCTCTATTAAGAGAGTATCATCTTGGTAACTTCCGTAGATTTTTTGTTTTATATAAGTACGAAGCTGATATTACTATTTTAATTTTGATTTTTTTTCTGAACTTGAATGTGTCAACGCTAGTGCCAATACAAATGTTTGCTTTCAGAATTACACAAAAATTTCCTAAACAAATGTTTAATTCAATTGTAACAATAGTAACGTTGATTTCAGTAGATTGTGTCCCCAACAACATCACAATGAAATCCAAAGTTAATTAAATCTAAAGTTATAATTTCAGTTAAGGATTTAGTAAAATTCAAACAAATCCTTAACGGAAATAAAATAGTATAGCCCAGCAATGCACTATGTTTTTCATCGCGTTTTGATTACTGGTTGTATCGATCAGTTTAGTGAAAACGTAATTTATATGTCTACATCGAAACTGCAGTGCAAGTGCGGAAGTTTTATCGTGTCACTAAATTCGATAAAACTCGATTTTGTCGAATATTATCGACGCTGTCTTTTCTTATCTACACCTTGTCTATGGTTTGGTAACTATGATAAATTTTTATCATCAAAGACCGAATAAAATCGATACACTGACATTTGAAGTTGTTTAAATCGGTTAATTTTATCAAGTTTCAAATTGACGACGATAGGCCCCGATAACTACAATGTTTCGTTTTCTTAGATAATAAACATTCTTGCTGTTTACTCATTCAATAAATAATGGATTTTGTGATTGCGTTGGCGCTAGAGGAGGAAGAAGATAATAATAATAGTTTAGTTTTATTTTACTTACCTCAGAGGTTCCGTCATTTTATACTGATAAACTCTGTCTAAAGATCGTGAAAGAATTATAAGAGAAGAATTTGATCAATTTTGTTCAAATTCCAACTATCTAAATGGCTTCTGCGGTATTGCCGCAATTTTGCCAGTGTAGTGGGAAAATATTTGACATTGATAAAAGCAATTTCGTGTTTTTGACATTGACTTATCAAATCATTTTGAAATATTAAATTACCAGAGTGAACGATTCGATCTTCTTTTATTATCTGTACTAAAGCTTACCGAGGCTTATCGTTCAATTTATCTACCTCTAAACATACTTCAGCACTTGCGATTGTTGACAAAATATTTATAAAGTTATCGATTAATCTAATCGACGTCGATAGAATAAAACTTCCGCACTTGCACCGCTGGTAGTAAATAATATGACAATAAGGGTGAGAACACACGCCAGCCATCGTCATGGGTGCGCGCAAATGTCTACCCAGAACTACTCATTAACATGATTTGGTCTATGACCACACATGGAAATCGGTTCGCTTTCCATCAATCACACAGCATAAAATGAATGAGGGTCAATAGGAGTCCTCCATTGTGAACCTGACCTTGACTAGAAGCAGTGGACGAACCACCGTGTATTTTTAATCTACCTGTATTTATCGAACCTCGTGTTAAAGTTTCGAGGTAACCTTTGTTTAAGTTGGCTCCAGAGTAATGGAAACTAGTTTATAATGTAAGGGACAGTGTTTGCGAACGACCCCCGACTTTATGTCTGTGTTTAAGTGTTGATCTATATTGAGATTTCGTGTAATGAAGAGATAATATTATCTTAAGAACGTCGGGAAGCACGAAACGAATATAAAATAGATGAAAATTGTTGAACAAATCTTGAATCAGATTACTCGGAAGTTTATATTTTCTTACAACTGTAACAGTATCTGATAGCGGCCGCAAGTATATATTTTGTAATAATTGTAGGATTTCTGTTTTAGGTTGCGATAACTTCTGTTTTTCGAGAAATGTGTGTAGTGTCTTTAAAATGAAAGACGTAACAATGAATTCCAATACCATTGTTATTGTGGTTATATTGACTGTATGTGCTATTCATCCTGGACTCGGGGAGAGTGATGCTGATGCGTATCTGAGCCGACTTATAGCAGACTTGTGGCTAGAAGGAGCAGATGTTGTGAGGATTATATGGAGAGATTGCTCTAAAAAGGTACGTAAAGGATTTCTTTAGAACAGTAAGTTTTAATTTGCTTATGACTAAAGAATGTGTTTCTAATGAAGAAAGATTAATAAAATTGTATGAAGTTTAGGTACGTAAGGTTTAGGTAGCTAAATAACAGTAGGTATAAAATCTGCATCTACCTACATATGTATCAGCTGCCAATATTTCTTTTCCAAATACATCTGCTATAAGTTTTAACGGTCCATAAACATGATGCCTCGTTACTTGAAACAGCCATATTCAAGCAATAAATGTCACCTGAGACTCAAGCTAAACGAAAATTATGATATAATATTCAAGTTTGTATAAAAAATATTATAGTACCTATTTTAGAGACACGCTATACAAATAGGCATTTAGGATTTGATTTTCAGTAGGTAATATAAAAAGATAAGAATCTTTTTGCACAAAATATGTTTGAAATCTTTTAATCAATACTTCGTTAAACGTTACGTATTCTAAAAGTATCAATTCAGATAAACAAATTGATGTTGGTGAAACAAAGCGCCGCTTAGTTATTGCATTGCATAATGCAGTTAGTATTTAAGTTGGTGGCCAAAGTGTCATTCATTTCGGGAGGTTCATACTCTCATGACGATAAATTGCTATTTTTTATTACTTACAAAGTAGTTGCTAGACATATCGATCTATCTATACACATAATGAAACTGAAGAAGGTCAAAAAGCTGTACATAGAATACCTATTTATTAGAAAACAAAATTGAATGTCTGTTTTTCTGTTTATTTTTTGGTATGAGGTCTTTGAAGTGTAGTTCTTAGAGGCTACTTTTTATCTCAAAATAATGCAAGCGAAGCCGCGGGCGTCCACTAGTCCTTACTATAGTAAGTTGCAGTTTGAATATCACTTGACATTAGCTCTCACTGATCGTAAAAACGTTTAACTAAACGTAACAGCAGACTAGTGTTCGTCCTGCTTACAGTGATACCGCCTTAATCCATCGAGTCCCTACTCCCGAAGTCCGTAATCCGCTCTGCTTCAAAAGCTTTTGCTTCAGCCTACTGACAACGACACAAGGCTAATGTTTACTTCAATTAATTAATTAAACACAATGAACCTTGAATAAATGTGTCGCTTGTTTTGTTATCTCGAGCTTTGATATACCAAATTAGAACTTCATTGATCTGTGATTAGTGATCATTAAGAAGTTTTTGAAAGCTTATTGGCATTTTATAATGATTAGAATTTTATTGTGAGCCCAATTTTTACATTTGATTTGTTTACTTTTATAGCTAAATAAATTTTAATAACACTAGTTGTTTTAATTAGATTGAAAGAACTCTTCAGTAGAAAAAGATGTTCAATCATGAAAATGAGATCTTCTGGAGCGAAACTTGTTAAGCCATTCATCTTAACTTTTCATACTTACGTAACGACTTTCAATACGGAACTTCTTAACAAAATATTGCTTTTGAATTTCGACACCACGAAGTCAAAACGGGAGGAAAATAAATCTTTGGTTTTGCGAGATAAAAACACAAGTTTGACTCCAAACACTTGGATAGCTTTTTTTACTTGTCATTTTATTACAGGACGATAAATATGCCGATAATATTCTCCGTATATTTTGTGGCATCGAAACTACTCGTATGCCATTCTTTTCAATATTTTACCCAGGTAGGAACCTAAACCAAGTTACTGATAAGAAATCAGAGAGAGTGAGTGATAAGGCACATTCATTATTATTGACAGTTACAAGGTCGTATCATAAATTGCGTAGTGCATCACAATTGCAAGTTAATTCGTGAATGCATGAAACCTTTTTTTAGGGAAGTTTGTTAATGCTCTAAATAAGTCTGAACCATAAATTAATTGTCACTTTGTAGGGTGTGTTTTGATATCTTAATATAAGCAAAGTGCAGAAATTCGTGCGTAGAACCGACTCATGGCAAAAGTTACAAGAACTTACAAGAAGCGTATTCTTATACTTATGTATGTACATACCTATGTGCAAACTTTGGAACAACTTTCCAGGATCTCTACTTCTGTGATAACAAAAACTCTTATAATAATTACGACGAGAATAGATTTCTTCTGAGTAAGCCTCCCTACGACGTCAGGCAGGCTGTAGTCAAACATTAACTTATCTAAAGTATTTTTTTTGTAATTTTATCGACAATATATAGGTGATAAGTTCCGTTTGACGATCAAAGTAGGTACCTTTTGCAGTTGCTAAATCATATCAGTACCCTTGGGTATTTAGTTCGTGTAAAGACTCTAGACATAAAAATACGTGACTATCACAATACTTACTACCAATATATACTATATATGTACTAGTGGACGCCCGCGGTTTTGCTCGCAATATTTCAGGATAAAATGTAACCTAAATACTCCTCAGACCTCATACTACCTACATACCAAAAAACATGATGATCCGTTCAGCCGTTTTTGCGTGATGAACGTTTAAATAAACAGACACAGATAAACAGACAATAATTATAAGAAAAAACTGCTAAAATATGTGTTATTATCGACTAAAAGTGTACCCAAACATTTGTTTTTCTAATATTTTCTATGTTCAGATGTTTTACCCTCTTCAGCTTTAGTATATGTAGGTATAGATTGTACTATATTTTCCAAATTATTTTAGTTGGTGGATGTAAAAGACGTTATAGACCACAAGGAGTATTTCCCGAAGTTCGTCCGCTGCATGAAGAGGAAGACCCTGCGAGCCATGGACCGCGCGCTGAGCCCAGATGTCGTGCCCATAGCAGACGGAGTCAACCTGGTGCGGTTTGAGCTGGTGGATAAATCTGGGAACGTAGTGCCGGAAAATGATACTAGGTACTTTACTGTGTGTTTTACCTTGTTTTTTTTTTACTTATTGGAAGTCTATTTCTGTCTATTTGAGCGTATCGACCTTCTGTACACCATACTTAACTAGACAAAGGCCCCAAATGCCAACACTTTTATTTATCGATGGCAGTTTGAGTTGCAAATTTATTTTGAAATTGATTGCAGTTTTACATTAATGATTATTGAGAATTATGTATTGACTCTGTTTATTTTTATGACGATATTAATATATTGTATTTAATTGCATCTAAAGATAAACGCCTTAAACATTAGTAATAGCAATTCAGTGCTCTAAGAGGCTGTATAATTTTATATAGGATCCTGAACTGTAATGAAAACGAAACTGTGAATATTCTTTTTTTAAATTAGTTCCTTCCTTTGTTTTGATTTCCGCGAATTGTACAATAAATCAGCAACGTTTAATTAAAGCATTCTACACACAAGCTAGGGTTGGTGACCGGCCAGCTATCTGTCGACGCAGCAATTAAATGCGGGCATCGTGATGCGTACATATTGCGACACACTCGAGCGTGGTGTTGATGCAAGCAATATTTCAGATGTACAGCTAAATCACGTTTGCGTATGACTACAGCCTGTCTGATGTTAAGCATCGCTGCAGTGTAAGGTGTACACGCTTACGTAGAAAATATCTGTAAACTACAATCCACGTGTCTTCAAATCTAGTGTCAACCTATTAACACTAGATTTGAAGACCCGTGGATTGTAGTTTACAGGAAACACAGCTTCCAGTAAAGTGTTCCGAAGCTTTGCCGTTGATAGTGTCACAGGATGACGGCTTCAAAACTCTGGATCCCAGAATTAGTCACTCTCGTTAAAAATGAATTTTCGCCAAAAACTTAACATAATGTGCATACGTGCCTCATGTATGCGCAGTGTTTTAGATGTAATGTGTATTATGTAAATATATTTAAAACGATACATGTTACGAGACTGCCGGTTGTACGGACACAATTTTTCTGTCTTTTTTGTTTACGGCTGAAATACTGCGATTAAAAGTCACGAAAGCAGAGTACCAATAATGAAAGCAGCTCGCCCATGACATCACGCCTGCGTAACTTTTCATAGATATTTCCATTTTATTAGGGGCCCTGATTTTTCATTTTGACTTGTTTTGCTTCACAATTTTGTGAAAATTAGCATCTTTGAACGTGTACAGGAACGATGAATATATATTATATTAAAAATTTATCGAAAACGTTGTAAGAATATACATTTCTAGCAAAGTATTTTGAGGTTTCCCGTGATTAGTTTGCAAACAAATTGCTTAATTGCTGGCGTAAAGTAACAGAAACTGATATTGTCAGGTGGATTATTTTTATACCTATCTACCGAGTATTAATTGCGCTTTGGCGACAATAAATATAATCAGTCCAATATAATAGCTAGAAAACTGACATGATGGTTTTGAAACATTTTTTACAGTCCGCTTTTAAACTACATGAAATTTAAATCATGTGTAAGTTCATAGTCGTATAACGCTAAGAGTTATGTTCCTAACCGAAAACTATATTATCAGATACTTCTTCTTCTTTTTCTTATCCAATGAGAGTGGCCAACTCTGGTATAGAGAGTTTATCAAGCCACCCTAAGGGCCTCTGACATGGCTTAAGGCCACGATATATCACCCGAAAACGCTTTGCGCTTGGAAAAATGCCTACAGTTGCTTTTTCGCATGCAATTCCACGCCGTATTAACATGAAAGCAAGGGCGAGCATCGCGCGCATAGCTCCGGCCGACGAGTCTTATCCACGCGCAAACAATTTTGCACAATTTGAGCAGTTTTGCAGACGTTTTTGACGAAATAAGTTCATATAAAATCAGCAATTCAGAATATTCTATTTATGGTTTTCTACTTCTCTAAATAATAACATTACCTTTTAGATATAATAAAAAACATAAAAACTTTAAATAATAACATTACTTTTTAGATATAATTAAATTGTTTTAAATATCTGTACTACGTTTGGAAAAATAGGTGAAAAATATTTCAACACAACTATTTTTCAATAAATAAAACTATCGAGCAAAGTATACGTAATCGTGTTTTGGCGTTTTATATTGTCTTAATACTGAAATGAATTTATATAATTTTATAAACTGAAAAAAAAGTAGCTCTATCTTATGTACTTCTATTTTATTTGATTTTTATGAAATGTCGATTACACATAGCACCTCGTCTTAACGACTGTCGTAATAGACAAACAGTCGGGACCTACAATTAGATACTTTCTTTAGTAATATACATATCGGAAAAGTAGGAAGACCTAAATTAAACCACCTATGAGCCTATGAACTTTACTCACCATATCATGTTATAATTATACTTAGCGCTCTGCTGTGCAGAAGAAGCTACGTTATTAATATCATAACGAACCAACTTAGTCAGGAAAACTTTTAACTAGACAAAGAACTTCCAACTCATGAATAAACTCCTATTTTACCAGGAAATTCTTGTCAGCATATTGACTATTGACAGCTTTTGTACACAGCAGGACAGCAGGTTTTGTTGTTTTTCAATTATAATCTATAAATAAATTTAAATGTCTAATTCTTCATACTACTGCAATTAAGTATGTGTTGTCATTATGTACAGTAAGTAAAATGAATAGCAAATTAAATTACATTTAGCTTGAAAGTTCTTCAAAAATACATGGTTTTAAATCATCAGCCAAATGTTCATACAGCATGGGATTCATAATTAAGCTGAATAGATTATTTATAAGACGATTTTTTGTTAATTTTTATATGTAAAAAATCAAAAAGTAAAAATTCCTTAAGAGTGTAAAAAATAAATTTTAAACTTAGGTATTATACAAGTTTCTTGGTACCATCACTACTTCTTTCACGCTACTGCCTACTCAACTCTAGTGCGAAATGTTTGTAGAGAAAAAAGCTTTTTTTTTACCTGAAACCCATTTTCCCAGCACGTGGACAGAACAAGAGCTGGATGAAGGCGAGTGGCGCACTCTCGCGTTACAAAGGATGGCGAAAGTACTCCGAACTCATGTCATCAAGTTCAACTTCGAAGGTGAAAAGGGTATGGATAAAGGTATGTAATCATTGTCTGTATGTAGAAGATAGAATTTATGATATATGCCTGTATACCATACATTGTAATTCTTCAGTAAGCCTTTACTGAGTTACATAATTATTTACAATAAGCATTTCCAGTTTGAAGGGTTTATGGAGATAAGCTCCCAAAATTAAGAATAGTTGATTAATGTAGGCGGTAACAATTTTGCCACAAAATTTTAGACGTTAATTTTTTCATAATGTACATTTATCACGGTCGTTTTATAATACCTTACTGTTATGCGAAAAACCAACAACTATTGGAGTGAGTACTTGATAATATCACTTAAAACATTGCCCTAAACATACGAGTAATCAACGTTGTTGTACGCTTCAATCTATTTCCGCATGAAAGGGCCTACTATATAAAGGCACTACTGAAATGATTTTGTTCTATATTGCAATCTAATAAAACGACAAAATTGACCCTACTATCTCATAAATAACTTGTATAAAAATACACAACAAATATTATGGAACCCATAATAAAACATTGAAGAGTGGAATTCCCCTCGGGCACCCTCCGATACTTCCTTCTTAGTGAAGTAAGTTTTAGTTATTGATAGAGAAGAAAATACACTCTTGCATAACTCCTGCCAAACACGTAACCTGTCTTATCCTCGCTACAAAGCGGAGCGGTCGGCCGTTGTTTATACTCGCTGTCCTTTTCTTCCTAGCTATTACGTAGCTCACGCAGACATAGGTAGTTACTCATGATTGACTCGATAAAGAATTACTCGGACTCGACTAAGAATAAATCGTGATTATCAATAATAAACAGTCTGTTGTTTTGAACGAAAAAATAATAATAATTAACATATTACTTTTACACTATTTTACCATCACATGTTTTTTAATGGATATTTTTTATTATTTAAATATATTTTTATACGTCACATTAATTATTTATTATTTAAGTAAGTATCACATGACAATTAATCACACAAGTACACATCTTCCTCATCTCATTTCTTACATCAACCCCTCCCCTCATTTCCCATTCCCGAGACAGTTAAGTAAATTATTTCCTCCGTTAACTAACATATTTTATTGAAATCTTTTGTTTTTGTTTAATGTATATAGATAGTTACTTGAAATCCAGAAGGATGAGCGCGTTCCCCACGACACAGGGGAACCTAGAGTGGGGAACATAGATCACATCATTTCTAATCGATCCTAACATAGTAATATAAATATTGTACTAACAAACAAATATTGTAACTTAGTTATAAGGTTTTTGATGACCAACAAATAAATATTATATTATTATTATAAATAATTTTCATATATTTTAAGGTTTTGAGAAACTTTAAGGCTGTTGTTTTTACAAGGAGGTTGTTTTGTGTTACTATGTATTTATTTAACAATTCTGTTTTTCTTTTACAGTTAAATTTGAACTATTTTGGTTCGAGATGAAATGTTACACATGTGAAGTTCACAATATACGAGTATAACACAAATCAAATGTACTAGGCAGGCCAAGATAAAAAACAAAGTTTTTTTTCTAGTTTTTGGTATATAGCCTCTTTTCTCTTGTACTGGGTTTCGCAGGTACCCATATCTTGTAGTAATAACCACACTTACGTGGCACGTTGGTTTTAATGTCAAAACTCGAGTATCCTACCATCTAGAATACGCACCATCAGGCACAAAACATACCTGTTTCTTTTGCTAAAAAGATTTTTTTTCACGAAAACAAGACCCCATTAAACACCTATGACTTCTCTCTTTTTGAGTCGTATTTCCTCATGACTGAGGATCGTGACTCCCCCGCAGAATTAATTCGTTAGGGGAGTTTTCTTGGGCAGATACATCGTGGTGGGCACCCAGGTCCTTCCACAGAAGACACATGTCCTCGGATATTATGGTCCTCAAACATGTCGGTTGTTTCACGATGTTTTCCTTCACCCTTAAGCGAGTGCAAATCCACACATAACTTGAAAATACAAGTCATTGGTGTAGGGCCGGATTTGAACCAGGGTGCGTCTGGATGAAAAGCAGACACTGGAACCGCTGAGCCACACCCGCTTAATGACTTAATGACAAGTAAATTTCTTTCACCATGTTTCAGCTGAGTACCGTGGTCGGCGGCGCCACCAGATGATGACCATGATGATGTTCGGCGTGGTTTCCATAGGCATGGTGGTGATCCCCATGGGCTTCCAGTTCCTCGCAGTACTCGGGGGCAAAGCCCTGCTGCTGGCCAAGATGGCCCTCATTCTAGCCTCCATACAAGGCTTGAAGAAGGTAAGGATTTTATAGAGATATTTATTAGACCTCTGTGGCTGGTGTCATTTACTCTAAACATTGTGGCAGGATACCAATTTGTAAAAGAAATGAGTTTTAACTAAAATCATTTTAGCCGAAAAATAATCCAAAATTTGTAATTAGTCGAGAAACAATATATTAAGTATATTTTCAATCGGTTCCAGTGATTTTTTTCTAAATGTTTTCATGCAATTTTTACCTAATTTACGTAATATATTTTTTCCTTAAAAAATACCACACTTAAATTTTGCATTCAACTGTAATCACACTAACAATAATAATAATTGTATAATTGTAAAACATCATGATATTCATTATTCTCGGAATCCTAATATTTGGTCTGCATAATGACGTTTTCATGTAACTGTAGAATTGCGTAGGTACTAACTAACCTAACGTTTATATCAATATTGCTTTATCTTCAAAATTCTAACATTTCATTCTATTGACAGTGGTCGTAAACATTTCTGTGGATCACCTAATTAATCTGTTGAAACAAAGATAACATAATCCACTAACACGCTATTACTACATTCCTTTTTAGGTAGACGCTTATGATGGGTTGTTAAGCACTGACAGAGGGAAGGTATGATATTGAGTAACAGAAACTAATTTCTTCTTCTTTCTTTAACATTCTAGATCTAGAACATAATTGCAGGTTACGGGGATACCTCACTCAACACAGGCTAGACTAACACCTTAGAACATGTGTTAATTATTGATGAAGCATAACATTATTCTAGCCACAAGTACCATTTGTGACACATCCAAGACAGTTTTCTATAAATATAGCATAACATGCTGGCTTACTACCACAATTGTATTAATGTTATCTCATATTTGACTCACAAAGTAACAATACTAACGTTCCGTTTACACCGCTAGGCTGTTTGCACATTAACCGAACCTTAGATGATAACGTGTTAATAGGCGTTCTGTTCCAGATTGCTGCAAGTCCGCTGAGTTATGGCTTCTACCACACCTACCCTTCGTACGACCACTACGATAGACGGAGCCGAGACGACTGGCCCCCGCCTTCAATGATGCCTGCCACCCCGCCACCTGACATGTCCAGCGACCCCTGGTACCACAGCGATATCAAAGTAGACAGAATACACATAGCCAAAGCAATCGAAAATGTTACGGAAAAGAAAAAATCAGACGTTACGACTTGGAAACCAGAACTGACCAAGGCAGTAAAAGTGAAAGCTGAGCCGCGTCTCTACCCCATTTACACGGCGCCCGTAGATACTCAGATTCCAATTTTTACTGCGATCGATGCTCCGACACCGCTCGCAGATTTGACGACGAGACCGGGGGAAGTTCAAGCGGAATACGCTTTAGAACTTCCTTTCAATAATTTTCGTTTTCAAAGTCCCACTACTGTCGTTTCAGCTTGATATGTTCATAGGATTTTTCCGCGCTCTCTTTGATTTGATTCGAGGCATGTTTAGTTATTTCGCCCAAATTCTGTATCCAGAAAGGTTTGTAACTTATAGCGGTTATTTACCGGTAGGTTACTTTTAGTAAAGGAATTTTAATAAAAAAAATTGTTTTGTATATTGTTTATTTTAATTTATTATTTTCCCTATATCCTTCATTTTCTCACATCACATCTCGTTATGCATTATCCACGCTATCTACACAGACACAGAATATAGATATTATAACGTATGTAAATGATGATAAGTAGGCATGTGCATAAACATTTAAGTGGAAGTACTAATTACACTGTACGTTCTAGTTTCGTCGTCACAAATCTAGGAAAATCGCAATAAAGGTAAATATGGCGCTTCTTGCAACGTGATTCGATTCCAACGATCAAGTGTAATATTATACAACACGTGTGTTTATTTTATTAAATACTTACAGACTTACTGATATAAATTAAAATGAAATTAATATGCGATAATGTACAACAATAAAACAAGCATGTTCTTTTACAACAAAGTCCAGAAAAGTATTAAAGCTATAAAAATACGTTCCTTATTTTATTCACAACAAACTTAAAGGATGGAAAAACAGTCTAACGTTATTTATGTAGGATATGATGCATAGATTGAGCAAAATCTTAGATCGTAAACTCTCTGAGACTATAAAGTATAACTCGTCATTAAAAGGTATCCTAGTGTTTTATTATCATAACCGTAATGGATGTGAGCTATTGCCATTAAATCAAAGTCGTAAATATGCGACACTATATTCTCTTGCGTATAAGAAAAGAAGGTACTGAGACTCATGTATAGGTATATGTATAATACGTAAAACGCATGAAAAGATTTTTATATTACTACTATTTCTTTCTGGCTTTTAAAATTTAGATCAATAATGAAGCTCCTGATTGTTTAAATATTGTTTTGTATTATCACTTGTTGTCTAACTACTGATTTTTATTATTGTTTATTCTATTGATAGCTCTAATAATATATATGAGAATAAACAGAATAAGTAAGCAGCATTACAGTTAGTAATCAATTTCTATGAATCGTTTATTAAGGACTCGAGAAGGAAGAATTTATTATCTCTTAATTACATCCATAAAACGTACATACTAATAGACAAAGTACACTTTGAAGTATATCGAGAAATTGAACATAAAGTTACGAATACATTTGATGAGACAACACGCTGAGAGACAGTTGCAATCAGCTTAGTTAACTTATAGCTTTACAATGGATTACTGGATCTAACTGATTGAGTAGGAGGTTTATTATAGAACTGATCTTAAACTGTTCTAGCACTTGTAGGTATCTTGGTGGAAGAATTAAACATATTTAGAGGCTTACAGCAAATTTTAGGATTGAGAATGAGGGTCATCAATACAAAATAGTAAGTGTTGATACATGTAACATATTCGATTTGTATGTTTGCCATCCTGGCTTTTATAAACTCAGACATATAACATACTGGCACTATTCTTAAATAAGCCTTAATATATTTTAACGATGGCATATAAAATATTACAATAACAAAGAAGTTAATATTTGTTAAGAACCAGCCAAAAATATAGTCATTATGTCAGTCTCGAAACAGTGATACGTCCTATCTTTTCATTGTAAAAACCTTAAATTGGTACATCCATTTGGTAGTTGTGATTTTGCTAAAGAATATTATGTTCTCGTTCTTGTATCGAGGTATATAAGGTAGTCTCTTTAAATCATAGTGATTTAGTTTTGACACAAAATTAACAATAAAACTCACTGAGAAAATAGACTACCAAATACATTGAATTTAATGAGAAAAATAAATCAATCACAGAGACAAGTTGGTTTCTCCTGAAGCCTCACCAAATATTTAATTCAGATAGCAAAACCTTTTTAGGCATACAGTAACATATATAATAGATACATTCTTGAATCATTACACAAATCAGCTAGATAGTGTAATGTAGGGCAGTGGAATGATTGCCGAGGCAAGCAAACTTTATAAAATAACGATAACTAGTTACATATTGCATGTAGCATGTTTTAGGTGTAGCCCCATAATATCTCAATTTCCATCAAATCAAAATCGAGTTTGTTAAATTACTGGTGAGTATAATATAACTAGCTGTGCTCGCGACTTCGTCCGCGTGGAATAGTTATTTTAGGCATCATATTTATTTTTGGAAACAACCTCTACAGCTTTATTAATTATAGCTGTTACCCATGACTTGAACCGTTTTTGCAGCGCACGCAACGGAAGCCCTCAAAGATGAATTTTTCCGTTTTTTGCCCGTTTTTTCCACATTTTCCTTTGTTTCTTCGCTCCTATTAGTTGCAGCGTGATGTTATATAGCCTAAAGCCTTCCTCGATAAATGGTCTATTCAACACAAAAAAAAAATTTCAATTCGCACATGTAGTTCCTGAGATTAGCGCGTTCAAACAAACAAACTCTTCAGCTTTATAATATTAGTATAGATAACTGTCAGCAGGAGAGGTCTAGGAGTGTCATGATTTTTATCACGAAGGTAGTATAATATGTAATTCCGGATACAACTAGCGTAGCCAAATGTAATCTAAAATAGTTATGAAGATACAATTATTTTGATTTCGTTTTTTGACTGAAAATACAATAAGAAAGTTATTGTACAAAATTCTCGATAATATGGAACTTGAAGTGTTATATTGGCGCCTTTTCTGTATGATCAGCACTGAACAATTTTATTGCAGCCGTTACGAACCATTTACAGCTGTTGATTCAAGTAAGATGACTTGAACTGTACGTGCAACATCTAGGTCATTTTAAAATTTCAAAGTAGCACTTGAAATCTATATTATCTATATCTTTATTATATTAAAGACAGTGGTGTTAGTTACACCATTTAAAACTCAAGAACGGCTGAACGGATTTAGCTGAAAATTGGTGGGGAGGTAGCTTAGAACCAGGAGACTGACATAAGATTTTTTTAATTAAATTGAATAAAATCCAAAATCTGCGTATTTATTGCCTCTAAGGCGGAACAGAGTTCGCCGGGTCAGCTAGTAACGAATAAAAAACAATTTAGACCACTGACTACCATTCTCATACAAAATGAATCACTGACATTGCAGTAACAAGTTTTCTCGGAGTAACGACAAATCTAGTGGTAAATACACCAACCTGCAAAAAGTGCTGCGAGTGTTACATTTTTTTCAATCATACGATCATACTTCATACATACTCATAAAAGTTAAATTCAATGCTGGATTTAGCATAAAGCAAATAAATAGGCTATATTTTATTAAAAAACAACGCGAGTAAATCCACAGGCAACCTTGTCTGCCAACAGAAAACAAACCAACAACTTGACTGAATGTATGCGTGCATAGCGTATTGTTTCCATGTCACATAATTAGCTAACACCGGCGCAAATTCTAGCTCATTTAGTTAACATAACATCGACAGGGTGTGTTTGGCTCGAGGCTGTAAAATATTAGGTTAATTAATAGGTCTACGAATTATTTTATCATTACACTTTTTGAGAGACAGTGATTTAAAATAATATTTCTAAGGACGGTTTTTGTTAATTTAGATTATTTTTGGAGGACAATTAATTAATTCTACCTTTAAATATTTGAAAAGGTAGGTTTAACAGGGTGTGATACACCATCAATTGTTTTTGCAAGACCAATACTCCCTGTATTGGCGTAAAAGGGACGACGCCTAATTAAAGCCTGCCATGGTCTAATATCTAATTTTATACTGAATGTTAGTTTTTCGGGACAATTTTTTCAGCCGCTGGTATCGTGATAAGGATGTGGTTTTAGGCTAAACTAGAAGCAAGACAGTGGCATTATATTCGGTAGATTGAAAACGAAATGCTAAAATAACATTATTATCTTGACTGCGCAGGCTCGAGAGGGAGTATAGACTCGGATCACTGAATAACACCAAACCGTAACAATCACTCAAAGCAAATATATTGAATTCGACCTTTTTATTCATGACAGACATTATTGGTTTATATGAGGAGTGGGAAGCTCATCAAATTTGGCGTATCATTATTTCAAGGCCTGCAAAGTACTTTTCTAAGAAGTAAGTATACTCCTCATCTCATTTTATACCGCCCACACAGTAAAATTTATGGCAGAATGTAAGTACCTTCTAATGTTGTTTTTTTTATGAATGAAAGCTGATAACATAAGAACCTGAGAAGGAGCCTCATTTTATGACCAGATACTAATCTCAGTCGACAGAATTCAGTACTGTATCTAACGATCGTTTCACCAATTCAACGCAACGCTCAAAATATTTGCCGAGCAAATACCAACTCCTGATAAGTGCTCGTGCTGCAAACAGATAACATTTTGCTCTCGAAAGTGTCCTGACACCGTGCTATTAAATTTAACACTTTGAAAATGTTGCGTTTTTTCAGCACTGCTTTTCGTCACCGGACATTTTTGCAGGCTGAAAATGAAGTTGGAAAATGAAGCTCACATTTTGCCATTCCGGACGTTCATAACCGGATAATAAAACATTCGCGGAAGTGGTGAACTAAGTGAAACTGTGCAGAGTGGAAGCGCAAGCAAGGGTGCGCAGTAACATTCAGCAGACGTATAAAGGGAAGGCATCCAGCCTCATTCACAAGTGAGGCCAGCCGACGTCACGAGCCGGGACGCCAAGCTCGCGCAACTTTCTAACTCAGAGTGAAGTGACAAACTTTTGAAAATGAAAACGTTCCTATTTCTTGTGGCAGTGATGCTGGTGTGCGACTGCACTTGCGGCTTGTTTTTACCGGTAAGTTTGCTTTTCGTTCTGTGATATTTTTGTCTCGAGTGAATGTTATTTTTGTTTTTTTGCCTTAATAAAAACTTTCCCATATAATATTTTGATAAGAAAAACATGTGAAAATAGGGGATAGTTGTATTTAAAAAAATAATAGTTTTTTAATTGGCTCGTACTTCTTGTCTAGTAGGTATTTGGCTTCAGAGCACGGCATACACAATTTTGATTAGTGTTGCACATGCTTCACATCACACATGTGTTTTACTATCGTCGTAAGTAGAATTTATTTTAATACTTTTTTATATAATTAAACTACATGGGCCTTATTACAAAACGTGGTTTAAATATAAGTCTAGACCAAGTGCCGTTTTAGTTGTTCTAAAATTGACTGTCTACTGTCATAATTATCAAATTGTCAAAATGTACCAATGATAAATCAAAGTTCCAATTTTTTGTTAACATTTTGATTGCTTGTATGTAATGTTTGAACAACAAGAACCCATTTTTTATTTTCAAAGTCCTAGACTTATATTTAAAACGCGTTTTGTAATAAGACGGTACGAGTTACATACAGTTACATTAACATACAATTGCATCATATTAAATCAGTCTTTCACCTTTATTTTAACTCAATATTTATGTCAAACCTGTGGGCACTTAATGCAAACCAAAGAATTAATTTATTAATTAAGTAGTGGTTTTAAAATTTTCTTGGTTCTAACTGCAAAATAATGACACTACAATATTTTTTTAAATTAGTCGGATATGCACTGTAATTGATTGTATTTGACATTTTGTTTAAAGGTAAGAAAACTATATTATTTTGAAAATATCCACTAAAACGAAAACTCATTTGAAATCTCTCTCGTATTGAGTGAGCAGTAATAAAATGCCACATTACCACAAAGATACTTTATTTTATATATTTCACTAAAACGTGCAAGTGGAGTAAAGGGCAAAAAGAATAAATAGGTTTGCTCTAGGCAAGCGTGCTACATCTTAGACTACAGTGGCGCTTAACATCAGGCAGACTGTAGCCAAACGTAAGCTTATTTCGTGTTAAAAAAAGGAGTCGGTTTTTAAATAATAATTATATTGAAGCCTACAATGATGATAACTTATTGGTACAAAAATAATAAATGCGATTTTATTACATTCATTACCTCATCAAAGATCCTTTTTTCAAGGGATAGGATTGCGTTTGACTACAGCCTGCCTGATGTTAACCAGCTATGTTGCAGCCTAGGGCCTACACGCTATGTATGCTCAAAGAAAAACTGTTTTAAATCGAATGAACCCTTTTTGAACTTTTTATTAATAGGGATCAAACGCAAGTATATCACTAACTAATACATCAAAGTTGCCTAAATCACAGTTAGTTCAGCTATCAAGACGCAGTGAAGCAAGTAGGCTCAGCTCAGCGTACAAAGATATGGTTAGGTACTTAGATTTGATATCAAGAGGAACTATCTCTAATTTGAGATTAAACTAATTATTGAGGTAATTATAACATTTATTAGTAACATAATTAACATGAAAACACGACATAAATTTAAGTATTGGTATAATTCGTCTTCTTCTTATCGAACGAGAATGGTCAACTCTGGTGTCGAGAGTTAATCTAATCTTAAAGCCGACCTAAGGGCCTCTGACATGGTATAGTGTATTAGAAATTTTCAGAATGTTCTACACAGCACCATCTAACTCCCATAGTATTGATTAGTTGTGTCGTGGGTACTAGATAACGTACATAATAGATAATAATAAACTTATAACTATAGCAGGTATATCTAAAATGTAGTAATAGTCTACAGCTGGTTAAGTTTTAATCCAAAATTGAGCATCAATAAAATAAAATAATATTTTATGACTAGGGTTACACGGGTAACTCCAAAAGTTAATTGTTTAGAATGAAACCAAATTTTGATAGAAAGACGGACTATTATTTTGGTTAATTTACTGCGGAAATTACTTTCTGTAAGAAACAAGAAACCTTCATTATTCCCAAATACTGAAGTACCTATTTAAACAATTTAAATTAATATTGATTACAAAGTAATTGATATCATTATAATACAGACAAGTACTTAGTATTTTTTAAGGACTTTCTACACTAAAATCCACTGAAACAACCTCTATCAACAATGGTTAGATATTTTTACTACACGAGCAAATAGGTGTAAAACCTGTTTTAAATAAACATTATTTTAAAATACGTGTGATTATTTATTATTTGTGTTTTTGATAAGGATGTGTTTTTATATTTGCACAGTATTCGTGTATACATACATTTATAACTTATTACCTACTTACCCAACAATTTTAGCCCATGAAATGAAATGTGATTTTACTATCATTTTTCACTAAAATCGCTTACAAAAAATGTAGGCTTCAGAAACCCTGAACAGTTCAAAGACAAGCACACATCGTGAAATTATAATTACCTGACAATAAGATTACATGCCATGAACGTGTGTTTCAATTATTACGCGTCTTGGAGGTAATCAAAACGTTGAGTAATTTCAGTAATATACAACACAGAGTTAATTTGCTGTTAGTAACTCGTGGTGTTTACTCGGAGCTATTTGTCAGTCATGACGAAGATTATCGTCACGTATCTATTTCGTGATGTTTAAGATGGGATTCCGAAAGTACGCTGAACCGTGTATCCGCAGTCTTACTATACGTAGGTATACAGAGTTACTGTTGTAAAGCTCGGCTAGGTGGCGCTGTGTGATATGTCCTGTTTTTTTTAAGTTATACCGTTTTATTACAAAACGCGGTTTAAATATTAGTCCAGTTCTTTGAAAATAAAAGTCGGTTCTTGTTCGGTTAAAACAACACACAATAAAAACGGATGATCATAATTTTTGGTATGTAGGTAATATGAGGTCTTAGGAGTGTCGTAGGCTACTTTTTGTCCTGAAATAATGCGAGCGAAGCCGCGGGCGTCCACTAGTGTAAAATATGGGTAACGTAACAAAATCAAAACTTAATCACGTTATTACAGTAACTTAATTAAAACAACGTTTACAGTGCGTTCATCAAAACGCCTGTCTGGCAGGCAGGGAGTGGTTATTGCCCGCAGCAACATTTTGCAGTGTAATTTATTAAATTTATAATGACACATGTCAGCGACCGATCTGCCGCGCAGATTTGCGTCACATACACTTCACAAACTGCTGTTGGCTGAATACTAATCTATAAATATTTTACGTCTATCATTATTATCAACATGATTAAATTACTCATATCTTTATATTTATGGAATTAATAAGTAGTCATGATTTTATTAGTTGGTATTATATGTAAGGTACAATAACACATCTGTGATAGCATTTATACGAACGTTTACATGCTAACGAAAACTTAAGTAAACACAAGTACCTTATATGAATATGAAAACCATAGTTCCTTTGCGTGTTGTTCTGTTTTTTAAGATGGAGTTTAAAAATGATTCTTATCTGTTTTATGTAATTTGTAAGTAATTCAATATTGTTATTATTTAAAACAAAATAAAGTAAATCCTTATCGATTATTCTATTTTTCTATGTCTGCCACATGTTTACCTTGCTTGTGTTTTCATAGTGTGGGCGAGTAAGAGCACCTCCCTCAAACTAAGTTGGTAATTTAACCAAACTTTAGAGTGTTCAAGACAAACTGTTCGTTCCAGCTTCGAAAACTTGAAGATGCCAACATGTTCAGACTTATTTACATGACCAGAGTTAATGAAGAAACATTTTACACGAGAAACTTAGAAATTGCTATTTTTAAGACCCTAAACAAGTTTACAATTTTTTGAGATACCATTAATTTTGTACGTGATCGACCCTGAATATTTAGAGGTAATCTTATTTCTATAAGGCCTTCAAATTTAATAAAATATTCAATCCGTCGACCTTAACAAGGCTTAGCTGCTATTATTTTACGGTTAGTGCAAAATAAGCTTGTGATTGAGTAAACTTTTTATTAGTCTACAGCTCATAAAATAACGTTATTAGAATAACCTGTAAACGATTTACGAAGCCAATTTTCAGCGTTAAGTATTCTGAATATCATGAAATAAGATATTTTGAATGTCATTTCATCGTGTCACTGAAAGTTAGAAGATTTTGCTTGTTCATTTACATTATAACTGATTTATTGAAACATTAACGTTATATGAACACGTTTAGTATATTAAATTAATTTTCTAAAGTCAAATTAATTAATTGAACATGATAATTAAATAATCTAAATTGTTGATTAAATTCCACGAAATGCCGCGCGCCGCCAGCTTTCGGTTGGTTGGCTGCTTAGGAATCCGGTCACGACTCCAGGAACTCTGCAAAATTGTGCGGTCTACAGTAAATTGGCGTTGTCACTCATACACCAACACTCGATTATCATAATCTTATGAAAATGATTAACTGTTTTGTTACCACTTCCTGGATGCTTAGTTATGTAAACATAATAATATTTTAATTTCTTGGAGACATAACAGAAGAGGCAGGGGTTTATAATAAATATCGTGTGATCTGTCAGTTGTGGCACTATTTTTTTTTAGTCTTTTGTGTTTCTGTTTGTCTTTTTTTTAATGTGTGTTACAATAAAGAGTTTTATCTATCTGACCAATGAAATTACCTAGAGTTTCGGTGCCACTCATTGGTATAGAAGTGCTTAATTGATTGTTATGTCAGTTAAATAGTTGTCATAACAATATAAATATCCATAAATGGACACATTTACACAATCAACACATGTAGGTAGCATCTTAATTATAATTTTAAACTCTTAGCGTTTTTCTTTAAATTAAATAACTTTTGATTCTGAAAAGGGCCGGAAAATGGTTTATAAGATGCTTATTTTCTAAACTCAATCTTGCAAATACTATAATTTATTAAATATTCTACACAGAAAACAGACCTTTAGTTCTATGGAAATAAGTTCCAATACGAAATGTTGTTCAAAACTTCACATATGTAAGTTGATCTTGTTGTGTTAATTAACAAGATACAAGTATAATTTACACCCAATTAAAACATGTACACAGATATGTTTATTTTGAAACCAGGTTGATGAGTTTTTGAAGCAACAAAATGAAGCCTGTTTATCCTCTTCGGTAAATGTGTTTGATAACAATTTGTTACGTGTAAGGCGATATTTGCTACGGTTGCTTTTTGTATATAAGTACCTAAGTTATTTAATCGTACTGAGTTAATAAGATCTTGAACGTCATGCTAAGTTGTCGAGTTGGCTTCTTAGTTGCTTCAAGTTAATGTTCTAAGTATCTAGACAATGTTATTTTAATTAGAAATATATAAAAGTGAAAGTTTGTATGTGTTTATTCATCATCTCAATTTATAATACAGCTGAATCTGTACGATATAATTTTTCATAAACTCTGTCTGGATCAACACAAGTTAATTTGTAAGTCAAATTATTGCAGACAACAACATTGATGACCTCTAATGTTAAAATTTAAAGATATACTTTAAATATAATCTTTACTTTAACGTATGAAGTGGGCAATTAAAAAGACATCTATTTAATTAACCTTTAGTATGAATATGTTTGGATCACTATGCTGATTCCAATGAGTTGCTATGGTGTCCCCTTTATAAATGTCCCTACGGTTCCCATAAAGTATAGCTTCCCTTATTTGTGAGGAGATCACGTACGAGCGGAGTGCGTTTTAGTTAGCTACATTTAAAGGCACTCAGAGGTCTGTAGTTATCCAGACTTATGAGAAGCTTACTTCCCACTATAATGAAGCTTTCACAGCTATTTTTAAATATGCCCGCGGCTTTGCTTTGTGCCAGGTTTTTTTTGTCATAATGTACGTACAGTCCGGTATTTGACTTCCTGAAGCGAGACCCGCATAAGCGAACGCGATAGTCAAATATAGTTACGACATAATAATAATAAATTCAGTCAACTCTAATGATTTATGCAGATACTTTTATAAAATTTAGTCCCAAAAAAAAATATTTTTTTGTTGATATTTGTAATAATAACGTTGCTTAACATCAGGCAAGTTGTAGTCAAGAGTGAGCCTATTACATGTAAAAAAAAAATGTGTGTTAAGTTTTACGTCACATTATAAACCTTAATAACTGCGTAATTTCGAAAGGTTTTGGAAGGGATAACTCAATAATTATATTATTGTTTGAGTTTATAATTGACAACGCTGATAGTGATTATAAAGTTAGTAAACTAGGTCAGAGTAATATGAAATAGAATTTAAAATCTTTGCATAAGACATGTGTCTTTTTTTTAATTGTCTACCTACTATGAATTGTTCAACAAAAATCAGGTTATCTTGCAATGGTATCCCAAACTGCAAATGACTTTTGGTGCCAAAAATTACAACAACAGCGCTTACTTACTGCTACTATAATCCTCATATTTTTGAAGACCTTGTACCGATTTTGGATCAATTTATTTACATGTTTTTTTCTTACACCTTCAAGTCTTTCCAAATAAAATTTTAGTATTAACACGAAACATTTTATTTCAGAGTAAAGGTTTCGAAAGAAATCCTTCCACTGGAATGTCATGGTTTTCAAGAGTACGGCGCTTGTCGAGACCCACGCATCGGATCATCGATCCCACTGAAGGTATTATACAATCAACAAACTTATTTCAAACATAATGAGTTAACCAATTATTATTGGTTAACAATAAATAATTATTTGGGAAACTCAACCGCTCTTTCAGTTGCCGATCATCTACATTTTCTGCGAGGCAAATAATTATCCAAAATACGTAACTTTATCGCAGTCATCTTGTACTCAGCCACAAATTGTGGGCGTATTAGAGCAAGAGTTATATTTTTGACACAATAGAATATACCATCAAAGGATATTAAAGCCTGAAAGCTGAAAGCTATGAAATGAAGAGAGATGTTGTAGATAACAATATCTTCCCAAGTGAGAAAAATAGTGTTAAAATTAGAATGTATTTTTCACACAAACGGCAACACTATTCCTTTTCATTTCACATCGTTGTTTCAATATCTCGCGTAGAAGATTCTGACATAGAAACCAGCCCTACCGTATGCACCCACGCTAACGTATCCGACCGTATTCACAATCGAAACATAAAAACAAATCCGATCTTCAAGTTCACTGATTTTCAAAGACCAATAGGCTTATACTAACTTCGTGTATGATAAAGAGAGGTCCATTGTAATTTGTTCCTTTCAACCCCTTATACATAATTTAAGCCCAGAATCATTTTACAAAGGTTGCAAATATCACTTTACCTACTTACTAGACGCTATCAAAGAGCGCTCCTACAATACGTGACACGAACCAAATGCCGTGCCGTGCCGTTAAATAATAATAAAAAAAAGAAACCGGGACATTGCACACAACGCCATCTAGCCCCACACTAAGTAAACGCTTGTGGCGTGGGTAACGTGGATAACGGATATATACTTATATACTTTTCTTTTGTAAATACATACTTATTATACATAGAAACGGCCAGACTAACACAAGTAATTACAAATTTTAGTATTCATAATTACTTGTCTCATGCGGGAATCGAACCCGCAACCCCTAGATTAGAAGGCATACAAAACAAAATATAGTATTGTTTATAATACATACTATACTAGATATACAATCAGAAGAAGTCTTCATTAGAGTACACCCATTATAGGACTTTAATTTGAATAGCTTTTGTTAATAGATGACGTCAAGAAATTTTATATTACGTAACGAGTAACCGATGGAAATAATAATTATATTCGCATTGATCTAGAATAAACTATAGATTTCGTGTAAATTTGAGGACATTGTCACTTTCATGCAATATCTTATTCAAATCAGTTCAGTGGTTTGGGAGTCTAGGAGCAATAAACGTAAATTCATTATGTATTCACTTTCATCTGTGAAACTGTAATTGGAGATTACGTGTATATATAGACTGTTTAAAAGAAATAAACTATTCACAAGCTAGTGACAACCTGGAGTGCTACGTTTTCATTCTGATATTACCTACCTTTTGTATGTGTCTAGCCTACCTTATACCCACTTTTATTTCGAAAATAGAAAAAAAGTATTTAAAGTTTATTAAACTCGAAGGAGGAACCAACAATGAAAGTCAGAAACATAAGCAATATATATGCTTTTATTAGTTATACTAGTTGTAGCTTGACGCTTCGTCCGCACTATTTAAAATAAAAGTAGCCATGTCACTTTCTGAACCCACTACCTCCATCACACAATCAACACACACGTACATACGCGTATATATATATCTGTTGAACCGTAAAAGAACAACAAATACTCTAAAAATTACACTTCACTTTTGAATAATTCTATGGTCGTTTAATATGATTTTTTCATGTCTCTCAGATTGTTTCCTGGTGACGGTGGAGGAAGGCGAGCTGTTCTACAAGGCACCCTCGGACGAGGGTGTGGTGTGTGGCATCTACATGATCGCTGAACCAGACAAGAAGATCGAGGTCGTCTTCAACTATCTGGACGTGCCCTGTGATAATGGAGGACTTGTTGCTGTATGTTTAACATATGCTTTTTTGATTTTGTGTTTCTTAAAGAGAATCTAGAGGTATCTTAATATAAAACTCAAAGGTGACTGACTGATTGACACAGTTATCTGTCAACGCACAGCCCAAACCACTGAACGGATCGGGCTGAAATTTGGTATGCAGGTAGATGTTATGACTTAGGCATCCGCTAAGAAAGGATTTTTGGAAATACCACTTTTAAAGTGGTGAAATAGGGGATGCAAGTTTTATTTCTTAATGCAAGAAAAGCTGCGAGAACCTACTATTTCAAATATAAACGCGCTAGTTCGTAGATAAAATCAGTTCAGGCTATTTTAATTGAATGGTATTTTTATAAATGTTTTAAAGAAAATAGCAGTAAATTTGTTAACGCCTGAACTTTCACGACCTATTCGTCAAATTAATTGAAAACGTTTTAGGAGGAAGTTATTTGATCCGTTTTACTTTGGCCATATTATCGGTTTATTCAATAAGAATAACGTAGTTTTAATCTACAAAAAATGTTAAAGAATGACAAAATGAAAAGAATGACGAAGCGAAGTTCCTCATATCACATATCATTTCATGTTAACTCAAGCGTGAGGAAAATTGTGACTATCACCTTATTAAACGCGGCAGTGGGTGGTGAGAGGCCTCGAGAGAATATGTCCGAAATAAATTACATCCAGAAAAAATAATACGGGCTTTTGACTGCCTGCTAGGCTATTAATTTAATTATTCTTACTCAGCTATGAACGTAGATGTTTATATGAGCAAAAGTAAATTATGTTCTCTGTACCTTTAATAACTGACCTTTGTGATTTTATATTTCTATTTTGTTTGCCATACCACCCGGGCTTCAAAGATTTATTAATGAAGAGATTGCGTGAGCTATACGAATACAACGGTTAATAAACTTTTGGAATTTCAATGAATTAAAAAGTATTCTTATTATTCTTTGAATTTACAAAATAATTATAAATAAATTAATTAATTTGTGAAGCTAGTCCTAACAAACCAGCTAGCAAGAAATATAATAACTCTAAGAGGATTAAATATAGCTGTCTAATGAAAATAAAAATATTTAATGAATACGGCCCGCGTAAATGCAATAGACTTAAAAAATGTTTTATCCAGAAATGGAAAACAGATTTGTCATAAATAGCCCGTTCAATATTGTTCACGCTTTGCTCAGTCGTGTTTAGAATAATGTTTGTTAACATAAATATACCTAAGTCGCGCTTGTAAATTTCACTGTTTTTTTTATGTGTGATAGGTTTACGTTTGACTACAGCCTGCCTGTTTACCTATTATTTTTTAATTAGTTAGGTAAACCTAAGGTAACCAGGTGCATCCTACCTATATCGGAATCTACTTACTCTCATAATTATAGTATACAAGTAAACACGTCAAATTGTAGGTCCTAGCTGTTTGTCTAGTACGGCAGCAGAGGCCCTCAGAGCGGCTTGATAAACTCTCGGAGAGCTCCACCACTCTTATTCGATAAGAAGAAGAAGTGTACAAGTCTTATATGTTTTTGTTATTCTTTTATCAGTATAGTTATCATTATCAATTATATTATAACTATACCATACACTTCCAGTGGGTAGACGGCTGGGAGTTGAACGGGCAGGTCTGGCCGGCGGACAGCTGGGACGACGACCGCGTGGTCGAGTCGTGCGGCCGACGCCCTGCCAAGAAGCTGGTGTCGCGGCAGAATGCAGCACTGGTGCAGTACCGGGTGCCGGCGCAGGGCAAGGGGTTCGCTGTTACTATACGACATGTGAGGAACGCGAGACGTAAGTGATTTCAATTTATCATCATCATACGTTTTGACTGCTCTGTTAGCTTAGTTGGTAGTGGCTCTGCCTTCTAATCTAGGGGTGCGGGCTTGATTCCCACATAACACAAGTTATATTTAAATTTGTAATTATTTATTTTGAGTCTGGTCGTTTCTATGTCTAATAAGTATGTATTTACGAAAGAAAAGTATTTATTATGTATTATATCCGTTACCCATTACAAATATTTACTATTTATTTTACGTCAAATTTGAAATAAAAAGTTTGGAAAATATAATGTGCAGAAAAAAGTACATTACAAATTTATCGAAATGTTGTAAATTTGACATACCTACATAAAAATACTATCGAGTTTTAACGATTTAACTAAATGAAGACGATTCCTCCATTTTTTCTTTGGATTTTAATTAAAAAGAAGATTATGTCACAGTACACAGGATTATTGTACTAAATACCCCAAAGTTAATAAAAGTGAAGCTCGTTCAAATGTTCTCTTGTTACCAAACGACTTAAATAGAATTTGGCTTAAAAGATGACGCTTACAAATTTTCTTTTCGATAACCGAAATAGACTTTTTATCATCAATCTGCTCGTCGATCGATCATCGAGGCTAAAGAAAGTTTTAAACTGACTCCGAAAAAAGATCATATTAAAGAAGTCGCTATGTAATATGTAGTATTGTTGAAATTGCATTTACTGAATTTTGTTAGTAAAGCTAAAGTGTAAGTAAAAATGTTTGACTGCGGATTTTGCAGAAATAAAAGTTATGGATTAGTGTGTTTGAGTGTGCGTGTGTAAGGTGAATGCCTATAATCTTTGTTGACGTTGTGTCATAAGAATTTTTGTAAAGATTTGAGGGTAGTTCAATTTTAATTGTATAAGTTTCACTTTATTAAGGAGTTACTGATGATGCTTAAAAGGCATTTTATAACTGTAATTAGGTATTGTATCTTTTATTGTATTTCTTAGTTTATTATTCTTTGTCATGTATTCATGTTACATAATAAATAATAACTATGACGTAATTTACCTGTACCTAGTATTATATTGGGAGATGACTCTGGCCTCGTAACACAGTCTTACGGCTACCACGAGGTCAGAGGATTCACATGTTATTGTACATTATTTACGTCAAATAAACGAATTTTGTATTTGTTTTTTTTGACGTGACAACGTCTTATAAATTGGTTTGCCGGGTGACACTTCAAGAAACTGCGTTACGCTCCGCTCACGTTATGCGCTCACAATGAGAGCGAGTGAGAGGCACGCGTCCCTTCCACTCGGGCATGGTTAGCCCGCCTAAGAGCGAGAGAGACAGACATAAAAAGTGAAAGGCACGCGTCCCTTCCACTCGAGCACAGTTAGCCCGCCTAAGAGCGAGAGAGACAGAATAATAAATATAATATGAAATTCAGTGCGAGATTCTTTGTATAAATTAATGTTTTAAATATAATTCTTTGTATAAATAAATGTTTTAAATTGTTACTATTATTTCATCCTTCTTCCTACTATACGAATGAATATTCACATTAAAATTATTTTACCACTCAAAGTCGTTGTCACGTAAAACTTTCGCCCGTATACCGACTTTACAGGCAACAAATTTTTTTTTTAGTGTTGTGTTGTTGGATATGTTCCAACTAAGGGAAGAATTCGCAGATTACTTCCAGTAATCAGCATTATGCTGAGTTGGGGCTGTGTTGAAGCAGACTTATTTATTTATTGTATAATATGTGTGTGTGTATGAAGTCTGTCTTAATAAATGATTTTCTATTTCTATTTCTATTTAGATTTGTGATACTCAAACTTTGTATTTTTCTTAAATATTACATAAATAAATAAATATATGAAAATATATTAAAGCCGAATATATTAACTATTTGACTATTGAGTATCCGAAGACATGACGTGTCTTCCGTGGAAGGTCCTGGGCGTCCACCACGATGTAGCTGCCCAAGAAAACTCCCCTAACGAATTAATTCTGCGGGGAATTCACGACACTCAGTTATGAGGAAATACGACTCAAGAGATATTGACTATTTAGGTATATAAGTCGCAATACAATTTTCTGTCATATAAAATTGTAATCTATTATATATACTAGCATGCAACGCGATGCTCTTCGGCTCCGAGGGCGTGTACACACTGAGGAACCACGGCGAGACTGGCAACTGCTCGGTGCTGGCCGTGTCCCCCGCCACGGTACATGTGCTCGACCTCAACGTGGGCCAGTCTGCTAAGGCGGGCCGCTCGCTCGAAATCGAAACTGGCACTATTTACCATGTGAGTACTGGATTATTATTGTACCGCCCGTAGCTCAGCTAGTGGAGGCAATCGCATACGATTACCAATGTAAATCAAAGGTCGACGCGGTTAGTATGCGGATGGGTGACCGAAAAGTGGCTTTCCATTTTGGGCGCTTCCTTAGGTCGGAAGACATGTTAAATTATAGGTCCAGGCTGTTTGTCTAGTACGGCAAGCTAATTCAGATTTAAGAAGAATTTAAGCTATTTCAGAGGTCCTTAGGGCGGCTAGGTAAACTCTCGACACCAGATTTGGCCACTCTCATACGATAAGAAGAAGACTGGATTATTTTGATTTGGCATCCATTTTTATGAATAGCTGAGCAAATAATAACATTTGATTATTGGAGGATTTGCAGTATTCAAACAATTTATTTCTTAAAAAATTAAATTTTCTCGAAAAAGTTCATTCAACTGGAAAATATATCTAACAATAAAAGATTTTATTTAAAATGCTAGCTGGTGTACCGAAATTACAATTATCATTCTTAAGTGTGTAACTTTGTTAAATTCACTTATATTCTAAGATGTTGCCCGGTGTGGTTTTTTCCTTCATTGCTGGACCTTGTAGACTCGGCTTTAAGAAAAACATGTACCAAAATTCTAAATTGAATTTTTGACGATCGTTCTTGGGCACAGGCAACACTACCCATCAGTTTCGGTGGTCTGGGAATCCGTACAACATCAAGTGTGGCACTCCCAGCTTTTTTGGCTTCTAGCTACGGCACGCAAACCCTCATCGGAAAAATACTTTCTATTACTGATGTTCGGGTAGCATGCCAGGCGGAAGCCTTAGAAGCTTGGAGTGCTTCATGTCATGATACGGACCTCCCCACTAAATTAGGGATCCAACGGTCCTGGGATACTAAAAATAACCTTTTCAGCACTGTTAGACCAATCCCCAGACGATACCGACCGAGCGCGTCTCCTTGCAGTATCGCAGGCTGAGTCTGATAACCTAGCTACCGTACTTGATCCGGAAAGCTTGCGCGTAGCTGTAGGTTTGCGTGTAGGTGCAAAATTGTGTGAGCCTCATTGATGTCCTTGCGGCCAGAACGTGGACATGTCCGGAAGACACGGGTTGGCCTGTGTGAAGAGTGCCGGCCGACTTTATCGTCACTGGGTGCTCAATGATTTAGTCAGGCGGGCACTCTCCACCGCTGGCATGCCTTCGGTGCTTGATCCGAGTGGGCTCTCACGTGACGACGGCAAGAGGCCAGACGGCGCTACTTTAGTACCGTGGTGTCTCGGCCGCCCTTTGGTCTGGGACGTCACGTGTGTAGACACCCTAGCGCCGTCTCACGTCAGTGCCTCCGCTCGTAGCGTCGGGGCTGCAGCACTACAGGCCCAACTCGGGAAACAACGAAAATACTCGCAGATTAGCGCAAATTACGAATTTTTTGTGCTATCTGTTGAGACTTTGGGCCCGTGGTCTCCGGACACAAAATTATTTGTTATTAAACAGATTAGCAAACGTTTGGTCCTTGCCACAGGAGATCTCAGGGCTGGCAGCTATTTTTCTCAACGATTGAGTCTTTCTATTCAAAGAGGAAATACTGCCAGCATCCTGGGATCCCTGCCGCACAGCGACAACATGGACGGTGTGCTGAATTTTTTGTAAATATCTGTTTGTTTTTTGTTACTTTTTCTGTATGTTTAAGTCTTTTTTGTATATACTTGTGAAATATATGTAAATATTAGTTAGTTATTGGCAATAAATAAAAGTATAATACTTGTTTCGTACATATTTAGATTCACAGGGTTAGTGCCACTCTAGTTTACTTAATACTTGAGCTAGATAGATATAATTAAAAATGTTTGTATGTAATCACTTGAATAAACAAAACTTAGGTGTAACTACTGAAAATAGTTCAACTGCAACCTTTGATAGAAACTCTGAAAGCCGTTTAACTGTTTGAGTCATTATATAGACGATTTACATAATAATTGGAAGTCAAAGATCAAAGTGACAACTTAATTCCAGTTAAATGTTGTTCGACCAAATCTCCTTGATATAGTGCCTGGCAAAGTAAAATACGTTTTGAGAACCTTCAACTATACAAAATGAATTAATAATTTATGTTTTAAGCATTAAGGTACCAAAGAATTTTAAATTTTAAATCAATGTAGCCAAAAGTATAGTCAACTTGATGTGCTTCGTCTATGTATGTTCTTGTTCACTGCTGTTTTAAAAGTATTTTTTCTTCGTCAAAACCAAATAGTTAACCAAAAGGGCAATTAGGCAAATAATTATGGATATCACTTTTTATAATTCAGTGTATACTTTTGTTTTGTTTGGTTTTTACTATATTATTATAAAGATTGTATGCAGCGTGTTGGATGTGCTATAAAACTAGCAAGACGTTGTAGAGATAAATTGCAAATTGCAATTTGATAACAAGTAGAAAAGTTTATACAAATTCAATCATAGCTATTTCTCTAAAAGGATTTTATAGAAATACAAACGTAATGTTAAGAAACTGAAAATTTATATATGTAGGTACATACATGTGCTAGTGTCACATCATAGTATGATAAAAAATGTTTTATGAATTGTTTTAAGATGTTCATGCAAATACATTGAGTTTTTCATATAATCATTATCAAAATCATAATCATTTTTATTTTATAAGTAACTAGTGGGTGCTCGCGGCTTCGCTCGCATTAAGAAGTAAAACTTGCATCTCCTATTTCACCCCTTTAAAAGTGACATTTCCAAAAATCCTTTCTTAGCGGATGCCTACGTTATAACATCTACTCGCATGCCAAATTTCAGCCCGATCCGTCCAGTGGCTTGGGCTGTGCGTTGATAGATCACTATATCAGTCAGTCAGTCAGTCACCTTTGAGTTTTATATACATATATAGATTTACACATCAATTCCATAAATTAAGAAAATATTAACAACTTAATATTAGATATCATATTAAAACTATCCTAGTACAAAGATGTAAGTACCAATGTACTATGTCGAGGTTAAAATATATTATATTTTGAATACTGTCAACATAGTAGGTAATAAATAACTATGTGGGGCACTGGTCCAGTAAAACAGCTTCTTTGGCTTTAATGCAAGTATATGTTTTCTTGATTAAACTTCTAGTCGATTACTTGAGAACAAAAATTGTTAGGGAAAGCTAATAACACTGCTGATTTGTTATCGATCGATAACTCTCTTTTTCAAGATAAGTATACATATTTCAGAAGAATTGTTATAGCATTATATAAAACAAGGTATGTATGTTTATTTGTTTTCCGTCACATAAAGGTGCTATGGTAAGGCACAACATGATTTTTGTCATCGGACTTGAAATCGACGTACTTAAGATACTCTATATAACTTTGAGGCGCCGATGAATTTTTTTTTATAGCGTTTTTCGTTAACATGTACCACTACATGTTTACTACACTACCAGTTTATCTAAATCTAAAATGTAACCTTTATTAGTTCAGCAGTCTGTTCATATAATACATTAAGGTGAAGAAAAGTAATAAAAAAACAATAGCGAATTAAGTAAATGTCACCTGCTTTGAACCTGAAATCTTAGAGTTTTTCGTACATTTTATAACATCGGCCAATTCATGGAAAGGTATTAATTATTTGTTTCATTAAAAGAGAGATTTGCTCCCACATTTAATCGAAATCGTATGAGGATTAAAAGAAATTGACCTAACCCTTTTTTGATTGAGTCTTGAGTACAGTATTGTTATATTTTGCATTAGTAAAATCTGGCTTTGATTATTTTTATTTAACCACTCCATAGTGTGAACGTTTGTTACAAATTTGTGAATTAGTTAAAAGTTTTATAAAAAAATAATAACTTACGTAGATTAAATATGTTTAAATTATAAAATATACTCATCCGAATAAAGTAGCTTTTTCATTTTTTTCACAATTCTTTAGCAATTACATAAAATTAGCATTATTTGATACTTAAATTTGTAATGTAATTTGTAGGATTTAATGTATCTAAAAACCTACAATTTTAGGTACCAAAATTAAAATAAAAGTACTTCACTTGGAGGCGTATGCTCAGAATACCTTGGAAAGTTTTTCGAACCAACGTGCCCATACTAAAGCAGCTCAGGATAAAGACAAGACTTTCCACTATCTGCCTTAAGCGAATCCTTGACTACTTTGGACATATTGCTAGGAAAGATGGTGGAAACCTGGAAAAGCTAATGGTCACTGGAAAAGTCGAAGGCAGGAGATCCCGTGGCCGCAGCCCGACACGTTGGTCCGACCAAATTCGTACCACACTCGATACATCAGTGTATGGAGCGCTGCATGATGCTGAGGATAGAGAGAAGTGGCGGAAGATCATTAGAGACAGGATCATGGATGGTGTCAGTCACGACCCTCAGATATGAGGAATACGACGCAAGGAGGGGGAGCCACACTTAAAATGTAACATAACATGTCTTCCACCACACCACAAGCATATACAATAAACAAACTCAACCTTAAGAACAGGAATTTAAAATTACCGTCTTAATCAGCGGTCTATTCGCTATAAGATAATGCGATATTACCTGTAGCTCTATGTATGCAAGTGCATGCTGTATAGACCCCGTTCAAAACTTTATATCTGCGTCTTAATCTTCTTCTTCTAAATACATATATAAAACTCAAAGGTGAGTGACTGACTGACTCATATCATTATCAGCGCGGGCTGAAATTTGGCATGCAGGTTGATGTTATGACGTAGGCATAAACTAAGAAAGGATTTTTGGAAATTTCAATTTTCAAGGGGTGAAATAGGCAAGTTTTACTTCTTAATGCGAGCAAAGCCGCGAGCACCACCACCCACTAGTGATATTTTCGCTTTAAGATTATGCGTAGATATCTGTATCACTATGTTAGTGCTTGCTGTATAGACCCTTGTTTACTTAAGGCTGTTGTTTACAGTGCACAAAGCGAGGGCTGACGGACCATGTGGACATTGGTGGCGCCAGTGGGCTAGACCACACCAAAATGGAGGTGCTGGAAAACGTGTGTGGACTTGACTCTACTGAAGGTAATTAACTCATCACTGATCTGATCTGATCTCACGAGAATCTAGCTCTTTTTAATAGCTAGAAAGAGGCAGATCCTACCCATTTCGGATTGTAAGCTTCAGTTAGTCTAAAATGAAGGAAATTTGTTAGTGAAAATTCAAATTATAAACAAATTATTTTTGTATTTTTTCCTTCATCATCATCATTATCATAAGCACGTTATCGCCCACTGCTGAGCATAGGCCTCTCTTCTAGTACGCCCCTCGTCCCGGTCTTGTGCAGATTGAATGCAGGTGATCCCGCGGTTGTTCTAATGTCGTCAACCCACCGCATTGGTGGGCGACCTCTGTTTACTATAGCCAGTCATGCCAGTCACCAACTATTTTTCCTTCAACTTTAAAAAAAATTGTTTTTAATTTTAAATTACTTATGCATTACAATTACAATTTTATAAGCGTGTGTTATTGTTGACTAATATATTCAAATTCAAATTCAAAATATTTCATAACTTTAAGTACATTTTGATACTTTGACACATTTGAAAGTTTCATGCATACCTACACTTTTTTTCTACTTAAATAAGTCAAAGCAACGATTAACTTAAAACTTTCGAAGACTTTTATCCATTATCAAAACACAAGGTTTACACTTAGCTGTTTAATAAATTTATATGTATAACACAGCTTATTATCTATGTAAACGATGCTGTGCGAGCTTACTCAGTCATTATTCTTTGTAGAGCTTAAAGCCCACAAGGTAGGTAAGCTTTATAAGTAATTATTTTCTCCCTTGTTTGCCGTCAAAGAGCTTAAGATCTAACAGAAAATGCTGTTCTAATATTAAAATATTAATTTCCGATCTTATGTGAGCAATGAAGAGTTAATGAATTTCATTCATAATAGAAAACATTTTATTAAAAGCTTTTAACTTGTAGTAACTTTAAGACCTTTTATATGTGCGTAACATAAATATTTAGTTTGAAAATCAACGCTTAGTAAAAATTCTTGTCTCACCATAAAATACCACAGTAAAGTCATTATCCCAAAGAGAGTAATTTACCTAATACCGAAATCGTTCAAGAGATTTTCAATTCAAATGACTTAGGCTATTTACTATTTCCGACCACTCTGAAAGAAGACATTAGCTGAGTACATTTTTCTGAATGGCCATTTTGCGTGGGAACCGGCACTCTGTTACAAATGGACGGGTTTAAGGGATTGACAGGCAAACACTGCGACAAATCCCACATATATGATTGTATAGGGCATTAAAGCGCTACTGATACGCAATGTTACAAAAATAACTATGTGTTTCTAGGTGTTAAGCTAGGTATGTCAACAAAACTGTTGTGAAAGAACTGATAACGTGATGAAGGTTTTTTTTTTTTTTTTTTTTAACTTGAACGGGTTTGCACTTGACCATAGTTTACCTGATAGCAGGCAAAGGCTATGGCCTAAGATGGAGCGTGCTTACCCGATAAGAACCGATTCACTCTCGCTTTAAAGATCGCTGGATTATAGTGCGTGGGGAACAGAGAGTCAGGCAGGGAGTTCCACAACCTTGCGGTACGAACAATAAAGGTAGAAGCGTACCGTTTCGTGCGGGACTTAGGAACTTCCACCATAAACCGGTGTCGTCCTGCCGTACCTCTACTCGTCCGATGATAGAAGGGCGCGGGCGGAATTAGTTCGTGCAATTCCGCGGCACACTCTCCGAAATGCAACCGATAGAAAACCGACAAACTGGCGACTTTGCGACGGTGTTCAAGACTTTGAAGTTTCGCTCGGCACAGTTTATTATTACCAATGACCTTCTTGGCTCGACTCTCAATTGCCTCTAGTGCCTCAAGTTGGTACTTGGCTGATCCATCCCAAAGATGCGAACAGTACTCCATGCACGAGCGAACTTGTGCTTGATACAAAGTAAGCAGCTGTTCCGGCTTGAAGTACTTTCGCACCTTCGAGAGGATACCCAACTTTTTGGCTGCAACTTCGGCTTTAGACTCTATGTGAGAGCCAAAATTAAGAGTAGGGGACAATGTAACACCAAGAAGATCAAGGTGGTCAGTTATCGGCACAGTCGAATTTCGGAAAGTGGGGGCCAGTTCGAATGGCCTCTTTTTAGCGGTAAAAAGACACGCCTGGGTCTTCGCAGCATTAAACCTGACTAGATTGGCATCACCCCAATCGGAGACCGCCTTGAGAGCCAGGTTTATACGCTCGACCATCGCCTCCCTGAGACACTGGATCTCGGCCGCACTGGCCCGCGCTGTGGATGTATAGCTCTCTACAACGGTGCTGTCGTCTGCGTACCCAAAGGTTCCGGGTTTCAGCAGATCGTTAATATGCAGCAGGAAAAGAGTTGCAGAGAGCACCGACCCTTGAGGGACTCCGGAATTGATAGCCATTAGATCTGAGGAGCAGCCATCAACGACTACTCGAATAGACCTATCCCTCAAAAAGTCCGAAATCCAAGCACAAAGCCCAGCGGGCAGGCCGTAAGAGGAAAGCTTGCTAATAAGGCCATCGTGCCAAACCCTGTCAAAAGCCTTGGAAATATCTAGGGAAACCGCCAGGGCTTCCCCGTATTTCTCAATGGCTTCACTCCATATGTGAGTGGCGTACACTAGAATGTCTCCAGTGGACCGATTCTGGCGAAAGCCATATTGTCGGTCACTGAAGAGGTCATGCGATTCAAGGTACGCCAGGAGCCTGCGGTTCAGGACACGTTCCATACTCTTGCAGAGCACGGACGTGACTGAAATGGGCCGGTAGTTAGAAGGGTCAGCACGACTACCTTTTTTGGGCACGGGCTGCACGTTAGCAAGTTTCCATGAAATCGGCACTTTGCCAGTCTCAAGAGAAAACTGAAAGAGGCGCGTCAACACAGGAGCCAGCTCAGGCGCACATGTCCTCAGTACTATAGCTGGAATACCGTCAGGACCACTGGCCTTGTTCACGTCTAGATCGCGTAGCACTTTACGGACCTCCGTTTGGCGAATCTTGAAATCCGACATGGCTGTCGGACATTCAAGAGGAGGAGGAGGCGAAGCACCACCAGCATCAAGACGCGAATTTTCCGCAAATAGAGAAGCAAATAAATTTGCTTTCTCATCTGCAGAGTGAGCCAGAGATCCGTCAGGTTTCAGCAGTGGAGGCAATGAGGGGCGGCAGAAGTTCCCTTCGATCAACTTTGCCAGGGACCAAAAGGCTTTACTACCCGCGGGGTACGAAGCTAATTTGTTCCCTACTCGGCCAATGTGATCGAAGCGTGCCTTCTGAAGAACCTTTTTTTTTGTGTTCAATTGGGTTTCAATTAGTGACATTATTATCACTCGAGGAGATATACTCAGTACAGTGTCAGTGTCAAACTCCTCATTATTGTGAGTCGTTACTCTCCTGCAGAATAGCTTCTGGAATTCTCTTGGGCAAGTATGTACCTACATCATGATAGGAGCCCAGATTCTTCCACGGGAAACGCAAGATGCATAATGGAACACCAAATAATAATCAATTAATTTGTGTATTCACAGTGTGTTTTACTCCTAATTGTACCCGATGCACAGAATAAATATGAAATGTTTGTGTGCGAGCGTCTGCATTCACGCTAAATGTAGGTACAAAAACATCTTAGAGATTTCGTTCAAAAATCAGGTTACACCAAAACTCGAATTTAGATCGACATAAACTAGAACAGTAACAGCTGGTACTAGTATTTTTCCAACATCTCGCCAAATTGGATTCAACAGCGCCACTGGTGTAGCTTCACAAAAACTCCAAATATAGGAGTATACTGACGCGAAAACTGATTTCATTTTTCAATAGCTTTTATTTACCTTGACTACTTTTTTTTGCTATGATTTGATAAAAACCTGATTTAAGTATTATAACGACAAAAGCTTTCAATAAAAGAAGCTACAAATAAAACTTATTATTGTTAGATATTAGGTTAGCCTGTAGGTTAGCAATTAAAGTCACGTATGCACTTCACTTGTTTAATTTAATTCACTTGTTTTTACATGATTTTTAGCAAGGCGACAGAGACGCGTCCAACCCGCGTTCTGTCGCAAACGGAAGAGGGCTTTGACAATGACATTTGAATTTAAGTGACAAAGACATTTGAATTTAAGTAACAAAGACATTTGAATTTAAGTAACAAAGACATTTGAATTTAAGTAACAAAGACATTTGAATTTAAGTAACAAAGACATTTGAATTTAAGTGACAATTTAGTATTGCCAATACTAAACAATTATTAGTTATTTAATAGGTTGCTAATATTTAATCTGGCAGTTGGTATGAGTAAAGGTAGCGTACCATCCATCGTACTTCTTTTTCCTCTTGTTTTTTTTTGTAATTTCTTAAGCAGATAATCCAACGACAGTGAGTTATAGTTCCATCCATTTCCTTGATCCATGGGGTGGTAATAAAAACTTCTCGTACAGTTTTTGGTCATCGCGCGCACGAAGCCAGGAATAAAACTATTCCCACTCGGTCCATCAATCAGTGACGAATTGGTCCATTGGCGGCCATGATAGTCGCGAACTACATAGCTCTTTGATGGCTGTAGTTAGATCTACTCGTATATATATATTGCTGTAAATTGTAGAAAATTTTAAAATTTGTTGTAATTGCAAAAATATATACTTTAATTTAAAGTTAACGTTTCAATCTTACCAAAAAAAATGTGGTTTTAAACAATAAACAAGCGCAACTCATCGACATTAACAAGGTATGTAGATGAGGCAATCGCATGCGATTACCAATGTTAAGCAAAGGTAGATGCGGTCAGTCCTTGGACGGGTGGCCAAAAAGTGGCATTCCATTTTGGGCACTTCCGTGGGTCGGATGACACGTTAAATTGTAGGTCCCGGCTATTCGTCATAGTAAGTCAGTCGTTAAGCCATGTCAGAGGCCCTTAGGGCGGTTTGTTAAACTCTCGACGCCAGAGTTGGCCACTCTCATTCGATAAGAAGAAGAAGAAGGAATGTAAAAAAAAAAGGTTTCTATGGTGTGTATTTATCGGCAAGTCTTACAAGTTCTGTCACAAAAGAAGTTATAGTGAAACACTTCTTTACTATATATTCTATCAATAATGCATTAATTATTAAATAAAAAAACATTTTTTATTTAATAATCGTCTGTTAAAATAAGTACGCCCAAATTATAATGCCTTGGACAACGTCCGAGATAATAAATAAAAAAAAACATTTATTATTTACAACACTCATAGGTTTTTATGCTCCTCAACACTATTCATACATTTTCCAGCCCGCCGCCCCGTGCTGATCGCCTGCGAAGACACCGTGGTCCGACTGGTGTCCAGCGGTCGGTACCACAACTCCGTCACCGTCGCCTTCGCGCCCCTTCCTCTCGACGACCTCGAACACGCCGACCTCATGTGCGGTCTCAATGACCTGTAAGTTCATTCTGTGGAACGGCCGGCACTCTTGCTTCTTAATAAATAATTCATATAATATATAATATATTTACGAAACATATTATAAAATGTGGATACATTAAATTTAGTTGTTAAAAATTAACTGTAAAGTTGGAGAGATGAATCATTTCGAAATCTATCTGTATTGTATACAAACTAAAGTAATACATAATACATAGTTAAAGAAGTAGAGACTACAATAAACTAGACGTACCGATCCCGTCGTTATAAGTCTATGAATTTAAACAACATTAATATATTTTAAGAAGTAGAAAGTTTGGCGCATTAAAGTCAGTACACAACACTACAGCTACAGAAAAAAAACACGAGATATTTAAGGAGCTAAGAGATGCATGGCTGTTTACTAGATATTGAACTGTTTGTGAATCTGGCTGTAAAAAAATTGGATAATTGTATTTAGAAATAGATTGAAGCCAAAATTGGACTCATTGTTCTGACTTGATCACATTAATTAAAACATAAAACTGAACTTTTTGGTTTCATAATTTACTAGAATTTCTAGAACCAAGTTAAGCCTAATATTATGTAATAGTTATTAAATTGAAATGTTTTATTGGTCTAAGAATAGAATATATGGATAACTTCAAATTATTATTTTGTTGCTTTTTAGTATGTATAAAATAAAATGTTATGTACCCTATATAATACCTACTATATGTCAAAAATATCAAGATTTTTATAAAACGATGAATAATGATGAGTTTATGGAAAGTACCATAATTAAATTATATTAAGCTAAATATATAGCTTCTATATATAATAATATGTTACCTTAATCATACAATTTATTGTAAACCAGGGCATTTAACAGATAAACATTAAAAAGTTATATTTAATATGTTTGTATACTTTGAAATAAAACAATATCAGTCTAGTCATGCAGTTAGCTCTATTTTCTATATTAACCTATAAATTTCGCTGATAGTTTGCACTATTCGTCGGAAAAATAAATGTGTCCGTTATAAAAGTTATCAATCGTTTTATTTTCATAAGCTAAGCAATAGAAATAAATAAATTAATAATAAATAAATATTTCAGGACATATCACACAGCGCCATCTAGCCCCATACTAAGCTTACGCTTGTATCATGGGTACTAGATAACGGATATAATACATATATACTTTAAATAAATAAATAATACCTTACTGTTCTGGTTCTTATTGTTTAAGTAATACCAAAATATTTTTGCATATGATCTTGGACCAACATATACATAACTGTTTTTTCTTATCCTAAATCATATAAATATTTACAGAAAGGGCAAGAAAAAAACTCTTAATAAGAAACGAGTTTAAACTAATTTTATTTGGTACTAATACAGATAATGATCAAATATTTAAATTAAAATACATCTAGTGACAAAATAGACCTCATATAATATAACATACAAATTGGAAAGGATTATGTATAATATTTATATCATATTGTACGATTTCACAAACAGCTCAAAGAGCATTCTTATTGGTTACCAACCATTGTTGGTCAAGAGATGAATTGAATTTATGTCTTTTAATGATGTTTTTTAATATAATTAAGGATCATAACACAAAGAAATCCCACAATAATTATTGATATGAAAACTTTTGTGTTTTTGAAGGGGTTCGCATTAGAGATGGTTCCCATGATGACAAGTATTTTCGTAATTATATTTGCCTCTATGGACAAAAAAACATCTCGTTGATACGAGATGTTTTGATTTTTACTGAAGCAAAATATATTGTGTAAGCCACTCATTTTGAATCGGTAAGTAGCTATTTAAATATCTAGAAGCGTTTGACTTCGTTTTTTTTTAAATTAAAGTATAATAATTATGATTACTTGATTTTAAAACGATAAAATAATATTTTGACTTTTATTCACTCTTTTTATTAGAAATACACAGTCACAAACTATTTGTTTTAAACATAACATTTCACAATTACAGTAAGACGAGATCTTGGATTACTTTGAAAAATCGTACAAATACAAATTAAGAAATAAATATTGATAATATCATGCTACTTACAATACAAAAGAAGGTAAAACAATAACTTATAAAATGCCTACTGAACCTATTACATTAAACATCAAATTTATGACTAATTGAAAAGCATTATAATAAAAAATCTGTTGCTTTAAAATCTTACAGTACCATTTTTGTTATTTATTATGTAAGGTTATAATTATTTTATACTTTTGAAAATACAAAGAAAATAACATGGAATAACAAATAAAAGTGTTTATTCTGAATGGAGTGTGCGTTACCTTGAAATTAATAAGGTGTTATATTTATAGCAGCTGCTATGTGCCGAACAAAATGAAATACTACTATTTTTTTTATTAGATTTCTTGACGGCAAAATAGATAAAAAGCACTATAAGGGCAATAAAATATAAGAAGAGATAATATGAAACAGATATTGTCGACGTCATTCGCATTTTAAAGATTATACAGTAGTTTAAATAAACAAGTGCACACTCATTACTTATATGCCCCTACATTTAGAATTAGCACCTAATTTTAAGCAGTTTCTACTAACAGATACAAGCTATATTATCATACATTTTTAAATTCAAATAACATTTTAATACCATCAATATACCTAAATAACTATGCATCTATAAATACACTCGTAATTAAACTCTAACTTACTACACATTTATGATGATTAATATGAAAATAAAAAGGTATTCAATAATAAGAGTTAGGTACTTTATTTTTTAACAAACAATATTTTTTTATTACTTCGACAACCTACAGAATAGTTGTTCCTCTTAATAATCTTTACATAAGTTCTATTTAACTTTGTATAATTCAGAATCACTTGAAGAAAATAATATTGCCTGGAAATGCCGCCAGCATTTTGGGGACCTTTCCTTCTACTATAGGCATTTTAGATTTAGTAATTTAGTTTTAGAAGCAGTTTAAGTTTTTTATTCTATTGTTAGTATTTAGTTTTTAAATTAGTTTTTAACTAAATGTAAGTTTAATTTATATTGCCTTACATTTCATATAGCAAAAGCAACCAGGATAAATATTTGCCACCTAAATAGCCCTATATCACCAACATTGAGAGATTGTTTAATAAATTTATTTTTCCCCAGCAAAAAGTTTTTACTCTGAATATACGCCTGCAGTTTAAGTTTAGATGTGTTTATATGATGCATATAATCCTACAAGTTAAAAGCTCTAAGTTTTACAAAACTTCAATATTTCAGTTATTAGGTACATAGAGTTATGTTTAGCTATCACATTCAATCTAAATTATCTTAACATTTACTTTACTTTCAATCACGTTGATTTAAAAAGAGAGCATATTCGAATTTATTCGACTTCAAATTAAAACGTCGAAAAGTTCGACCAAAGCTCGAAAACTTAGATTTTATTATCAAATTTATAAAACGTAAAATATAAATTAGCGGAAACCAGACGTATGCCTTCAGCTTTTGTATAATAAAAAACATAAAGCTTTTGCATACTCCTTAGAATTAATCAAGAATTCACAAACTGTACGTACATGCCAAAATATAATTATATATATCATTAATTCTGAAAAACATGTATTATTTCACAAATGCCTAAATGTTTTAAAATGAAAATTCGACAGCTCAACAACGGTTTAAGTATAGAAGAATAGGTTTTTTTATCGTATATTTTTTTACCTGCCCTACACAAAACAAAACAACTATGTTAAATTACTTTTTAAATCATATTAGTGTTTATTGACTCATTCAATATTAGACCTATGCAGATACACGTATAGTGATGTTTTTTTCATTACAGTCGCATTCAACAACGAAATTAATATTAGATACCATACACGTTTACAGTATTGTATTATTATCTACCTAGTTAAAGCTATCCCATACAACTTTTCATATCGCGCGTAGTAAGCAATTACAACGCAAAATGAGTGATGTAAAAAAATGTGGGCAAATAACATCTAAAATTTAAAATAAAAATATAATTTGTTTATTTTGCATAATTTCGTTTTACAAAAAGATATTGGAATCCAAAGCCTCCCGAACTAGTTTTCACTGTGTCTCGGGAGCCGATGGCTTCTCCCTGCTTACAATTAACACACAAATAAACAGAAAGCCAAAAAATTTATTAAGAAGTGGTAACATTTAAATAAAAACAAAACAAACATTAAGATTTATTAAACATAGGTAATAATCTAATTTTATACTCAAAAATATAATATACATGTATATGAAGAAAACATATAAAATTATTAGTTTGGTGCGGCCAAAGCATTTCTAATTTATGTGCCTTACATTTTACCATACAATTATTACTGTAATTATAAGTATTATCGAGGGTTTTATCGAACTAAAGAGAGCGCATTTTTAAAGAAATCTACGAAGCTAAAGTGTATCCAAATAAAATATTCGATGAGCGAGGAGTGCAAGAAATAATCATTAATAATTTGCAATTATTCGGCTAATTTTGTACAATCCTCTTTTTAGTACGATATATTTTTTGTCCAACGAGTTAAAAAATGTCTTTTACAATTGTTTAACTTAATTGATGTGATACCGCCAATCGTAAAGTACAAAATTTACTATCAAATGAATGTAAATGGTGTTTCATCAAATCTTTACAAGAAAGAATGCCTATTATTATCATCCATACAGCACACATAATATGTAATATACATATTATAATAATGATACATATTATGTAGGTGCTACAAATTCTTGACATTGCCCCAGGCTGTAGTGAAAAAAAACTATTCCGGGATATAGCATACATCGCCATACAACGCCATCTAGCCTCACAATAAGCAAACGCTTGTGTTGTGAGTACTAGATAACTGATATAATACTTATATAGGTATTTATCTTTTGTGAATACATACTTATAGTGTATTAAACACAGAAATCTAAATAAACAGGTACTAGAAGTCGCATAACCGCATGACCTTGTCGCCACCCTGGTGGTCCACAAACCACCAGCGCTATTCCAAGCTCAAATTTACATTTGTATAGTTCCGAACGCCGTACGCGAAACAACTGGTGAAAATGGTGTGTTGCAGTATTTGTACCTGTTTATTTAGATTTCTGTGGTATTAAACATTATGATAGATGTTCCTGCAATGCAATCAAATTAAATATGACTATGAGATATATCTTTCTAATGTTGATTAATATTAGATTGTACTTGAATTACTATGCAATATAAATTTGAAATTTAATATGAAGGTCTTACAGGTTCATCGCTTATTATCGCCTTTACGTAGAAATTCTACGAATCGTGCCACAAGATATAATAATTGACATTGCAAAGACATAAATTCATATTTTCTTAGTAGATTTATTCTAATATCATGATAAAAGTATAAAAATTTACTAGGTTCATAAGACATTTTTCACTTAAAGCATTATTAAGCTACAGATTGTTTTGCTTCCGATAAAAAAATGTGATAGATACATCTACTATGACTTTAGTCGTGTGGTTTGCAACTCTTCATAAGTAAGCTTTAGTACCTATATTAAATGAAGTCTTTTCTTTCAAAATACAAGGTACCTATTCTACCCAAAAGTTGTAAGTGGTGCCGTTAATGTAAACAGTGGAACGTGAACTCTCATATTATTGTTGTTATCGACTACCATATATCTATTTATAAGACCACAAACTTAGTTACATATATATATGTAAACAATAATCATCTCTAGGTACTTACCTACAGGCAGGATTAAAACTTACATAATGTGTAATATGGCTATTATTGCTACTCAGGCTATAGTTGAATAGCTACTAGAAAATCTCCACACCCATTTCCAAGCTTTCTGACTAAACAGTATATAAAACGAATAATGTAGTATATGAATTTGTTCTGGATCAAAACCAGTTTTGAATGTATACTTAGCTTATTTGGGAACACATTCTGTTTTGTGTACCATTATAAATAAATAAAACAATACATGACATCCTTAGTTTTTGATTCACTCACAATAATTATAATCAAAATATACTTTGGACATTTAAACTTTCCACTCTTTTAAATACCTACGAGAGTTCCTATTCCACACGAAGACATTCTGATCCTACGTACTATGTAAGGTACAGTAATCTAATCAATGATTAGAACACTGCATTATATTCATAAGAAATGATTATTATTTACAAAATATTTTATTATCTGTATCTATAAAGTCATAAGAATTTGGAGTTCATAAGATTATCAAGTGGTTCGAGTACAATAGCTTTCTAATACAATAGTAAGTAAATATATGGATAAAAATTCATCTTATAGTATACTCGACTTCATTACTTATATTAATTGTTTTACTAATATAACCATAATATTTTGCTACAATAAGATATGCATGTTTTTGCTATTTAAGCAGAGGCACACATTGATATGTATAGTGTCAGGTGATACCACAGCTGTGAAAGCATCGCTTCATCGAACAAAGCACACGTATAAACATTACTCTAATTATACACACACCCTTAAATTCCTAAACATGACAAATCGAAAAAAAGACGCTATTAAAATGCAATAAGAAACTTAAGTTAACAACATCAAACATTAGTTCATCTAGTTACAAGGAACACGTGAAAACTAAAACTTACAAACATCATTAAATATTTTCTTACAATAATATAAAATATAAACGACATCACAATTCATAATATTGAGTATATCTAGTGTGGGTAATAATTTGACAATACTTTATGTATTCTCGAGTAACAATTTCCTAATATTTTCTGATCCATTTTCTTCAATCAATTCACTTCGTCCATAGTTAAAAATGTTGTCCTCACACATTTCAAATCACTTTTCACTCATACCGTTTTCAATATACGTTCCAAAACTCGTTACTTAGAAAACAATAGTTATTTATCTGAAATAAATTATCAACATTTTACTATTACAATATATTCTTATACGTTATAATACTTCTACGTTATTCTAGGTAGGTATATGAATAATCACTTGAAGCTTTAGTTAGATAATGTCTTTGTGATATGTAGACTGTTTGCTTGTTTAGAGAGCGACTGTGATGGCCAGTGTAGTGAGGAGTACCACAGGGAGAGTGGTGCCCGCCACGCTGCTGTACGGGCCCGTCACGGCGCCGTCGCAGGGAACGTGCTCCAGTTCTGGAAAATATATGGAAAAGATATCGGTATTTTATAAAAAAGTTACCTTTGTTATACGAGTAGATGCATTAGGATCATTCATGGAAACCCTTTTATAGGTCCAATAAATTAGTTGACTACATTCAATTCTGTTTCTTCTAGGCGTCATCATCATCAAAAGAGACAGCAAAAATATTTATATATTATGCGTAAAGCACTTAAAATAGTTTACTCCATCCATATCAACAGTTACTATAAGTGTACGGAAAAAATAAAGCTTGCGCTTGCATTTTTGTTCTACAAGTACTACAAATTTTCTTTCTAAGCCTTAATCAGTGGTGTTTGCGCCTACCTCTTTGAGAGTCTTTGTCCGAACTCATTATCGTTGTAACTCACTTGTCTATCCAAATCCCTAATATTTAGCATATTAGAATGTATCACTCCTTAAAAAAACACGAGGCAAGGCTCCAGGCATAGCTTGAGCTTACATCAAGCAAATATTTGACGTCGCAAGTGCTAATCGATCTTCTATCAGTTGCATTTCCATAAGTGTGCTGGGAAATTAAATGACCTTATTCCACCCGTCTGCATTTGCCACCGGACGAGCAGAGCTACAGCATAATAACACCGTTTTTTATACAAGTTCATAAGACCCACTCAAATTGAATCTCCCATGCATTGTGCATACTGTGAAGTTACGGAACTCCTTGCCTGAATATAATCTGTTCTTCGGTAACCACAATCTAGCGATCTTCAATGAGATAAAATTGCTTGTGCGTGTATAATTATCGTTTACCGTCAGGAAACTCAGGTTTAACGTCAGGAAACTCAGAGTCAAAAGTAAATCTAAGCCCATTTCGTTATAAAAGTGTTACCATTGAGTTTGTTGAGGAAGTCGTTCCAGAAGGCGCAGGCGGAGGCCCTGGGCCCGCGCGGCCCGGCCGGTCCGCTGGTGCCGTCTGCCGTGTACACGTAGTAGTGGGGCGACGCGCGCGAGTAGAGCGGCCACTTCTCGTCCGGCTTGTGGGGTTTGCTAGAAAATTAAATATTTCTTGGTAAGGACCTGTAGCTGATTAAGCTTTTGCGTAGGCTATAGCCGATATGAAGATGTCGCCCCTACCGAGTTGGGTCCACTCGGAATGTGGACTACGGTCTCTGGTGGAGCCTCATTAGACCCGAGGATAATGCAGTGATGTGTAAATGTGTTTCTTCAATGTAAAAAATAAGATTTATAAGATATGTGTGTTATTCATGCATATTATTTTATAGTCTTTGAGTAAAGAACAGTCATTTGCTTTGTCATTTGGACTCTTCATATTTTATTGAAGTGTCATGCCAGAGTCACTTAATCGTCTCTATCAAAGTTCGTTTTTGTTTAAATTATTAATTTAAAGGATTTTCAAGCGTAGTGATTCTTCAAAGATATACCAATTTTTATAATAACTTATAAGGAGGCTTTCTATGCGTAATGATTCCTTAAAATCTTCTAAGTACTTTTAGTAACTCACCCAGTAAGTGCAAATCTAGTGAAAGACTGCATGATGTGGGCAGCCAGGTCCCTCTCCCTGGTGTGGTACTGCAGAGACATGTTCAGCGGATGTCCAAACACATAGTCCATTTCATCGCCGTGCATGACGCCCATCCACTCGCCCCATAGGCTGGTGCTTGTGCGCTGGAAGTGAGAAAATAATCTAATTGTAATAACCAGCTAGCTTACTTAACTTACGTATTTTTGTTTGTGTCAAGTGTTTGCATGCCGAAAGGCTAACTTATGGAGCGCATTTTGCACCTTGTGTTCAGTTGTTGAACATCTGTTAGTATACCTACCCATAAGTGCTGACAAATAAATGAATTGAATTGAATCAGTAATCAGTCGAAAATTACCTTGACATGTTTCGGAATACAGCGGGTTCCTTCATCAGGAGGATTGTTTTTCGACATAATTATTGACGTAAATGCTAACCGGTGATTACAATTATATAAAATCATGCCTTACGGGAACTATGGTATAGAGAAAATTTTCGTTTAAACATCTCCTCGAATCGTCCTCATTAATAAAATTAGAGTCGTGATTTCCCGCGGAATCAGTGAGTTCTCTTCTTAAGGTGGAGTCCAATAAAATTATATACCGTAGATTTTTAGATTATTTCCCTATAAGTAGGAGAGACAATCTCTAATTCTGTCAAAGGCCAAACATTCACAACTAAACTAAATAATTCGTTTGATTTGATGGATTTTAGATCATGTAATGTTTATAGCAGTGTTTAGGTAAACTAATATTAGAAGTTATGTATAAAAATAGATAAATCACTGTGATATAGATAGATCATCACTTCAGTGATTTATCTATTCTCTCTATACTGTGATTTATCTAGTTTCTTCACTCAACTTCTTATATTCTTTTACTAAACTTCCGCATTCTAATGCGGGATCTCTCATAAAAGTTACTTGATTGATAAACCTGAGCTATCTGCAAGCTGCATCTCAAAAAAACTTCACAATGAAAATACATACATAATACATACATAACATTATTACTTTTATATTGATATAATAAGTATTCTAATGTAAGATGCGTATTTTTTCAGTTGTGTACAAAATGTTTGCAAAGCTGATTATGCAAATGACTTGTTTCGTATGTACTTTATTCTCCCCGTGTTTTCTTGTTTCCTCTTGTCTAACTTCAATTGAATTACTTTAGTACAACGAGTTGGTTCTGTAAAAGTTCCATGTCTTCAACATCATCATTTATGTGCCTACTTATATGCTATGGAGTGACGTATCTTAAGACGTATAATCACCTTTTTTAACCTTTGAAATAAGTTGTTTTGACAACGTTTTATGTAAATCTATCTTAGTTTACAGTTCCAGTTCTATAATGTTGACTATTGAAATAAAATTGGCCAAACCGCGCCACTTCGAAGAGCCACCTACTCCAGATTTGCTTTATAGGCCAGCAAGTTATTAAAACTTGGGTCGACGAGGGAAAATTTCATCTGAAATTTAGATCACGTTTTGCTTCATAATTCAGAGATCAAACTTTCACACATTCCGCCCCATCATACTGTGACTTTTGTTCTAATAAAATACACGTGCAAATTTTTTTTTTATTAATCTAGCCAATAGCAATGTATAAACTAGCTTTTTGATGTATGTATGGTAATAAATATTATGTAGCTCCAGTTCATCTAATTTTGGCATTGCCAAAAATGGCAAGCGATAACCTAAAAATAAAAATACAGTGGCACTAAATTTAAGGCTCGAAATTATCTTAATCCATCGAAATACAGTATTTTTACCTCCATCCAAGCTCTAAAAATCTCTATCACGATTTTTTCCCTTGTAATTCACATAAGTACTGCAGCTTTTAAAATAAATTCGTGTGGTAAGTGTTTTTTTAACAGTGAACATTAAATTAAAAGCGGCCGTTTGTTCGGGAGCCCTTTAATAATGCAAACCGCCGACGAGCTGGCAATGTATGCGATGTCATGCATGAGCCAAGGTACAAAGTAACCTCACATATGTACGTGTAAAGTAGCTATATATATGGTATATAGTATACAAAGCTCTGAAAAGGTCAGCTCGCATAATGTACCATACCTTACGTAACAGCCAACCGTCTAAATATATTACCTTAAGTCAGGACGCGGAATAAATGTTCATGGCTGGCTATTTTGAATGGGATATCGTCGCATTGGACATTGGTGGCTGGATGAGTTGAAAATTGAATATGAGTTTTATTTATTTCACGATCACTAACAAAGAATCTATTCAGCAAAGGAAATCATAGCAATCAATATGATTCTTTTCCAAGAAAATATGTTAAACATTTTATTTTATAATTTAGAATATGTCTATTTATGTTAATATTGTTGGCAGTTATTACTTTTATCATCTCTATTTTTTTAAGAATTAAAGGTTATAATAGCAATCATAATGCGGAATGTTTCCTTTCATTACCACAATTTTACGAGTAATTTAATTACTTACAAACTTCGTTGATTTAAATATAAGTGGGTGTTCATTTATCTTAAGTTTCTTGCACTGAAATTCTTGATCATAGCAAAGGAGTATGGATTCGTCTATAAACTAAGAAATTTCCATTCTGAGATCAACATGTTTTCTTTACGGAAACAAAGATGTAGGATGCTTAACTCCTACGTCTTAAAAATTAAGTTGAATGAATACGTAGTTGTTGTAACAGACACGTAATAGGTTAATTATATGAAATGGTTTGATTAACAAAGTATTTCATCGCAATATCTTTGCAGACAACATTTTTATTTTAAAATATTTTTAATATCATTTGTCCAGGCGACAAAAACAGTGAAAAAAGATAAAAAAACAGCTACAGTTAAGGTAAATGTTGTTTTTTAAACCATCATAATAGCATACCAAAGTTTGTCTCATCATTACTCAATCAAAAGGGCGGAAAATGTCTGTAAGTCAGAAACAACGCCGGGAACCAAAATAGAGTGGCGTTGGGTCAATCCGAAATAGCCCGCTGTTAATCTGTGACCTTTCCAAACAGTCTGACCCATGCCTAATTTATTAAAGGTGGCCACATTCGTTATGCTCCGCGGATAGTTCCGAGCCAGTTTTATTATAATCTCTGTTTGAATTCGGATGAATAGGAGCTCGGATAAAAAACGCTGTATAAAACTGATATGTGTTAATGGATAATTTAGTACCTACTCAGATTAAAGGTATATGTGAATGAGTACATTAAAGTTAAATGGAAATAGAAAAATGTTGTTAAGGCAGACAGAAACAAAAAAAATAATTAAGTAACTTTCCCCTAATGACACATATTATTAAGATAACAACACTTGGAGCAGGCAGGTTGCTTACATGAAGAGGTCTAGCTTTGCTCAACGGTGGGCGTAAATAGGTTCAGGATGATGATGTAACGACTATGATTTTACTACCTATTTTAATTTTCCCGATTAACTTTTTGATTGTGGTTTTGAAATAATTAATAAGACAAAACATTAAATTCTTTTTAGTAGTTAAAATCTCAAAACAGCTTCAAAATAATATGATACACGTTTAAAGCTACAAACTGCAACCAAGCGCATAAACACCCGCCGCCCAATGAGTTTAAGAACAAGAACTTGCTCATAATCGCCTAAGGCGATAAGGCCGCCCAATGTGCATCACTTTAATTTAAGCTTATTTCCTGTTTTGTTATTTCAATGTTTTACGGTGTACATTAAAGATATATTCTATTCTATTCTAATTGCAAAGAAAGTCTAAACTAAGAGCAAGCAAACCATCAAACATTTACAGAAAGTTATTCGCTCCTCGCTAGAAGCAGCCACGTAAGTAATAAAATGTAATAAATGTTCTATCGTCTGAAATCTAGAGCTACTCTATTATTCAGAGGTTTCGAAGATAAATTGTAGCGTTGAGATGGCGAGTCAACGTGGGCTCGCGGATCTAGCCCTGCCGCGCGGTGTACAATCTGTTGTGAATTGTGAACTTGGGGAATTCAGAAGCTTATCTACATATATCTATCTATCTATACATATAATAAAGCTGAAGAGGGTAAAACATCTGAATATACGGTATACCTTAAATCGATACTAAAACATACTTCCGCTGTTTTTATAATGTTTGTCTATTTATCTGTGTCTCTGTATATCTGTTTCTGTTTATTTAAACGCTCATCACGGTAAAACTGCTGAACGGATCATCATGATCATTGATTTGTAGATAGTATGAGGTCTCAGGAGTGTCATAGGCTACTTTTTATCCTGAAATGATGCGAACGAAGCCGCGGGCGTCCACTAGTGTTAAATAATAATAGATAAATGTAGAGGAATAAATTGAAAATTTATAGCATTAAAAAAAACGATTTTGTAGAGATTATGGCTGCATAGTACTTTATCGTTAGTATCAGCTCAAACATTCCACCATTGTGGAATAACTTGGAAATGGAATAATTGTTAAGAAAAGTTTCTTCAGTATTGGCCCAATAATATTTTTTTGGAATACGCAAATGAATTTCAGGATTCAATTACTATTCTCAACATAGTACATAATACGTAATGTATGCGGGCTTAAATGTTTACTTTACATGCGTAGAGTATTACCAAGACAGTTATATAACTTTCGATTTTCTTTCCTTCATCACCATCCAAGTCTATTCATGTTGTTGCCACCTGCCTCTTCTCTTAAATTTACTCCCGGCCGTGTCTTGTTTTGGTGCCTCGTGACCTATAAAACACTCAGCCGTCACCGTCGTCAGTCAAACTGTTATTCCTACGACAATTCGCCGCCGCACTCACTAACTTCCTGATTTATTGTCGGCCATTTATTCATTTTTCGCACATCGAGGCCGTTACGATAGGCTGTTCAAATTTGCATTGTACCTGAGGAGAGCTCCATTTGTGAACCACTATACAAACAAATGTAATCGATAAACGTAATTTTCATTTTTATTGTGTAGATGACATACTTTGTAATATATTAACCACAACTTTATTTATCTAACTTTCGCATAAATTATGGTAAAATAGCAGATGTGGTATAAAATCTACTTTTAATGAAATATTCGACGATTTAAATAAGAAATAGATGTAATCTTTACCTAATTTATAATACTAAAACGATTGTTATATTCAATTCACAAATTTTATAGCAATGTTCGTTTGTACGAAGGTATATAGTTGATAGAAAATTATACCTTATCACAGCAATATACAATCGATACGAGTAATGCCAAGCCATTTGATAGCTTGGACCTTGGATTTGATAGTCGCAAGTATACCTATCAGTATCAGTTACTGAAATGCTGCAGTTCTACCGATACATAAATTATTAGTATCACTACTACTGTTGATCGTTTATAGACTGCTCTGTTAGCTTTGTTGGTAGTGGCTCTGCCTTCTAATCTAGGGGTGCGGGTTCGATTCCCATATGACACAAATAATTATGAATATTTAAATTTGTAATTATTTGTGTTGAGTCTGGTCGTTTCTATGTATAATAAGTATGTATTTACAAAAGAAAAGTATATATGTATTATATCCGTTACCTAGTACCCTAGTACTACTAGTACTAGTAGTAGTAGTAGTAGTAGTGGTACTAGCTTACTTATGGGTATTAGCTTATGGGTATTAACTTTCCTTCATTTTGAATCAAATTGCAAGGAACACAAGTAATTATATATTAAAATTCATTAAAATTTCGCACAATGCAATCAAAACCGCTCAGTTACCTTGAATTAAAAGGGAGAAACATGGTTTTGCTTCCCGCAGTAAGAAGATTGTTAATAAATTCAAGAAGCTACTAATTACTAGCTTTTAAAGTTTGAAAAATACAGCTACATTTTTAATGTTAAAATGTTCAATATTTCTATATGAATCCATTCGAGGCTTGAACTGAAAAGCTGAATGAATTGGAATGAAGAATGAATGCTCGAGATCGATTATTTTACACAGGAAAATGTAGAAAGGTTTCTTGATAAAATGCAAAGTGGGATTCCCGGTGGATTAGACGTCCTCAAATTTATTCTGCTACGTCTCCTGAGACATGATTTCAATAAGAACAAACATGAGGATCGTCAAGTCTCTCACACAATGGGAGCACTCAAGTTATTCACAAGAATTGAATGACAAAAGGAGTAAAAATGCTCAAGGGAAGCTTGTGCACAATGGTCAGTCAGCGATGCAGTTTGATAACGCACAACTCCCACGTGAATTTCAAGTCATACCGTTACATACAAGCAATGAATTAGTCATTTTGGTTCCTTTATAACTCCTCAACGATGACATCAGAAAATTAACGTCAAAATGGAGTACATAGCTTTACCTATTATGCCAAAAATGTGAATAAAGCCGCATTCGTCATCTATTTTATAGAAGCATCTTAAACATACTGGCAGATTAATAGAATGAAGATAATTTGACATAGAATATGCATTAATTTGACACCTCATAATGAGACTAAAAATTTCTAGGAATTAGTCACTTGCAAGAGTATTAGTGTAATTCTTCAACCATGTAATATTCCTCGTACATAGTAGAAAAGCCGTGCATCTGTAATTACGATGTAAGCTTTGCCCTTCAATAGTTCGAGTCCGTGGGAACTTATTAATGTCAAACATTGAAACCAGGCTGGGGCTGTGAGAATTCTAACATTCGGTTGAGTAACTACCCCAACCTCCATCTAGGTAATTGCCTGTTGAAAGTACTTTTGATTTCAGGCATTTTTCATGATTCGTGTGTCGCTAGTCTTAAAACATTATATTATACTTCATGAAGGAAAATAAGATTTTATTAACTGCAATATTTCTACAATAACTACGATAGATATTTATATAGAAAATAAATAAAGGCTTCTAGAAAACCACACCAAAACCAAAATTGTAACTTTTCAAATTTGATTCTGGCCATCTCTGTAGTAAAAACTTAGAAAAATCATAGAAATTAGTTGATGGGATAAACAAAAATAACGCTGATAACGTACTACTATACTGTCTTTCTCATGAAACGCACAAGTCATTAACAATATTGTAAGTATCCAAACAAATTATACATCTATATACTTAAAAGCAACGTGAAGACAAACTCATGTCACGAGCTCAGAAAAGCCTCACACCCGGAAAATCTCAAAATCTCAAGCATACATAACATAAGTATTCGCGGGCGCGGACACCGACACGACGATTCTTTGAATTCAGTTGCAGCAAAAAGCAAATGCGGCCTCTCTTCCTATACAAGGGTCCTCGTTTCTGGTTCGTTAGCCAAATTAACGTGTTTGCACGGCCTCCGAATGTTAGCGGAGGCAGTAGATAAACTCCGCATTAAATGTTTGCAAACGTCAGCGCGACAGGTGAGTTAAAACACTTGTTATGTAATTATAAGGTGTATTTAAATATCCACGCACCACTGGATTTTAATGAGCAGTACAAATCAAGGCGCTAAACATTTTATATGCTAATAAAATATGTTCACGTGCGGTTAGCTTGCTCAAATCACCAACGGCTTTTGTGTCATAACACCAAGAACAATAATTACATCAACCAATCCATAACAGCGCTTCAATTTTAATCAAACCCTATTTTTGATAATGTTTCTTAAAAAAATACAAGTACAATATTGGTATAGTAATTACTTTTTTGGTCAGTATTTTCAGGTATATAACATGTATAGTAGGTATAAGTACTTAAGAATACTAAAATGCAAAAGTTTCAGTAATATTTAATGAAAACTTTGACACGCAAGCCAACGTGTGGCCGCGCTCCAGCTTTCAAGTGAGCCTTCATACCCATGAGAAATATAGTCTTTACAGTTAACTTTTATGTATACCTTAGAGCACAAGTGAAATAATTTTCTGCTAGTTGTTGTTGAAAGGATAATATATGGATCAATTTGAAACGTGATTATTAATGAAAGGGTTTAGTAATTTGTATTATTACTGTCTTCCACAATTTCAAATCTATAGCAGTAGAAACCGTCATCTTGTTATAAACTTTTTAAGATTTTTTAAATTAAGTAATAAATGCATTAGTTCTGTATAAGAATTCTGATCATAAAATAAAGAGATTCTATTTACCCCACACTTGCCGTCCATATTGTTCCTTTAGTTTAGTCTCAAAAAAATTATCACTCTTGCATATAAAGGTTCATAAGCGAGTGTGGCTCAGCGGTTCCAGTGTCTGCTTTTCATCCAGACGCATCCTTCGAATCCGGCCCTACCTACACCAATGACTTTTATTTTTAAGATAAGCCTGGATTTGCACTCGCTTAACGGTGAAGGAAAACATCGTAAGGAAACCGACATGTTTGAGGACCATAATATCTGAGGACATGTGTGTTCCGTGGAAGGTCCTGGCCACCCCCCACGATGTATCTGCCCAAGCCAACTCCCGTAATAACGAGGGGAGCAGGGAAGTCACGACCTTCAGTCATAATGAAATACGACTCAAAGAGAGAAGAATTTCTGGTCATAAAAGATATAGATTCTATTTACCCTACACTTGCCGTCCATATCATAAGTATGATCTATGATTTGAATTGTTCCTTTAGTTTTATCTTAAAATTAGTATCACCTTCATAAAGATTCACAAATTAAAACTCACATGTGTAAAGTAGTAATAGTACACATCCACTCCCGAGTCGGCCAGGATCTCAGCGAAGTAGTTGGTGGGACACACGAAGAAGTAATCTCCGACCACGTCTGCAATCATCTTCTGGTTCAGGTAGCCGTCGGTCAGCTCTTCCCAGTCCGTGTACTGAAATCAGAAGGATAGATAGATAGTTTTAATATTGAAACTTTCGTGAGACATTTTATCAATATGTTAACTAAACGGGCAAACATACTACGTTCTGAAGATGGATGTCATAACATCCGAAACGCGTAAACAACGTACGCGAATTACACGTGAGTGAAAACCGTTTAGATAAGTAATTATTTATTGTCACACACATATAATACAAAAATAATACATTCACATACAGAAACTACTCATGTGCCACAAGTGGCGGCCTTATTGCTAAAAGCAATCTCTTCCAAAAATTATATCAGAGAATTGATTAACAACAGTTTCAAATTTGATTTGGCTCGATCAATATCAGAAAAATATAGCAACAATAACAAAAAGTATGAAAATTATGCTGTAGGTACTTGAATTTTGTGTTATTAATTTGTATAAAATTAAATTATATACCTAAAACTGTTATAACCTAAAGATTTGATAAAATTTATTAGACTTTATTAACTTTTTTTAAACAAGCAAATGTTATTGATGCTAATAAGGCCGCCCTAAAAGATTTTCGGTAAGTAACCAATCATTTTCATATGCTACTTGGCTGCTTTAAAATCAAAGTGTTTCTATTTTTCTTTTAAAAGACATAATAAGCCAAGCATACTTGATTGAAAATGAAAATAACGAATGGCTTCATCATATATTTTGTTAATTGATCGTTTTAGTGCAATATCAGTCAATATTATTATTATACATTATATTATATATTATGGAATATTTATTGATTTTCATAGTTCGTATAGAAAACAAATAAATAACCTCGGGAAGTAAACACGAATCAACGTTCACGGTATACAAACAACAATATTTCATCAAAAAACAAGACTACCCTAGCAAAGCGAGTATAGCTCGGCGGTTCCAGTGTCTGCTTTTCATCTAGAAGCACCCTAGCTCGAATCTGGCCCTACACCAATGACTTGAATTTTCAAGTTATGTGTGGATGTGCACTCGCTTAACGGTGAAAGAAAACATCGTGAGGAAACCGTCATGTTTGAGGACCACAATATCTTTGGACATGTGTCTTCCGTGGAAGGACCTGGGCTCCCGCCACGATGTTTCTGCCTAAGAGAACTCCCCTGACGAATCAGTCATGAGGAAATACGACTCACCCTAGCAAAACATGAAGAATGATGAAGCATTTGTGGAGGTGAATACCCTCATTACAATGTCATCAGTAAATTGAAAAACGGGCAATGAAAATGGATGCATATTTTCTACTCATTGGCGGTAATTCGAGTTACGTAGGATATCCTTATTACGACTTATCCTATCCAGATCTCACTTGAAAAATGAGAACAAGACAATGTTTTACTTTAGTTTTCATGCTGAATAGTAACACAAATAATTTAGATTTAGTTATAACACATAACATTGAGCATTAAAAAGATTATACAAACTTTTTTTACATGTTGTTAACCACATACCAATTTTGTATAGTTACCTAATAGTAAGTAATCCAAATGAGTAGGTATATATACACATATGAATTAAATATACTTTTCTAAGTAGAAAAGCTAAAAGTTTTATCGCAGGACTCTCACCTTTTTGACCCTCAGGGATCTCTTAATAACAACTAATTGTGTTTCACACAAAGATAATTACTATGACATGTTCCTAAGCTGCTTTTACAAACGCTTTTATTGTTTGGTTTGTTCTTTGTTTAACAAACTGTAGACTTCAAGTAGATAACATAGAATTCATTTACAGAAATGTAATTCAAATTAAAACAAGACAGTACTCATGTCACTTTGTAATATTGCGATATAAAAATACTTTGTTATAAATAAAATTGGCATAAAAATAATCTCACTTACTTGAAACACAATAGCTTCTCTCTTAATTTTGGAAAATTCTTTGAAAATTGTGTCGACGATCTCCAAAAATTTGTCTCTCTGAAGGAAACTTGGTCCATCTTTCTCGAAGTAATCCAGGAAATCATACAGCAAGAAGTAAGTACCTGAAACATTTGCGTCAATTCATTACATATTACATATGCTGTGTAGGAGGGGAAATGTTGGTATTTGGTGGAAAAACGTGCATGAGAAAACATTTCAGACACTTTTAGGGCCTGGATGTATTTTGTTACGGGGCAACACAAATACGCATTTTATACCAAAACAAAAAATACAATGAAAGGCAAATAAATTCGCTGGCAAATGCATACTTTGTGGCCCCAAATAGTGCCCGATATAAAAGAGTCGTATGTGCGAGTACTATTTATTATTTACGCCGTCCGGCGCAATTCCGTGCGTATATCAAAGAGCTGCTACCATAATACGGTTTATTTCATTAAAAATGGATTTGTACAATATCCCGGGCGTATACCGTTGTGCCCGGGATTAGCAAGGATCCACGGCCGCTGACAACGTGATAATTGTCCTTGTTTACAATGTTTTGTCCACGATTGCCCGAGACTCGACACTCGGAACTAATCCCGTCTGATACACAAAGTACAAGAGACTCAATTATTGTGCCGTAGATTTGTTTACTTTTCCGCACACTTTTCATTAAAAGTTTTGATGAACTGTCTAAGACAGAGATCAGATAAGTCGTATTTCGTGTTTTGATAAAAATGTAGCGGTAAATGAGCTACGACAACTGCAACACAACTTGGCGGCGTAGCATTATTAAAGGCCTCGGAGACGTTGGCGATTTATCTGGACTATCTGCTGCTTTATATGATTTCACCTTGGTTCATATATGGCACAAAAATATATAGAACTAATGGACGCCCGCGGCTTCGCTTTACTTTGGGATGAGAAGGTCCTCACACTACCTGCATACCAAAAATCATGAGGATCCGTTCAACGGTTTTGGCGTGATGTGCATTTAAATAAACAGACAAACAGTACAGACGAAAATTTGAAGACGTTTTCTGTTGTCGATTTAAATAAAACCCAAAAGATTTAATTTTTTTCCTATATTTTCACTTTTTTCACTATTTTTCACATTCTTAAGCTTTATTATAGGTATGGATAATAAAGAAATGTTTTCAGAGAAAATTATTGATATTGAAACATAACAATATTTGTGTAATACAAACGTTAAAGAATAATATATCTCAATAATCTTTCCTTGTCTCTGCGAAATATTTTGGTTGGCATTTGTTCAGGTGTCATCACGAGGTTCACAGATTCCCCTGAGTTTTCTGTTCATATTTCTTCTATGTTAAATATTGCTTATTTATTGCTATGTTAAATATTGCTTATATATTTTGACTGGCCTGATAGCTTAGTTGGTAGTGGCTCTGCCTTCTAATCTAGAGGTCGCGGGTTCGATTCCCGCATGACACAAGTATTTATGTATTTTAAAAAATTATAATTAGGTACTTGTGTTGAGTTTGGTCGTTTATATGTATAATAAGTATGTGTTTACAAAAAAAAAAGTATATAAGTATTATATCCGTTATCTAGTACCCACGACACAAGCGTTTGCTTAGTGTGGGGCTAGATGGCGCTGTGTGCAATGTCCCGAAATATTTATTTATTTATTTATTGTGACTCAATCCAAGGGTGAGCTACGATAGTATAAGTATTTAGTTGTTATTGCTAGAATGTTTATAAAAATTTAAAGTTAAGCTTTTTGTTCCTACGTATACCTCCATCGTCGTAGCAAGTTATTATCTCTATAACGAAGAATAATCTTAAGCATTTTCAAGCTTTCAAAACAAAAATAACGAAACTTTTTTGGGAACATGTTTTAAAATTGCCATCACATTTTCAAACTGGTTTTTTGTATGGAATACTCATATCTCTACACGAATTTTCAGGATTTACATATAGAACAGCCCTATTTAATACTTTTTATTGGAAAATGAGCGAAAATTATCCCCACCGACAGGATTCAAACCTGTGTATTCCTGGTAACAAGTCAGAACGCCTAACCTTTCAGCCACTATTAATAATATTATGAAAACACTACATTCAAGACCTGAAAAAATCTTAGTATTTCGGAGGTTTGTCATTAGGTTATAGTTTCCATCAGCCATACACATAAAACCTATTTTTCCTAAGGTGATACCCAACAGTTTACCCTCTGTCCGCTTAACAGTAACAAGCACAGTTTCCGGTTTGTTGATCCAATCAGTAGCATCGCGTCAAGTTTACTTCGTTAGCGCTAAACAGTATCAGGATCGCTTCAATTGCCTGGACTGTGTTTTATTGAGACAATATGTGGGATATCAATTGGTTGGGAAAGAAATGTTTTTTTTTACCAGCAAAACTAACCAAGCAAGTAAGTTATATTGTGTTAAATATGACCCACGAGTTTGGTATTGGTTGTCTTAAAAAGAATTCTAACAGAAAAAGACAAAATCAAATCATTTGTGAAACAAAATACACAAAATATAATGAATTAATATATATGTAATTAATTAATAATTAATATATATGAATAATATGGAAGAATACTGACGATCAAAACATGTAAAACATATTATCAATTCATATGGGAAACTATACATTTTATGTACTAAAATATATCTAGACTAGAAATCCCTTACAACATTAGTAGTCGTAGTCAACTCTCTTGGTAAAATACTCAGAAACCATAGCAACAAGAAGACTTTTGCAAAGTAAGTAATAAAATAATCGAATTAGAAGCCATTGTGAGTATTAAAGGATCCTTTCACAGGATCACCCTCATCTAATCCACAAGTGCCCTAAGAGGGATCTTAAAGACGTTATAAAGTCTTTGCCAACTGCCTTTTTGGAAATCAGCCAGAATTGGCTGAAAACTTGGAAAATACGAGTACATATCTACCCAAAGTTTTTGAAGATTTGCGTACAATTGGATTTACCGATCTAAAAGCTTGAATCAGGCATTGAAGGTAGGTATTGAATATTCCAATCGGTTGAAGAATTTAGTTTTCACATAATATCATAAAATATTTAGCCACAATTTTGTCAAAATTACCTACTTTATATTGCCTTAAGTTGACTTAAAATTAATAACATTGAAAATGAATTGAATACTGAGAAAATCAGCTGCTGTTTTTTTTTCATAAATCACAAATACATACAAACTTAAGTTCTATAAATCTACTAGAAAATCAATTACAAAATCATCATAGTATAGTAGTATGCGCTAGCTTTAGATTATCATAGTTAATATTAAAGCAACGAGTTTATCAATATCTCTATAGATATTTATCAAGTACCTTAACATTACAGTACACATTCTCAATGTAGGCAATCGCTAAACACGTAATACGAAGAGACAAAAGCCAAATCAGCAAACGATGGTTCATAAATTTCCCGTAGCATAGAAGCGCTTTGTATAGGCCCTACCATCTACGACCGAGGGTCAAGGTGAAGTACCCAACAAACCCGGCTAGAAAAACGTTTTCTCTTTATCAACATTTTTTGCAGAATATTTTCCTATTCGACTTGCCGTGATGAAGTGGGTTATTAGGATCGTGTTTTGGTGACAGAGTAGCTACTTAGCATGGTCACAACGGTAGGGCTTGATAAAGTTTTAATTTTGCGTTTGCCACATTTTTGGAATAAAAAGTGTGTGAAAATGTTATATTTTTTTACAGATTAACTTTATTTATTGTAAGGTAAAGTAGTGCCATTTTCCCAACCCCTCGGAATTAGTATGCCAAAAGATTAAATACATTAAGAAGTATTTTTTCCGTGCAGTATTTGTGTATCGCAATAAAAGCGTTTAATTTAAAGTCTAATAATTTTGTGGTCTTATTTCTATATTATTCAGCGTTCTTTTAACAGCTCGCTAAATTTATCTATTAACGGTCTAACGCGCCTGTATCTAAAAAAATATACTCACTTTCATGGATGCATCATTTTAGTGAATAAACAAAAACAATCGAATACACCAACTAATACAATAATAAAACCATTACATTATTCCACATAAGAAAAGAAATTCCATCTAAACGTTTTTTCTAAAATCTATCCAAATCAAAGTAAACATAGGTAAACATGTAAGGCGAAGGCAAGTAGAAGATAAACAGAAACGAGAACCCGCCGTGCCCCGGGGAACTCTTTTAATGACAGCTCTACATTCTAAGAACGCAACTTGAAAGCAAATAAAATAAATAATAAAAAGCAATTGCTTGGTAAATAAAAGAACTAACTGTTTTATTTCATTTAATATAGTAATTATTAACAAAACTGCTACAGTGTCCTTCAGGCGACAGCGTTTTTTTCCTGTTCCAAACAGTTAATACAGCATTTTTTATTCATAAGAGGAAAAATATAAAAATATTATAGATAAAAACTGCGACAAAGAAATCTCTTTAAGGCAACTGCAGCATAGAGACAAAATGCCATGTTTGAAATATGAATAGGTAATAGATACATTTATAAACAATACTTCGCTCGTCAAATCCTTTTATATCTGCTAACGACAAAAGATAAGCTCCGTACAGTAAATACCGAGCAACATGCCAAATCATAATCATTATTGGACGAGTATTGTTCCATAAACTGGCAAGTATTCAAACAGCCCTCGCGTGTCGTGGTTTGTTTTTGCAAGTTCATTGCCATGCGTAAATCAAAACATAGTCGTTTGTCGCAAAGCTGCAACGTCACGCTAAGCACCGGGGCCATTTAGATCGGGCTCGAATATACTAAAGAAAATCTCTTTTGAAATCGGAAATTTGCTTTGTGAAAAATGTAGGTGAAATTCAGGTGCTAGAAATTATAATTTTCAGAGTCGTTTTTGTAAGTGAAGCTGAGCTGCGGGCAGGAGACAGTAGGGGGAGTGGGGGAGTGGGGAGACGGGGGGTGCGTGGCAACAGGCCTGGGGAGGGGGCAGGAGCGCCTCGCGACGTGGGCGCGTCTGTAGTACCTGTAGTAAGGCTGGCCATAGTGTGTTATTGTTGTGTCTACATAGATTTGCGCAGGCGCGCCGCCCGCCCGCCCGCAGCCCTCCAACTTGTGCCGATAAGCTGCATAAAAAAGTCTGCTCGCTTCGACTTTCAAAAGTTATCCCAACTTTGTTATCACGCGTTATTGTATTAGTTTAATGCTTGCGCTTCAATTTGGTCTAGCTTAATATGTAGTTACGCGCATTACTTACTTATAATAAGCATTAAATTCTCAAGTATCGTAAACAATAACAACTCCACGTAACCCGGTAAGTATGCCTACGGTCTTATGTTATAATGTATGTATAGTTAGTTATGTATGTGTGTATGTACGCTCGTAGAATATTTACTATACACGTGCTGCGTGTAGCGTGATCAGACAAGCACTAGTTGTTTACTTAGCCGGTATTACCTGCGCTTTAGCTCGGTACACGGTAAATGCGCAGTTTCATGTCCTAACGATCTGTTTAAAGCAAAAATGTTTTTAAGCAACTAAGTAGTTGCATAGCTGAGTTTCACTTTATATACAAAGTTTTAACATTTTTATGCTAGCGACATCACACATTTTGCTAAAATAAAAGTTCTGAGTAAAGCATTACTATCTCTAAAAAGTTTTCGACGCCTCGCCCAACAATAAAGCAGTTAAATAATAAGTTGTAATAAAAGCTCACCTTCGTCTTGATTGCTGCCCAGGAGCACTTCAGTGTTATGAAACTTGCCCTCTTTCATCATAGTGTCAGGGTCTTTAGGTAGAAATACGCCATCGACCGTAGGGGCGGACGGGAACCCGAGTATGCCAGTGTAGGAGTTCCATTGTTGCACCGATATGGTTTTGGCATCTACTCCGCGCATGCAGTCCATAACTAAGCTCGGGTCAGCGGCCAGCAGGCTGCTGTTACAGTTGCAATCATCAACCAACACCTTCCCAATGTCTTGTGCTCTCTCTCCTGTCATCCAGCTCCAGGGCGCGTTCAGGGTGCCGGACTGCAGTATCCCCCTTTTGAACAACCCCTTCATCTCTGGAGACAGCATGTGGAGGCTCACGCTCCCTCCGCCTGCCGATTCCCCGAACAAAGTGATCAGCTCCGGGTCTCCGCCGAACGCTCGAGCGTTATCTTTAATCCAGCGAATAGCGAGTTGTTGATCCCACAGACCCATATTTCCCGGCGCTTCCTCGCTTCCCGGCGTAAAATATTTATTCAAATATAAAAATCCGAATGCTCCAACCCTGTATTGCATTGAAGCCACTATTACATCACTAGAAGAAGCCATTATGTCCGCCTTATATAGGTCGAGTGTGGCCGTGCCACTCATGTAGCCTCCACCGTAAATCCAAACCAGTATTGGCACTTTGGGCCTCTCGGTAAGAGGCTTATCTTGATGGTGACGGACTCGCAAGTGCTGTGGGACCCAAATGTTTAGATACAGACAGTCCTCGGATATGTTCGTGTTTGGGTTCCACATTTCCTCGCCTTCGAAGCCGGGGAAATATTCATATCTTTCCTGGTAGCAGCTATTTGGCATGGCCGTGGCTTCTAGAACTCCGTGCCACGGTTCTATCGGCACCGGCTTGCGGAATCTTAACGGCCCCAGCGGCGGTTTGGCGAAAGGTATGCCCGTAAAGATGTGAACCTCGCGACCCATTACTGTTTTAGCATAGCCTCGGACGAGACCGCTCTTAGTTTCGACAATGAGAGGATCATTGTGGAAATTCTTTGGTGCAGGAGTGGTTGTGGGGGTGGTTTGAGTAGTTGATGTGGTAGTATCATGGTGATTGGCCCATGATCGTCCCCACACTCCGCTCACGAAGTAGCACAGTAACAGTTTGGTAAATACGATCTTCATGTTGTTTATCATCTCGGATTCTGTCATCCAACGTTCTACTTAATGAGATGTATCGGAATTTAACCGGAAGTAATCCGCCAGCTTGATGAGGTATTTGTTGAAACACATCTCTCTCAGAACTCGATTGTTTGAATTTTTCTCGTGTACCTGAAACAAAGAAATGTTTGATTTAGAATTATGGACAAATTCAGTTCATATTGTGAAATTTACATCTTTGATACAGTTTATTGCAAACACATAGAAAATGTTACGCAAAACATCGCATTCAATTTTAATATGGCTTATTTATGCATAATAAAATGTATTTTTTACATTTTGACATGCATATCACTACTACATATCCTGCTCATCAATTTACCTCCACACGTTGTCAGCAAATTGTCTGCCACGTTAGATTAACTAGGCAGTGCAAACCGTTAACTACATGTTGAACATTGTCTACACCTACTGTTGGCAGGTAATTATGTAAATACAGCGATGGGTATAATGTATCTGTACAGGTTAAAACCATACTTGATATGCAACCCTTTAAGAGCAGTTACAACATAGAGACTTCAAATTATGTTCTATTAATTCGTTAAATAAAATTATGATTCTCTATTCGTCTTGAATCGTAGAGATTTTATGTACAAAGCAGCTGATAATGTAAATTTCATAGAAAAGTCCGATATTCATATAAATATGCACTTACTAAACCAACACTTCAGAGGTTGCTTATTTAGATAAAGTAAATAATAAAACAGTAACTCTGTATAATTTACCCTCTTGTGACCTATTTGATGTAACAGGTTGGCTATTTAGTCCAACTGTTTGCTTTAAACCTGCAGTGGGTAATATCCATTTATTTGCCGGCAGCGGCTATAACGAGGTTTGCATTGTTTTCATTTGCTGTTCCATTCTGCTTTCGTATTATTGCTGCAGTCGAGGGTTTGTGAGCTTGAGCACAACAGCGAGATGATTCTTTTATTAGTAACATCTTCAGTTAGGGTTTATTTTTATAGAGTTTAAACTCAAATTGCACAAGCTGATAGACTTGTTAATATACAAATATAAAAATTATGAAAAAATATTATACATAACACAAAATAATAATTAAAAAACCTGTCACTTGAATTGAGAACGTCTTCGTTGTAGTTGGTCAAAAGTAAATAATACAATTCAATTAAAAAAGTGTCTTGGTTAGCATAGATACATTTGTAATTTTACTTATAGTATCAAACATTATGAAACTCTTTAATTTTTCAGCCAATTTAAATAATGATGGTGAATATAAATAATTTTTTTTTAACTTTAGAAAATAATTAAACTTTTTTAGTGTTATTCAGTCTAATGTTTGGCCTAATAGAATAATCAAAATAAAACTCACGTTTTTTTGATTCGTAAAATATTTTCACGCTCAATTTGATGTCATATCGTAAATGACTGATAGGCATCGCCACGCAATCCGTAGGTGCACCCTTATTTTTATGTATTTGACGGTAAGTAAAGAAAAGTAACTGCCACAGTTTATGAATATCAAGGTAGCTTCAGCTGTAGACAAACGGCATTCATTTTCGCAAATATTTGAGATATTGTTCAAGTTGTAAAATTCAGCATATCAAAGCACACTATCACACTTATATTAGTGACGAAAATCTATACCTGTATGGTTATGATTATTTCTTCTTCATTATTAACCAACTAAAATTAATGTAAGGTAAAGAGTGATTAGACCCTTGATTTTATCGCATTTTTCCTCCTTTCTTGAGTCATATTTTCTCATTACCGGGGTTCGTGACTTCCTTGCAGAATGAATTCATTGGGTCCTGTCGTTTGGATAGGTATAGTAGACGTAGTGGGTCGATTCGTCCACGAATGACACATGACATCTGAATTTATGATCCTCTAACATGTTGGTTTTCTCTTTTTACTACTATGCAAGTACAAATTTTACATATATATTTTTTAATAATTGGAATGGGAGTATGTACTTCAAATTAGAAAACGATTCCCAGTTAATATTTTAAAAACCTCATCAACATTAATTTCAAATTAAATCAGGTAAGTATCATTTCGAGGCGTCAATGTCTACTATTTGCTATATATGTATTATGTGGTTTACAGCCCTCAATACTCTTTATTCATATCATATTTTATGATCAATGGCTTATTTCCTGAGTATATGTTTTACTGTGGCGTCGTGGAAATGGTAAATCAATCACAATCAAATCGCTAGAGTGTGAGGGATCGGCCAAGTAATGATGCCATCGAGCAAATAAATATAGCTTCACTCGAACGGCACGGAATGTGTTCGGATGAATGCTGTATTAAGTACGAGTATACCTACGTACTCAATTCAGGATAAACTATTGTTTTTGAAAAATGTTGAAAACTGATATTAATAATTTTAATAGCCTTATTGGAAAAAAATGGTGAGTTTGATTTATACTTATAGGTGACATAGTATAGATGTATTGTTTAACTCTATTATCAGTAGGTAATTTCAATCTTTGTGAATTAGGTTTTTTTCAGTGCAATAATGTGTTTGTCTTCAAATTACTTTTTAACTTCTATTAGTATAATTTTAGTTTGTTTTCTAAAGCTAAGCATTTTAGAGATGCTGCCTAGCAAATGATATTTTTTTATTTGTAAAAGTGGAATATGTACGTTTTTTGTATTTTCGTTTATGAACGTCCACTTACGCACACATAATAACGGCAGCACTCGCACTCATACCCTCATCAATACGGTTTATTGATTCCTTACCGATGATTCTTAAGCCAACCACGCGCCCGATAAAATTATATTTACTACCGATGCCAGAAACCAATAAAATAAATCACCATTTCAATAAAAGAGTGTCGCGTTCCGATAAATGGGAAAGAAACGTAAGGTATTATGGATCGTATAACCAATTTCACCCTACATTCAACAGATAGTCGGTGGTTGGTTCCGAGGTCCATCAATTTACTGCAGGACTGTTTTTTGGTCCTTTTCTCGAGCGCTGGAGCTGGAGCTGGAGCGGATGATGATTATTTCATCGAGGGCCAGGATCGGTCGCTAGGGACAAATAACACTACGTTCCGAGTTCGCAGGTTACGCGCGCTGAAAAAATAATGGGTGCCGTTTCCCTTTTCGTTTATTGAAAATTGGCTGTCGGTTGGCCTGGTGAAACAAAAGCGCTTGTGATTGTATTTACTGGGATTATAACTAAGCGTATTCGGTATGTTAATAATGAAGAGCATATTATCGTCCTTATTAGCATATTAGCGTATTCTTCCACAATTTTCTCGTTGTTTACTCTTGAGTAGTAGTAGTGTATTCTAGAGTTATTCCTTATCATCAACATCCTCGTCAATAAATTCATAATGTGTAGTTCAACATAATTAACCAGTTTATTTATTTGATCGATTTCTGCCTAGCCAAAACAAACTGACGAGTCATAAAGATTTTGACATGAAAATATAGTTATAACTTTTATCAAAAAATGTGAGCCTCGAGTGCTAATAAATGTAAGAATTCATTGTTTCAACCCTGAGCAAGGGCTGAAAATTTCATAATCAATTAGCCCCTGATGAATAATTACTGCCTCAACAGGAGGCCAAAGAGTTAAAGAGGACAAATTTTGCACGACAAAGCAAAGGCTGCTTATATTTAATTTAAAGGCCAAAGAATTTTTATGCATATTTTATAATGCAAGCCATTATCTTGTGACCATTTTAAGAAAATATCTCTAAGATATCGTAAAAGGGTCTAAGTGATTTATATATTATTATTATTTTATTTCTATTTGCAACAGATGATAGATAACATATGTAAATGTGAATCTTGTTTGTAATAAATAATTCTGAAAACAGTCTGTTAAGAGATTGAGAAAAGGCTTTATTTTATAATTCGTAATCCTAAGTAGGTACACATACATACCTACCAGGAGTCTTAAGTCTATACATAGTTTCGAACACGTAGTGTACCTAAAGAAAACGTTTACCAACGCCTAATCTATAAAACCTCTACCCACAGCCATAGAATAAGCAAAATATGTTAGAATGTAAAACAAACTTTGCAAAAACAGATACGTGCCCAGAACCGATAAGTTTGCTTTCGTACGAAATTATCGATCGTATCCTCTAGTCGGCCGACTTGATGAACCCAATTTCGAGGGGAATTGCTCCCAAAGTCAAACCGTGCTTGTATTAATCGTAACGATAAATAAATTCTGACTTGTGGAGAGTACGTACTGCATATGAAAGTACGCTAGGCGGGATCAGCGTCGCTCCTCCGGGAGTTATATTCGCTCTAAATTAACTTAAGGGAACTATGTATGCAGACTGTCGTTCGTCTAACGAGGTCCGAGACCTTACACTACCCCTCTAGAGTACAAGTTTGTGAAGCAATCCGGAGCACATGTTGGAAAAGCGGCTCAAATTACCACTGGAAACTGAAGGTCTCAGTACAATGCATGTCAGAATAGAACGGAATTATAAACGTTACCTTAGATTTAATATTCCGCCTACATTTTTCATCAGAATCTTCAACAAACATATTTTAAAACTGCCACCTTCATTACAATACTTAAAAAAAACAAAAAGGCCTTTTCGATAAATTTAAGATGTGAGCAAAAAACTTAGCTAAATACTTTGCTACCTACAAAAATGTTTTTGAGTGTTTCCCAAAGGTTTTTGGGCAATTGGCCAAATTACACTTTTACGTAATTTAGTTAGATTACATATATTCAGAGAAAAGAACGCTGGCTGGTTCCTTGCGCAAAGGATTTCTATAGCAATCCAGCGTGGGAATGCAGCCAGCGTTCTTGGCTCCATACCACATGTAGATGTTTTAAATTTAGGTTAAATGTACATACTCTTATTTAGTTTTATTTGTGTATATATGTGTATATATTATTTTTAAAAGTTTTAATATAATTAATAAATTTGTTTTACAATTCAGAGAAATATCAAGACATAAAAAAATCCACATACCAACCGATTTACTGAATGAGATTATATTTCACATCCCTATCGTTTAATGAATCTCTATAGGTACATTTCTAGCGTCGTCTTTGTAGTCAACATTGTCAAGCAGTATAATATATCAAAGTAGGTGCTTGTATATTTGTTCCTAGATAGCAAAACATTTCATTAGAAACATGAAAAAGCCTTTTGTACCGAGATTGTTTTTATTTAAGTGGGTTTTATTCGAGCGTCCTTTACTCGTGTGTAATAGAACATGTCATGTTGTTAAAAAAATTCAAGTTATTCGGCTTCACTAAAAGAAAATAGTTAACTTTGAAACGTGTACTTTAAGTTTGACTTAGTTCGAAAAAAAAACTATTACTAATAAATTAACAAAGTTTCGCATTTTCCCTTGGGTATTCAGAAGGTAGTTCCTTTGATAGAGAACTTCTGACGATTAACGTCAATCTCCAATAAAGCGTAAAAAGAAAACAAGTCGAGTTAGAAACAAACTTTGAAGATTTCTTTCTTTCAAGGCAACTTGTTAGAATCCGTATGCCTATATTGATTGAAACTTGAAACCTAAGTTGCTTTATACGCGCAGAAGGTTTTGTATACCTACTCTAATTAATCATCATTCGTCTAAAGAACTGATAACTGATTACATTAGATAAGCAAATTATGATTAATTAAATCTTATATAGTACGCAAATATGGTGGAGATATTCACCTAGGTATTATAGTTAAGTCCAAATAAAAAGGAATAGAAACATCATAGCACCACTCAAGTAGGTATCTTGACGAGATACGACGCTCCGAATAGCTGTCACGAATAGGTTATGATAAGACACACCTCGCCTGTCGAAAACTACATAATAGCGGGCAAGAACCCTTAACCTTCAAGGTTGACTTATTATCTAGCGATATATCGCGAATCGCCCCGCTTGTGTTCTAGCCCGGTACCTGCGTACTGTTATTTATTCTGCGCCTCAGTCAGGTCGGGAAAGAGACGGGCGGGTGCGGGAGGCGGCCAAGAGGTCGGCGCGCGCCGCTCGATAAATCGATGTGAGTAATATAATAGTATGCGGCTCCGGCCTTGAAGCTGCAGCCTGCAAGACACACCCCCGTCTTGCCAAGTTCATTGCCAACACTTCTTAACATCACTCGTAGCAAAATATGACAGGTGACCCGATTGAATCGGCACGTGAGCAATCGAGAGCGGCCGCCCTCCCACGCGCGCTTCGCCTGATATATACACGTTACCGAGTTTTTTGAGTCATTAGCAGTAATATCCATGGGCTGTAACGTAACCAGTTTATTATGTGCTAAATTAACGTCAGAACGACTGATAATTAGCGTTTGTTAAATCGAGCTGGCGTGTCGCGTAGCGCGTAATTTATGGGTCAAGTTTGCTTTTTGATTGTTCTAAACTTTTTTGACTTGTTCTTGACTTTTTATGGGGCTAGAGTTAAGTTTTAGCGATTTAAACCTAAAAAAATAGAACTTTGCAGACAAATCAATTAGGGTGTTATTTTGCGTCATAGATGACGATTAATTTACTAATTACTAAGCTAAACAAGAAAATCAAGATATTGGAATGCTGTTTGAAATTTTCAAAGCAAAAGGTATTTTCTAAAGGTGAAGTTCAAGGGTAGGTTAAGTTAATTTAGTATTCATATCGCAGACATCTATCTGCCTAACGAATGCAAGTAGATTGTCAAACCGATCGATGTGCTTTTGTCACGAAAAGGCATAAATTAATTCGCTAACTTTCTTATGCGATTAGTGTAAAGATTTAACTTCGAATAATTGACGCTCCGAAATTGTGAGATATTTTTTATATAATGCGAATTAGTTATTGTGTTGTTTTTAAAGAATGAAATAGAAAATTGCAATCATACATCTATATATATAAAACTCAAAGGTGACTGACTGATTGACTGACTGATATAGTGATCTATCAACGCACAGCCCAAACCACTGGACGGATTGGGCTAACATTTGGAATGAAGGTAGATGTTATGACGTAGGCATCCGCTAAGAAAGGATTTTTGGAAATGCCACTTTTAAAGGGGTGAAATAGGGTATGTAGGTTTTACTTCTTAATGCGAGCGAAGCCGCGAGCACCCACTAGTTACACATATAGATTTAATGAAAAGAAAAAAAATGGGAACAGATACAACTTTAAAAATCGTAATTTAATACGAGAATTTGTTTTATGTAATAAGGACACTGTACCGTATCTATACAAAGTATACAAACCATTAATTTTTTTTTTTATTACTGTAAGAGTGAATACATACATTAAATTTATTGTGTTTGTTGTAGGCAGTCTAACAGGAAGTAGAAAAATGGAGCAAACTTCACATGTAAGGGATGTTAGTGAATCCACTGTCATACCTATATTTAGAAGATAAAAAAATAGAAAAGGAAAACCGTGTGGGCATTTAAACATATACGAAAAAGGTCGATAAAAATAGAACGACACCATTTTTAAAAATGTTTCAGGAAAACAAACGTGACAAACTACCTATATTCTGCTGAAACTGTGGGCGTACAAACTTGATACAATAAAATTCGTGTACATCAAATAGTTTTCTGCTTCGTTGGAAAACAACTCAATTTATTCAGGCACTGCACATGTCAGCGAATCTATTTCTGTTAAACAATTTGACTGGAGGTATCGATGGCCCAGTTTAAACGATCGATTTGAACCCGGAATAAAAGATTGGCTTCCAAGCCCTGTTTCATGTTTTAATTTAACAAGTTTTGTCTTTGATTAACAACAATCTAACAAAAACAGACAATATTAAATATTTGGGAATTATGTTGGATAAAAATTTAAACTGGACAGAACATATTAAGTCACTCTCCTGTCGAACACGAAAATTAATTAGCATATTTAAGCAACTTAGATACATCATGTCGTTCGAACCACTGAAAAAAATATATTTTGCTCTGGCACAGTCTCTTCTTACCTACTGTATTTCTGCATGGGGAAGTGCCGCAAAAACTCACTTGGAAAAGCTTGAAATATCACAAAGAGCGCTTCTCAAAGTTATGACTTTCAAAAAAAGAAGATTCTCGACAACCACCTTATACAAAAACTGCTCGGTGCTGACAGTCAGACAACTTTACATCAAAACGCTAATAGCAAGACAACACATGCAAATAGATACAAGTACTAGAGAATCAAAGTCCACCAAAAGACGAAGCGACCGAATCTTTAAGATTCCAACAGTAAGAACCTTATTCGGAAGACAATGCTGTAGTAAGTTAGGTCCATGTCTGTACAACAAGATAGGCATGTAAAATTATAGACATACCAAATATGTCTAGACATGAATGCAATAAAAAGGTAACTGATTACCTTATGACTTTGGACTATGATCAAACTGAAAAGTTTATTGAAGTCATGGAATAGCCCAGCTGACTAGTGGATAACTAGTTATTAACATAAATTAATAGTAATGTCATGTCATATTTATATTTATACACATAAACGCACACACACACACACACATACACACACATACACGCACACACACACACACATACACGCACACACACACACACATACACACACACACACACACACACTTATACATAAACACGTTTGATAATATTAATATTAATTAAAAACCATATTATGTGACTATGATACATCATAACGGTCAAACATGTATATTTAATAACATGATCTATGTACCTTAGACACATAATTTAACTTCCAGCCGCTCTTTCAGACGCTTGAATAGCGCTGGCTGAATTTGCTTTACCATATATTTTCAGAGATTATGACGGAATTTATTGTTATAATTTTAATTTATAACCGGGCAACACTTAAAATGTCAAAAATCGTATCTGTTTTGCAGATTTTGTTTTCTCTGGATTTTGTTATGATTTGTTTGTAAAATTTAATATTCTTTATTTAAATAAGTATACTTATATCTCTGTAAATTTAAGTAAATGTGCCGCGGCGGGATACTGCAGCTCTGAATCACAAGATCCACTGGATACTTAGCTCAGAGCTCAGTACACTTCTGACGTACTGTACTAGTGCATAAGATTTCATTTGTTTTTGTAATAGGTATGTAATGTACGTACACGTAAGTTTTTGGTCAAATAAACAAATTATTATTATTTATATTATTATTTGATTGATAGATTTACTTTATTCTGTGATATCTTACGCGTTACAGATTGTTTTAGATTAAGTTCTGTTCTAGAAAAGCTTCTGTTTAGCAAAGAAATGATGCGGTCGAATGAAAATGATAAAAAATAGAAAAACTTAGGAAAAGTTTTTTTGATAAGTGCTAATAATATTAAAGTTACTAATTTCACAATGACTATAACTCAATCCGTGAAAGTATCCAGCTGTCATTTTTTCCACAGTTTATGTGATTCTAATGTTCAAAGTAGTATTACATATATCTAATGCCACGAGTATGTTTGTACCAGTTTCAATCCATACAAACAGGCAAATGAAAAGCAGCGTACTGCCGCCTTGCACTGGATATTGTGAAAATAATCTCATTTGCATTTAAATTTGAGCTAGAACGTCCTTCGATGCTTTGTTTAGAAATAACCGCAAGGCCGGTCAGGCAAGACGAGGCCGGTATGTCATTTATAATTCACCTTTTAATATTTTCCTTGCCTTATAAATAATTAACTAGGTACAATTATTAATTATCTCCTGCGTTAAGGGATGCGGTCGTAATTAGGACAAAGGGTCCATCAGTCAGAAACACTGTGTCACAATTACGGAGGCCATTGTTTGTTACAACCTGGGTTTAGGAGGAAAATAGGTATTATTTAGGCTTGATTCCTAATCAAAATTAGCTGGTTTTTATTCTATGCTCAAAGTTTTTATGTGTTGAGGCACCTTAATTATTATAATTGAAATAGAGAATTTAGTTTTTATGAATTACCTTTTGAACCTGAGATTAGTGGCTGAAAGAATTTTACGAGTAATTAAAAGTAATTTAAAGATTTTTTACTGTACTGCAGCAAACTTTATTACATTTTCAGCATAATCTTTCATCCAACCTGAAGCATCAAGATATTCATACAACTTTTTTGCACAGCCATAGCCAAAATTAAACATATAATCATGTCTTTTAGCAGCATGTAGATAAAATTAACGGTCGCTACGCCATAGTTATAAGATTGACATGCCACATTATAAGTGTAACGAGAATGAAAGCTGACGCGTAGTCACGCTATCGAGGAAATGTTACGTCATAATAACCCGATATTAATGTCGACGAATTTTATTATTATTGTATCAAATATTTGACAAACTGAGAATATAATTAGTTTGTTACTGTGAAGCATGTTTCTAACGTATGATGCGTAGGTAGACAATACAATAAATTAATTCATAATACCATCATTACAATACCCTTAAAAAATTACCCTTGTGAAATTTATGTAAATACCCTTAATGATTGATTCTCAATAGGTTTACATAGTCGATGCATCTACATTACCTAATCTGCAATCTAAAACCATGCTAGTAATATCCAAGGTCTAAAAATCTGAATTTCTTTTAAATCAGTTCAGGTTTTTAGGTGTGAAGAAAGAAAAGACATGAAAACTTACACATAAAGTTTTGCTTTTATAATAGGTAGTATTCTAAATTATGCTTTCGTCAGTGATGTAGAGAAAGTTATGGTGGAACTAATATTATTAGTTCATAAAAAAATGAGACTAATAAACATAATTAATTGGTCGCGTGCCTGTTATTATTAAAAGTCTTGCAAGTTGAAACTTAGAGACTCATGATAATGGTAAAATCCTGACGCTATAGAAAGCCATAATTTTCAATTTGCGAGTAACTATTATTAATTTGAAGCATATTAAGTTGTCTGAGCTCTTGCGGTTTGATGGATAGTTTTGAATTTCAGATTTGTAAAACCTTTGAGAAGGCAATTTAGTTAGCTTTGGCTTAACTTTTTTTACTATCAATAACCTACAATTAAATTAAATTGAACAATTGTTTGATTAGTTAGTCTATACGTGTAAAGGATTTATTTGAAATAAATAGAAAGAAAAGGAAAAATTAATAGAATTTTAAAATTGTTTTTAGAGTACTTACATAAAAGAATAAAAAAAAATATAAAATTACTCATCAATAAATTGCAATGAGAGTGTACAATTACCCTTCACACTACTATACATTTAAACTATTCCGTAGTATCAAGTGCACACTTCTGAAAATACTACCCGGTTGTATAAAGAACAACGAACGCTGCAGCGTTCGTTGTTCTACTACGTACTACTGTTTACGGCACAAAGAGAGCTTCACATTATGTAGAGTCAAAGCGCCACTAGTTTAGCTTCCTAAACCGAGCTACACGCAAATAAGCTGAGCAGGACAACCGTCGCTTGATTCCACTAAATCACACTTAAGTCCCTCCCTACCACCCTCGGCTCTCTCTTCGTGAACGGAATTCATATTGCGTTTTGTCGAAAAAATCTGTCATGGAAGTAATGTGAAAAATAACCTGACAGAACGGTGGAGATCTGATGGATGAGAGTAAATGGTAACATTGAGCTTGTCGATGCTTTTTGTTGTGTTTTGTGACAAAATGGAAAATTCAAAGAATTTCTAATCGGTCATCATGCATAGCAATGTCTGAGCGAAATAATTTTTAACAAATACTTATTTTATTTATCCCTATGATTGTCGTTTACAACAAAGCTTGGGCGAATTTTGTAGTAATCAACAAAAACGTAATATCCCTTAATATTATTATCCCTTATTAATATTAAATAGAAGAAGGTAAAGAAAAATATTCGCAAATATAAAAATAACGTTAGAAGCAGGTTCTAGTTTGTTCTAGCCAGTTTATCTCGAGCTCGGAGTTTTAATTAACAGTGAGATTAGCAACACTTAATTATATTGACTTAGAAATCTCGCTACTTCAGTTGACTTCACGCGAACGCTTCTTTGGGATAATTAACATTTTTAATGAAACTTTTTAACTGGAGAAAATTGGATTTAGCCTTTTTTTACGATCAAATGAAAACTCCTTATAAAAATTAATTTGTAGATGCAAGTTTATGAGTTTGTAATATGTTGCATCTTTGATTTCATCCCAAATTCAAAGTGACTAAAGAAAATAAATAGTTACAATACTTATCTACACTAATAAATATTATGCAGATAGAGCTTTCAAGTGTAAAGAAATATGTTTCACCAACAACTCTAGGTATGTACATAGTCATAGTCGTTTATTCATATCAGATATTTGATACACGTCACAGAAAAACAAAATAATCAATTAAAATTAATAGTAGGTACAATAAAATAAAATAAATATTGCAAAACAAAAAATATTAATTTAAATTGTTGTACAATTCAACAACTATATTGCAGTCATAGTTCTACTTCTTACATAAAAACGCGATAAAAACTAAAGCCAATAAGCGGCTAAGTATAATAACAGTTACCTTTATTCCACACATTGCCTCGGTCGTGGCCTTCCAGATATTGCGTGCGACTATGCAAATATTTCAAGGAAATGCGTTTAGAAAAGCTAGCCTTAAACATAGAAGGAAAATAAAGCTGTGACACGAGAAAATCCCATAAAGCAGCGTTAAGGTCTTAACACATGCATTTTTAGTACTCATAAAATGCTATTTTGTGTTTGAATTGATATATTGTGATTCCGTCGCATAGATGGTTAGGAATTTCCGTGTAAGTTTCGTATAACATAAAGTTTCATGAATAGCGACGGAAAGTATGTTAATTAAGCCTTTTTAATATGAAGTGGTAATTAGGAAGTGATGAATTGCCTGATTTATACCACGATGAAAGCTTACACGTCGCGTTTAACATTTTAATACGAGTTTTCTATAATGCTTTTGGAAATAGCCATGAAGTAATCTATTTTTTATACGATATCATGATTATTAAAAGTTCTTGCTTGTGATATTTGCCGTTTAATAAAAATATTTTTCACTTGATAATTAACAAGAGTTTCTTTTAAAATTAATAAAACGTTTAGAAAAACTATCTTAAATAAGGTACATATATTTTTGTTCGGGATTAGTATATAAAAAATAAGGTACTTACATATTTTTTTAAGTTTACAGTTAAATAGTTGAAGTTTGTGCATGGAACCTATGATCTAAAGATATATATACGTATATATGAAATGTACCTAGTCAGGTCATAAATTCTGTCACATGTTTTATATAAAATAATTGAAACAACTTTATTCTTTATGTAACCATTTGTATACCAAAATGAACTTAACAAAACATTGATTCTTATGACAATAAAGTTTATTCAAAATGACCTCCGTGATTTTGAATACAGGCCTTCAATCTGCGCGGCCAGTCGTCAATCGCTGCACGAACGAGGTCCATGTCAATATCGGCGGCTGCTTTAATCAAGGATGTCTTGAGTGACTCCAAATTGGGATGAGGCTTTGAGCACGCCTTTTCCTCCAAGTTTGCCATATCTTGTAATCTAACGGATTCAAATCTGGACTGGAGGAGGGCCAGTCTTCGTGCCGGATGAAGTCGAATTCACGCGCCGCCAGCCAGTCTTGTGTGCTCTTCGCTCTATGAGCTGGCGCCGAATCTTGTTGGAATACCCAGTGCTTGTTATTGAACATGATATGAGAAACAGGTTCCACAAGGTTCGTCAGGACTGTATTTTGATACACAACTGCATTCGTTTTTACACCTTTCTCACAAAAATGTACCTCTGTTAAGCCCCAATAAGAAACTCCCAACCATACCATGAGCGAGGATGGAAAATGACCTCGTTGGACACGCGGAATACGTTTGCTCGCTTCTTCACTACTGTGTGCGTACACCTTATCATTTTGTTTGTTGTAGCTCTCTTCTACGGTAAAAATTTTTTTATCCGAAAAAAGAATTTCCCGATATTTTTTTCCCGCGTACCGCTTTAACAAAGCACGGCATCTCTTCAGTCTCAGGTCCATTAGACGAGCATTCAAACGATGTCCTGTTTTTCTTCGATATGCCCGAAGCCCTAAGTCTTCATTTAACACCCTTTTCACCGTGGTTCTGCTTAACCCCATCTGAAGGGCCAACACTTTCTTTTGGGATTTCTTTGAGTTCGCGCCTTCACAGCTTTTATCATTGCTGGAGTCCTAACAGACCGAGTGCGACCACTTCTTGACTTGTCATCTACACTAGTGTCTTCATTGTATCGTTTGATGGTACGATAAACGAATCTTTTGGTTATATTCAAATTTTTCAGTATGTCAAAAATTTTAATTGGCGCGTAACCGCAACGATGCAATGCAATAACTGCAACACGGTCCTCTTTAAGCGTCCACTCCATATTTAAAAATGAGTAAAATTCTAAAAAGTATACATTTTTATTTTCATGAACAATGCGAAATTCGAATTCAATAAACTTTTTTGTGGCCAGCATTCTAAAAGAAAAGTTTTTACTGTGTGACAATACTTATGACCTGACTAGGTATTTTGAAATTGTCAACTCGAACAAACTAGTCGAGTTTTTTGGTTGAAGTAACGCTAAGCCATCTTTTCAGAGACAATTATGAACCCACCAAAATTACTAGATTATCCCAGTGAGATAAAAGAGCCATTTTTCTACCACTAGTAGTAAGTACCTTGACCCGAGTCGATTAGATCATTTTTTTCCTTTGTGAGCTTACATTTGCTCAGTATCAAAGGCTATGTCGAAAAGTATTAGGGAAAATTAAGAAAGAATATCAAAGTTACATTAATTATGGAGTAGGTATATCTTAGGTAGAATGATGCTAAGAACATGTTACTTTTATTTGAAATATTAATTGATAGTGGCTTACATTATTACTTTTAGGTTTTTTGTAACTTAATCTTCACTTAACTAATATTATCATAAAAAGACAGACGCTAAGCCTGATTTTCCTTTCCTTTATTATTCATGAGTAATTTTCTTAGTATAGAAACTTTAGTTCCATAATTCTTCTGACTATGGAGAGAGTTGGGGGAGACCTTTGCCCAGAAGTGGGACAGCATAGGTTTATAAAAAAAAAACATGTTACAGAAACAGTTTTAAGAAAATTGGATAAATAAGCTAGGACTTGGTAAAAAATTTAAGTCTATGTATGTAAATATTTGGTTTTATACCAAGTTATGCTGCTATATTGCTATCATACCAGTATTGCCCGGCCGCGGAAGTGCAAGGGCGATAGTCGTAAACCTCACAACTTTATGATGTCTACATTGAATGTAAGAATAAGGCTGGTATGTGTTACTCAATCCTTTACATTAACCTAAAACCTTGTCTAGAAGAAATTGAACTTTTTATTTAAAACATCTTTTTTTAAGTGGGTTAGGTTTACGTTTGACTACAGCCTGCCTGATGTTAAACATTGCTGCAGCCTAGGGTGTAACACGCTTGCGTAGAAGTTTCCTATTAACTCTTAGATTTGAAGACCCCTGGATTGTAGTTTGCAGGAAACACACCTTCTGGTAAAGTATTCCAAGGCTTTGCCTCCGTACAATAAACGTAGAGGCAAAGCGCTGTGTTCTATTTTTTTTTACAAACTTCTTGTAAATGACGTTTGACGTTTGTCCCGGCTCAGGCAATCATTAAGATTACACGAGAATTAGCTAATAATTGAGATATCATAATTGAAATTAGAGTAAGGGTAAGTTTAGGTAAGTACATATTGAGATGTAATATTCATTTTACAGACATTTAACAAAAAAAAAACATAGAAGTGAGTTTATTTTTTAACATCTGTTTGTCTGACTTGTTTTTCATTTAATAATATGAATTTATTTACGTTCTATTAAAGCAAAATATTATTAGACTAAGGCAACAAAGTTCTGAAGAAAATATTGCCAAGAAGCTAAGTCGACTTCTTTCGTAGTTCCCTCAAGTCAATTTAAAGACTTCGGAAATGTAGTTAAGAAGCTGTTGTTCCAGAGGAAATAAAGTATCTATCTACTTACATGAAAAGTTGAGATCGGTTTGTTACTAGCCAGACAATAAAGGTAATAATAAAAAGAATTCACTTATTTTCAAATTTTGTTAAAAATCCAGTACTTTCGGATTTTTTTCCTATAACAAGAGGTAATTATAAAAAAAACTACATATTTCAATATTTATACCCTTTCTAGAAATGTGTTAATATATTTTATGTTTTAATTAACTGATTATGATGAAGCATACATTTTACGAATAGTATACATTTGATAAAAAATTAAACAATGAAAAATAATACTCTCAAATATTATAATAAATTTAAATAAACATACTAAATAAGAGTAAATGTGTATATAATTTAATATTACAAACCAAGTAATATCTAGCATAAAATTATTCTTAATTAATCAAGACGAAGATTAGATTGCATTTTGATTGATTTAGTTACGAACATTGTACTTACTGAAATCATAATTACTTTGCCCTTCAATCAAAGTTACTTAGGTTAAAGTTCTGGCCTCAAGTACAACTTAAGGTGCCAATAATACAGAGAATTCTGAAACTTACCTTGCAAGGATTCCAATACAAGTAATACACTAATATTCTTCATCAACATTTTTTCGGGCAATTTTAGTAATAACATACAGTATTTTTCTATGACTCTTGAAAAAGTACGTTCAAATAATGGTTTCAGTATACATTTGATCGTTAGCAGATAAACTTTCCGTATGGTATAGAAATACTAAATGTCTTATATCAAATATTGTTTGTTTGATGGTGGGTCTTCAAATTTCTGTTATCCTATCCTTGTATCAGGCTACTTTCTACCAATATTTCAAAAGGGAAAGCTTGTGCGCTCGCGAAATTTTATAAGTATTTGCTATTTACTGATTCACGACCAAAAGGCTGAACCAATTTGAATTAAATTAGAAAAAAATGTAAAATAGATTTTAATTAACATATGAACTACTTTTATTCCAGATTTTGCCAAAGACATGTGTCTTCCGTGGAAGGACCTGGCCGCCCACCAGGATTTATCTGCCCAAGAGAACTCCCCTAACCAATTAATTCCTCAGCCATGAGGAAATACGACTCAAAGAGAGATCCCAGATTTATGTGGATAACAAATTCTGTGATCTACTAAAACCAACACGTGTAAATATTTGTGTTTCCAAGTCCATTCGATAAAACCTTATAAATAAAGTCCCGACCTAATGGATACTTTATATGGGCCACGACTGCCGTAGTTGCTACGCCAATTAGAATAGGCCATAAGTATTGGGAAAGGCCTTGGGCACTTTGTACTTTTAGTCCTCAATAACTGTTTTCAAGGACAAACAAAGTGCCAAGCTTTCCGATATATCTGATTACGGTCAAACTTTTTAGTCAATCATACAATATCAAAATAAAATTTTAAATTTTTCCAATTCCAATGAAATAAATTGAAATACCTTGGACACTCCGGACTATGTTAATATGTACCTATACGCATATCCGTATTCAAAGTGATATATGTATTATATTGTATACTTTTTCACGTTGTATCCCCTATGGACACTTCCGTTACCGGGTGACAGCGAACGGGTGACGTTTTCAAATCGCTTTTCCTATCTCACGCACGTATTCGTACATGAAAGGATCGGAAAATACCAGCGAATCTTTGATTTGAAGTTTTCGTGACAAACATAAAAGGTTATCATGTATGATGTCTGATATATATACGCAACGTTTATGTTAAAGCTCAATGCATTAAATACAAGGCCTGGATTATTTAATTTAATTATCAAAGTTCAGAGTGACTAACTTGTCTATACATATAACAAAGCTGAAGAGGGTTAAAAGTTTGATCATTCAAAAAATAATTGGAGTTACTTTGAGTAGATAGCAAAACACTTTCCAACAATTACTAGAAATGTTGTTTGTGTATCTGTTTATCTGTGTCTCTGTTTGTCTGTTTATGTAATAAATAAATAAATAAAATAAATAAATATTTCAGGACATATCACACAGCGCCATCTAGCCCCATACTAAGCTTACGCTTGTATCATGGGTACTAGATAACGGATATAATACATATATACTTTTCTTTTGTTAATACATACTTATTATACATAGAAACGACCAGACTCAACACAAGTAATTAAAAATTTTAATATTCATAATTACTTGTGTTATGCGGGAATCGAACCCGCACCCCTAGATTAGAAGGCAGAGCCACTACCAACTAAGCTAACGGAGCAGTCAAAACACTCATAAACACTCATTACGCAAAAACGGTTAAACAGATAAGCATTGTTTTGGTTTGTAAGAAGTATGAGGTCTTTGGAGTGTCATGGGCTACTTTTTAACCTGAAATTATGCGAGTGAAGCCGCGGTCGTCCACTAGTCTTGAAATAAGAATAAATAAAGTCGTTACAAAGATTGTTAGTATATAAGAAATATTAGAGCTCAATTTATTCGCATATTGAAAATGACGAAATTACTAAATGCAGTAAGTGTACCTATGACTTTTAAAAAAGGATTTATATTATTGTTCAGATACAACAGTACACCCAGTACCTATCTTGAAAGTGTGTACCTACCTACCTCCTAAATAATCGTCAAAGAGAACAGCGCAAAAGCATTAAAGCATAAATTAATTTACAAGAATTAGCGAACAAAACGCCGAAGCAAGTATTAGCGCAAAGCTAGTAAAATCCGTGGCAAACCCCACGGGGAGCAATAATTTGCTCAACAGTGTTCATTACCACAACTGCTTCAATATTATTCCCTCATGCATACTCAACTAATCTGACAGTGTGTGGTTTATTAGAACAAGATATTTAGTACATACATATATGTATGTAATACGTATATATACTTCTCAACTTTTTTTTAGCAGGTCGAATGAAATAAATATGAATGTTTTTAACTATCTGCATGATTTACGTACTTACCTAATGTAAAAATAAAGTTTGACCGTAAAATAGTTACAATTGCAAGCATAATGTAATTAAGTATGCTTATATTTTTACGTACGCTATCAGGTTATTATAAAAATGCTTATTTTTTCGCCAAAACTGTATGTATTTGAAATCATCTTATTCGTCAAAATACGATACATACGTACTATTATTTGGTGCTTCAGTTATTATATTAATAAACCGATATAACAGGCTACATTGCATTTAAGTACTACATGTATAGATATGGAGGCGCTTAGGAGGGCTTATAGAATATCATACCGCTTTTAATACAGATTGTGTCTAGTTTAGTTAAAAGCTATAGCCAGAATCTCTTTCTTTCTCTTCTGTATGTTTAAGAATATAAATACCTATATATAAGTATACATATAAATATTCAAATCAAGATTGAATTTACTATTCTATTTATACAATATAAATATATATGAATTATCGGGGGTATTTTTACTGGTAGTTTCTTTGTATCTGTTGTAAATTAGACGAACAATGACTTTACGATTTACAAAATGTTTTTACTTGATAAACTATTGAGACAAAAAATGTCTAAAGATTTTATAAGTCTTTTTTTAATATCTACATATTTAGAAATATTTTGTTTAGGGCTTTTTTCTCTTGTTTCTAGCTTTAACAGTTATGCCATAGAGTAAGATAAGATGTAAGAGATAATAGATAAAGCTAAGGCCCGAGTTACATCATTCAGATTGCAGATGCATAGAGCAGATACACCGGAAGCGCGCTGACGCGGTGATGCATATCTGTCAACGCCGACCAATAGCGCGCCTCTGTGGCTACAACTGTTTCTAGTGATGGGATAGTGGTGGTGATATTTGTAAATTTATCGATAGATGGAATACTATTTTTATTTACAAAGGTATAATTGAAAAAACTAATAAACTATGTTAATTTGAATATTTTAAACAGTGATTACTCTTATGTTAATATGTGTTTTAGTTGATGATAACAAAGAGAGTTTTATTCACTTGATTTGACAGATATCGATTTTTCTATCATATATACAAGACACATCTTTGAACATTTAGGTCATCTATCTACTCGTTAGTAAAACGCCTACGAACGAATAATGGACTATTGATAGCAAACAAAACGCTTTGCTTCGCCAAACCGCGTCTTTCCTTCTTTTTACCAGAGAATTTTGTGCAGAAAAACAAGAAAATTGTGGGTTGGATAAAGTTTAGTAGGATCTAATCTGTATAAGTACGTAATTTACCCTTCGGAGCAGAAACTAGACGAGCTTAACTAAGTCTTTTGAAGATCCTAAGTAAATAAAGACGAGTAGAATGGACCTCTGAATAGACTTTCCGTAAAATTTCGCCGGGATCTTAATGTGTACTAGAAACAATAGGAAAATTAATTCCCCCCATTTATTAAACTGTAAGCCTTTATGAGAAATGTACATTGCTGATGCCAGATATGTATGTATACGACATTTTTGTAATAATATATTAGCTTTTGTAGGTATATTTTGTTAATACCTACATATTTAAAATTAAAATCAATGAAGACATGCTAAACATACTACATAAAAAAACTAAGTATAAAACTTGGTAATAAATAAGTGAGAAGTGCTTCTTTATTTAACTAATAGTGTTATAGGGGCTACGAAAATAACACACCTCTACGAATCTACGAGTGTGCTACGCCACAGTAAATAACGCAATAGACGTATTGTACAAGTTTATTTACTCTTTTGCATTACTTTTTAATGACATGCCTAAGTACAAGATTAAAAAAAAAACATTTATTAAATGACATTCCAATTTCTTTCTTTATTGCCGAGCATCACAAGAGACGCAAATATGCTAACCTCGGCCAAGGTTACATATTTGAGCCTTTTGGAGTCGAGACTTTGGGGCCGTGGGGTCCTCCCCATATTACTTTCCAAAACCTATCGGAGCGCTTGGTTGACGCGACGCATGACCAAAATGCTGGCCTTTTTCTGGCTCAACGTATCAGCATTGCCATCCAGCGTGGTAATGCGGCCAGTATGCTGGGCACGCTGCCCTCTGGTAGTGGGCTGGAGCACTTAGATTATCTTTAGGCTTTTCTAAAGATTTTCTAAGTGCCCCTTTTTGTAGTAGTTAGAAGTAGTATGTTTAGTTTTTCTTCCCTTGTTTTTATATTTTATTATTGTAAATAAAGTAATAAATTCTTTCCAGATAAATGTATCTGGTGGGTTTGAAATATTAATTATGTTAAATAAATTTATAAATACTAAATTCTGAAGTAACCTTTATACCTAGATAGGTACCAGTTCAGCTTACCTGAATTAGATGGAAGAGGAGTTTAAAGGAGGTTACAATGAAAAATTAAAAGCTTAATGATAAAATGTGGGTTTGAAAGTTTAAATTGTTGCAAGTAATTTTTTCGTTGTTTGTCAACGATATGACAGAATATTTAAACCTAAAACTATAACAAGATAGAACACTTTCTTTTTCTTTGTTATAATTGGCTTGTGTATATGAACTGAAAATAATGAAAACGAATGTGGCCTATTCCATGGTGTTAATTTTATCATTGTAACCCCCTTAAACCTAATTTTCAGCCCCAATTGCTTTCAATAGAAACCGCGGTTTTAATGGAACCAATTTATCAAGCCCCGAAAATATTGTGAAATGTTTTTTCTGCTCTCAAGAGGTTTCTCTCTAATTTGATGATGTTTTGCTACTGTTTTGCACACACAATTGTTTAAACGAGATAATATTATCAATTATTTTTTTAGTAATAATAGTATAATAATAGTATAACATTGAATTAGTAATCATTGTAATAAGTAAATAATCATGCATCATGCACCGGGAACGATTAAGGGCGGGTTATTTAGTTAATTTGATACATAAATATATAATTGTTTTGTTTATAATAAATTTAAAAGAATTATGAAATAAACAATAGAAATAGTCTAACTGTTCTGTCTGACACACACAATAGATAAAATCAGTGTAAAAAGTGATGTTTCTCATTTAAAAATACGCTTTGATTTTAAATGTTTGTTATATTATGTAAATCAAGTTGTGTCACAAGTAAAAAAGTCACTCCACGTAAAAACAGCTGTCAAATCAAACACAACATTCCATTAGTAGATTGATTTGTAATTCAACGCACAGGAAATAAAAATACTCAACGGTTTAAGTTCTAAGATGGTAAATTTACGACTAAAATGTGTCAGAACATTAATATTTGGCCGTTTATTTATGATATATAATAATATAAACATCTTTCCGAAAATAAGTAATAATGTTAACTATATTTAAATTTTGACTAACGATTTTTTTCCATTTCGTGGACCATTTTAGATCTCCTGAGTCCTTAATCGAAGCCCATAAGGAAACTACGCATACAACTCTATTGTAGTAAGTTGTAATGAAAATCGATCAACCAAACAATAATACATACTTATTACGACACTTCCAGGTTTTTAGGTCAAACCACTACAATCTACCACAAAATAATAACAAACAAATATGTGTAAAGACCTTGGGAATATTTTAGTCAGTCAAATTGTTGTATTGTCTTTTAAAAAGTAATTTGAATTATGTTAGGTCAGGGTCGAATACTCACTAAAATTGCTTGAATGTTGAAAAATTATAAAAATCAATTGCATTGTATTTTTTTGTTTACCAACGATTAAAGAAAATCGTCTTCCTCGCTTTATTTTGATGATAATTAACTTTCATGCATCGTTTCACAAATGAAGAGTTTTCTTTTAGTAACTATATCACGGTGAGTACCTATTATACTTCCAATGCAAACCATAGGCCAAACTTTAATTACTGCAATACTTGTTTCGCTTCTTAACAACAACAAAAAAAACAAAACATATATCCGCTTCTTTTTCTTCTTATCGAATGAGAGTAGCTAACTCTGGTATCGAGACTTTATCAAACCGCCCTTAGGGCCTCCGACATTTACCAGCTCAAAACATTAAAAAATCTTATTATTTTATCGAGTGGTCCAGTGGCATCCCTAGTCGCTTTGCAGCTGTGAATCGGACTGCCCTCTGCCGGTCTCTAATTGAATTATACGAGTGAACCCAACGCTTCCGCTGTCGCTGCAGGATATACCAATTGTCACTACAAAGTATAGATTTCTGTTTGTTTATAGCTACACAACTGTTACGTTGTTTGTTTGTACACTTTCCTACTGAGTTAACAGATGTTTTCTGGTAGAGTCCAAGAGGAACGAGTTGTGTTAGCGTTCCTATATATGTTTAGAATGATGGGTGCTGCAAAACCAATTGCAAAATAAAAAAAATGACTCTTGAGCATTCTGATATTTAAAAGATATAAGTAGTCTAAATACCAGTTGATAGTGTGATAGTTAGCGTATAAAATGTACAATATTCCGAACGGCAAAGCCAAAATTTTAAAAAGTATAAAACATAACATTTAAATGTACTACATTAACTTGCCGCTTAGTTAATAAATTGAATGTAATATTGTAGCAAACTACCTATGACAATAAAACTTGAAAGACACCTTGACATTTTTAAGAATCTCATCTTCTTACTGAAAGCATACACTAAGGTAAGTAAGTACACCTACATTATACTTTATACGTATGTACTTGTGTCTGTGCTACTGAACAGTGAATCTGGCTAAGCTGATTACGTACGTCACTAATCCCAGTAATCGAGTGTCAGGAATCGTTTCTCGTCACCACTGATCGCGACTCGGCCCAGTTTCTTGATCGAGTTGAGTTCAGGAAGAGGAAAGGTTAGGTTAAGGCCAACGTCGGCTCTGGCGATAGGCCAATAGCGTGTCAGATCGTTTTATCTTTTGTTATCAGTTTCACAGCCTTTTTAACTTGTGGTCGCATTTAAAATGTTTTTTTTTTATAATATCGATGTTGATGTCCGCAATAAAAATAAACTTGTATTTTTTTATTTCTTAGTTTTTTAAGAGCAGCCCCTAATCTGAACTGAATTTAATGAATATCGGTTTAGTCGATTTTTTTTTCGACGGTTGAATTCAACTACAGACAAAGTCATTAGATAATTTACATATTTTTATAAGATCATAAATTTTAAGATCCCAGATATTTATTATTTTGACTGCAACTAACCAGAGACAAAGCCAAATCTTTTAATCTAAATATATAAAACTCAAAGGTGACTAACTGACTGATATAGTGATCTATCAACGCACAGCCCTAACCACTGGACGGATTGGGCTGAAATTTGGAATGAAGGTAGATGTTATGACGCAGGCATTCGCTAAGAAAGGATTTTTGGAAATGCCACTTTAAAAAAAGGGTGAAATAGGGGATGCTGGTTTTACCTCTTAATGCAAGCGAAGCCGCGAGCATCCACTAGTACCTATATAATGAATAAGCAATTTTATAATCTCAAAATTTACCAGCATCGTTTAATTTCTTATTATTACGCTGCATTACCGTAGGTATACCTAAATTAGGCCCAATTCTCTACGGCGAACTCACGGAATTGCCAATTAGACCAATTAACGTACGACGTATGGACCCATGTACATTAAACGTGTGTATTTTTTAATGTCGTTTAACGAGAATTCATAGTTAGACATAGACATTCGAATAAAGATAGTATACTGAAGATATGCTATGCGTAAAAACTTCACTTTCAGATTATAAAAGATAGCCTGTGCCTCTAATGCACGGCAATGTACTCGTATGAGTTAATTTTTCGTTAGTAATTTACTCGAACATTGCTATGCGTCGAAATAGAATATGTACGAGTTAGTAGCATATAATACGCAATTTTGTAAAAGTTGATACAAAGTAGATAAGTTTTCGGTAAAATCTCAGATGTCAAAACAAAACTACCAGGTACTAATTGTATAAGTCAGGTTACGAATCAGACAATTAAATGCCATATTCATTGAAACAAATTCCTACGTAAAACACATTATTATAGTTCTTAGTTATAGTTTGTACTTTGGCATGTTTGCTTATAATTTTAATTACAATTTGAAATCCCAGCATCCTTTCTTTTCAAATCAGAGACACTTAGAGCTGCGGACGGTCACTGACGTCTGCCAATTACCAGCTGGGTAACCGACATCGTGCGCGTTACATTTGCAATGACCTATATAGCGTCCGTCAACCTGAATCGGGTGATAAATCCCCGCTCCTGCAAGTCCGGTGGTTTTATTCAATACCCTCACGGTAGCGGTAATGTATACGCTGAAACTGTACTGGCTTTGTTGTGGGTAATGTCTACTGAGTTTAGATGTTGGTTAATTGAATATTAGAACAACATATCGATATCTAAATATGTAAGTTCGTATTTTGTTAGATAACTTCGTGTTTGACTTGGTTGTCAAAGTTTTTACAGTCTGAAATACTCCGATCTCAGTCCTACGCCAAAATGATATGTACCAAAATTTACATCTTGAGAAAACTAGTACATGACCTAGCCGCCCACCACTAGGGTATCTATACTATCGATTCAGGTAGGTATTCAGGTAGGTTCACTATTAGGGTAGGTTGCTAGAAGAGGATACTAGTGACTAGACATCTAGTTTCTCTAAAACAGATATACCTAAGTGTAAGTTATGTTGAAATCTGCGACGTCAAAATCTAGTGGTGACCGATCGTGATACGGTTTCATCTATATACTTAATTACCATATAAATAAAGAAATAAATATTTGAGGACATATCACACAATATGAATAATACTATCTTCGACGGAGATCTTCAAAAGAAGCGCTTGATAAAACTGGCTGAGGCATCATATGTGGTCATTATCATTAAGAATTGCAATTAAAAGCTTCTTCATTTTCTTCGATTCTGAGTATAATTATAAAAATTATATTTTTAATTCACGGAGCATTTGAAATAACGATTATTTCAAATGCTGAAATCTCAAAACCAAAATCTCTATCTATTTACTGGAAAAGAAATATTTTAAAATATTCATATCATAAGTCTTATCCCGAGAAAATCCACGGGTGTAGCTGTTGTATTAAAATTACATCTTTAGATAATAATACTCAGTCTATAGAAAAGGGATTCAAGAATCATTTTTTTGTGAATCCAGACGATATAATGACACCATGGAATGTTGTAGCCGGTTGTAACGACTGCTTGTTTTTTGGGACCACGCGCCGGCGCAACGAGTTTTGAATCAAGTTTAGGCTAAAAACTACCCGCAATTATTTATTATATTGGTTGTCTTCTTGTCGATGTCATAATAATTTGGTAGAAATCGTTAAAGCTTTAAGGTTATTTGCATGCTCAATATAGTTCACAATTATCCTCAAACTCATATAAAAAGATACGTATGGACAAAATTTAGAAAAATGGTGACTATAATTTTATTTCAATCTACCTAACTCAAAACGTATTCGAAAGTTGTAGATATATTGCCGTTTCTTCTTTTCCATTTACATATAAATAAAATAAATAAAAAATAAATAAATATTTCGGGACATTCCACACAGCGCCATCTAGCCCCACACTAAGCAAACATATACTTTTCGATATAATACTTATATACTTTTCTTTTTGTAAATACATACTATTACTTACTACTATTTATTCTCAACAATCCCACAATTTAAGAAACAAACAATGAATAAAATATACAAAAAGTACGAAATAGCAAGGTACGAATATAAAAAGAAAATACATAAACAAAAGTTCGTTTTGAATTACTTACCTAACTACTTTTGAAAACAAAATAAATCTTCCAACTTCTACAACATATCAGTAACTACTAGAACTAATAAAATGAGCTATTAAACAATACTTACAATGATAACTTAATAGCTAAGTATAAGGTTACATACTCACATATAGTATACAAACAACAGGTGTCAAATTGCTGAGCGCTGACCTTGAGCGGACCGCTAGCCGGGGGGGCAGTCACTAAGTTCGTACGCACGCACACTTACTCGCACTGTGTGTGAGTAGATGGAGCAGACCGAGACACGTGTGCGCCCGACGGAGGTTCGGACCCGACTGAGTACTCGCCCGCAGGTCTGAGGGTTGCTACACTGGCTGGAGATACAGCTTTCCCAGTTTTTGGATGGAAGTTTTTGTTTTTGGGCCAATTTTATTGAGTGACTCCTGTAAACTGCTCGGTTGATTAATTGTGTGATTTGCGATAAGATGACACAACATGGAAAATAGTAGGTATTGTTTGAAAATGCTACTTGAAATACGAGTATTTAAAATTTCTTTCATAAGTGTTGAGATATAAGTTTATTTGCACAAATAAATTGTTTTGCTTCTAAAGATTTTTTTTTAATTTCGAGCCAGATTTTACCAATTTTTCCCCAGCAAGTGGGAAGTCTCGCACAGCTGAGCTCATTCGCAGATGATCACTCTTCCCGACCGGTATCGTGCCCGGGGCACCCCATACGATTACCTACTACCACAACGTCACACATCAAACGACTTCATCGACACTTTTAAATCCATCTCCGGCCCGTAAATAAATTATGGAACCTTTTCTTCAAGAAACCGCGCCGTAAAACGTAAAACATAGAAATGAACGGAGTCGATCTCCAAATACTGTTATGCTTCCACAGGTTCCGAGGAGCAACACCTCAAAAACGATTAAATAATTGCAGATCGCGGTCGTGGCTCAGCTCTTTCGTGAATTTTCTACGAAATTGGGGCATTTCAGTGGGAACTTTCTTGATTACATTGAACCTAATGAATAAATAATAGGGAGGTTTTGTCGAAGGCTCTGCTTTCAGGGTTGTTAGTTCAATATTTAGGTAGGCCGTTGTGTTTAAGTATGTAGCAGCCTATAAGCGTCTCGGGATTACGTAAGCTTATTTATCTCTTCGCGATTCGAGGAACAAGTGGACGGGACATTTGTTTGATATTATTTGTTCACGCTCGAACGAGACGGTAAAAGAAATAATTAGGCTTGTACCTGCCTATATTGTTAAAACCACATACGTTTATCATATACAATGCAATAAACTAATATTGGATTTTTATCAACAAATATTAATTTTGTTACTTTGCGGCTTGTGTACAAAATTCACCTATTGTCACTTTGACTATAGATGCTACGTGATAGTCTGTTTGTCTAGTACGGCAGTCGTTAAGCCATGTCAAAGGCCCGTAAGGCGGCTTGATAAACTCTTGACACCAGAATTGGCCACTCTCATTCGATAGGAAGAAGAATAAGACGTGATAGTATTTTCGATAAGGTTACCAAGAACTGCTTTAGTAATTTAATACCTGCGAATAAATTTACTAAACTCACAAACCAATATTTCGTTTATATCGTGAAGTATTTATTGTGTATGTCAAACTGAGTACGAAGAGACGTCGGGGCGCAGCTCGCTCGCATATTCTATGTTGACCTGCGCCCTATTGTATCTACTACGCCAGAGAATAAAAATATGGAGTGCTTATAATTATGACTTCCTAGTGATGAAAGAAAAAAGATGGCTTCCTAGTGAAGTTAGAAGGAATTAACTTGACTTGTATTGAATATAGTCAAATCAGTGTCTTAAATTCGTGCAATGTTGCCTGTAGGATAAAAGTACTCATGTTTATTATATCTGAAGCATGAAATTTACGAAATATAATATGACTTAAAAGCTTTTATTTTATAATGTAACGTTTAATGAGATCAAATTCAATCAAACCGTTACAAATTGCTTCTACTCGTATGATCGTCTCATTCATAAAACATATCAATATTCAATGTTTTTACAAAACAAACTAATCAATTGTGTGTAAAATTTATAATTATTTAAATAACTTTAACTTATTAAAAACGTACTGAACGAGTAAAAACTTGCATATGGATAAATCATTCTATTTTTTTTTTGTTATAGTGTTATTTTACATGGCTCAAATTTATTTTATTAATCTAATCTCTGCCATACCTATCAGCACGTTATAACCACACAATTTTTCGAACTCACTCAACTCCTTGGTGCGTAGTGTTTTACAAGCACATAGTGCACACACCGCTTGCAACTTTGTAAGTACATAGATATAAATACATATTTCTTTTCTGAGATTTAAGTATTATATGAAATCAATAAAAAAAAATGAATTTGAGTGCTAAGACCACTCTAAGATTTAATAAATCGCTGTGATCACAAAGACTACGAGTTCATACCCCGTTTAGGCTTATATCTACAACTACACGGCTCGCTCTGTATGCTTTGAACCCGATAGAGAAAGCCTGTGGGAGTCCTGCCTCTACTATTAGACTGAATAAGTACTCGCTCTTGCAAATTCAATGGACTACTAGTTGCAAAGTCTATTTCACTTTAAATTGCTTAAAATCATCTATTGTGCCAATTCATATAACTTTCTCTCTTTCATAAGTCGTTCTTCCTCATGACTGAGGGTCGTGACTCCCCCGCAGAATTAATTCGTTATCGTTAAGGGAGTGAGTAATTCTAAAACTACGAGTAGATTACATAAAACATTAGAAAGTTAACTAAACTTAAAAAAGCAATCAATCTAAAAACTCCCAATTTATGAAAACAAATCTAAACAATTCATGAAAGTTTTTTCACCTCTATGTGACTTTTAAATATTTTTTTCGCATCGAATTCAGACGTAGAATTGGTGACACGCTACGAGCTACGAAAAATGTCTACGAAGTTTGCTACAAAAATCGGTTTGCTACGGAAATCTATTCATTTACGTAGAGCAGTCTACGAATTATTTACATTCTTCTAATTATGTATTTAACTGATTTTTTTAACCCACTTGTATAGAATTGATACGTACATATATGTGACATTTATAGTAATGGCATCTAATAAATGAGTATAGAAACTGCAGCCACACCAAAGCAATTGAATCTAAATTGATAGGCAAGTGACCCGTTTGTAAAGTAAAAGTGTAATAAAATTTAACATTCTATTGAGTTTGAGCACGACATGTAGGGTTAAGTTTGAAACTGTTAGTCCCGTTAGGGCTGAATTAAACACCTAACTTTAATATAGGTTCTGAGTGGGTCGTTGCGTATTCTAGTCTAAAGTCTAGACTCGAACAAATAAAAAGTTATCTACAAAGTAATCGCTGTTTGCATATTTGCATTTCTGTTCGTGTTGATAAAATGCACGGGGAGGACTTTAACTAAATAAAGGCTTAGTTGTTGCTTTTTAGACTACTTTAGGTTTTAAATTATGATAATCTACACTGGACTTTAACTAATCACTGCAAAGCTGATAGATTGTTAAGCCAGAAATGCATAGTTTGTTAAATCATATTAAACATACTGCAATTAATTAAACTAAAATGGTTTTAAGTACGTGGATATTCAACTGAACGACATTCATCCGATTTTTTGTATAATATTCTTACCTCTATACAAGAAAAGATTATGATAGTGTCGTATTTTGAAACAATGAGCAAGTCCAACGGCATCAATTAGTCTAATATACATATGTTTGATATAAAAGCCTTTTATTATCATTTAACCTACATACCATACAAGTTCCTTGTATGCTACATCATCCACACGACTAAAAATATTATTCTAATAATTTCTCAGTCTATCAACCCACGCCAGAATGGATGCTGAAATGGGAACACAAAGTTTAAATAATCTATATTCAAAGAGCCTAACGTGGGCTACACAACAAAGCGTTAGTAAAATTCGGTACATAGCTTTATTAATTTGGTTATAAAAAATCATTATTCACATTCACTTTTATATCACTGCTGGCCTTCTTTATTTTTTTTCTTACTCTTAATATGCCTTTGGTTCCGATCTTATAAATCAGCCTCATCTAAGTTCATATTGCGGTATATTTTATATTGCATGTATGTATATATAAAAGATCTAAATCTTCATTTTAATCAATTATATTGATTAAAAAAGTTAAGATTTCAAAAATTCATCGACCTGACGCTGTAAAATAATGTTGTTCCCGATAATACTAGTGCTTTAAATAGACTTGCAATAAATTTGCCTGAAAGATGTTTAAAATAGAACTAGGGTTGCAGGCGCCCTGCTATGACCTAGAAACGAGATGGATAGAAGTGGGTTATGATGCAACGTATTATATCAGTAGGTATGGTTATGTATGCTTAATGGACTATAAGCTGTAGGTGTGGAATTTGTTACTTATTTCATTGATAAGCACTGTCTTTCATGTTGTAAATTAATACGTACCCTATCAGGAAAATATGTAAATAGGAATCAAAGCTTACTACTGACACTTACCTACTTATCTCAGAACTGTCAAATCGAGAATACTTGATCTCATTTAGTACTTATTACTTCTATCTTAATAATGAATTGATATTTACGTCATTGTTTTCTATTTAACGATCTAATCTATTTACGTAGGGGCCATAAAAGAAACCCTTCACAAAAACCCGTGGGATCCGTCAGGTGTTTGTTTGCTAATTCACTTCTTAACGGATCGTTTTCTTCCCGACCACAAAGAACGATGTCTCGGGAAGTTTTGACATTGAATAATATTGGGGAGTCGAGCTACAATCCATAAGCGCCTTCTGGGGTCAGGAAGCAGATATTATAGTACTACTTATGTATGTATCTATTAATATGAAGCTAGGTTTAATAAGGTAGGTATTATGTAGCAATATACAACATAACATTAAAATTTGATACAAAAAAAAGATATTTATCATTAAATAGAGACTGGGTTACTTACGCTATTATTTTATTAGACGCCTAACTTGGTATTGAGATTAGTTTCTTAGCTTTGTATATCTCACGATAATCCGACTAGATTTTTACTAATATGAGATCAGAGATATACACCATAGATTTCAGCCTGTATTGTCGAGAGAGTTTATGCCACATAACTCCTCTATTACCAACCTGCATAGAGTCTTTCTATATAAATTACGTAATATTGCTCAAAAGTACATAATAACATAAAATCCAATCTTATCCTACTTATAAGTAATCTCCAAACAATGAACATGTTTTGATAATCCAGCTATTATCGTTCACCTTATCCATTAAGGTATCATTGCCTTTCAATTAAATGCGTCCATCTATATCCGTTGGTAGCGGTCATTATAAGTTATTAAATATTGATGAGGCTATGATTTCATTCCTATTTAGATGTTTCTTGTCGGTGCGCGGTTCGGACGTGATGCCACTAACAGTGCTGGCTGGAATACTGATGATAAGAAGGCAGGGACCAAGCAAGTAATATCAAACTATGTATCACCTTTGAACCGTCTATCAGCTTTACCTAAATTTTATGTAAGTTCTGTGTAATTTTTCCTATTTGACTCGTATTTCTTATCATTGAGGATTTTTACTTCTCTACATTTATGTAGGTAGTATATTTTACTCCTATATAGTATTCATTGGATAATTCAATGTGACAAATACATGGGTTCCCCATGTCTTTCCACGTTTATCAAGGAGGTAGGGTGATATAGGCTGTTTCTTATTCCAAAAGATTATTAGAATTAGAAGATTTATTAGAAGTAGTATGTTTAGTTTTTCTTCCCTTGTTTTTATGTATTATTATTGTAAAAAAAGATTTTTTGTCCAAAACCTCGCGGGCGACCCCACGGCCTTTTACTAATTGACATACAAATTTTAAATAGTTTTATGTAATACCTAAATCTTTCTATACCTAATCTCTTTGTACCTACAAGACCTACATGAAAAAATAAAATAATCATAACTTAAACTTAATTCTTTAAACTTACACGAACTGGTAAGAGGAAAATAAAAACCTATTCTGCCTTATTAAAACCCTCTTGATACGATCCCGTGGTGTTGCTAGGATGTACCGAGGGAGCAAGTAACTTCCCAGAAAGGTGTCAAAGAACGGGAAAACTGACAACGAAAATCACTCGGATTGGAATGGACGCTTTTCGTGTGGGAGGTGAGTTTCAAAGGACTGACACATACATACCTATATTGACTAAGTTAGTACTTTCTGTACATATAAAAGTACCTATATGAGTATTATATCCGTTATCTCGTACCCACGATACAAACGTTTGCTTAGTGTGGGGCTAGATGGCGCTGTGTGCAATGTCCCGGAATATTATTATATTTTTAGATACTTATTCATTCTACGGTATGTAGTGGTCAGTAAAAAAGTGTCATTTACCTACATCTGGACACATTCGTAGTTCAAATAACACGTTAAATTGTGGGAGCTGCTTGTTACCGAAAATCATCTCATCCTCGATCCTTGGGCGAATAGTCAGAGATAATATAGCCCAGAGATTATAGACACAATTAGCCACTTAGTATGCATTTAATCAGTCGATAGTATAAAAGCATTCCCATATTCCGTGGTCATGTTTGAAGTGTTTAAAAAATAACCGGAATATATACTTTAATATACATTCCTTGAGATAGGACCAAGCTTGGTGCAGAGTGCACCAAGCTAGGCTTTTAAAATTTCAAACTCGCTGTATAACAGCATAGAATCGATAATACATGCTTACCATCAAATCAGTAAAGATATTGCAATATATTGCGAGATTTTTAGTCTCTAAGGTAATAATTAGGCAGTAATTGTGGGCTTAGCTCACCTACATATGCACCTAAAAAGCTTTCTATTCTATGAACTAAATGAGTAAAAATAAAAAACATCGGAATATTTTAATGAAACAAATATATTTCATTGTGAAATTAATTTACCAACAAATCCATTTTCAACACGTTTCAAACCATTTTCAATTATTATAGGGAAATGTGCCTTTTTTAAAGTGCCAAATATTTAATATGCTCTCGGAAGCGCAGGGCCTGTTCACACAATGAGATCATTGTTTCTACACAACACATTAAAATGAACGATACTTATATAGCGTCCGGGTGTGAACAGTCTCCGCACTTCCGCAGCTAAATTTTATACGCCTAATGGTAACACTACAACACACATATTTATTGCACATTTAGAAATTTCGTAAAGTATTTTTGTCTTTTTTTCTTATTTTTAGAGATCCAAGACGTTTACTATAATTTTGCACATCGATAATTTTAATGAAATAATATACACAATAGCATTTTTAAATTTAGAAGTGGTATAATACACATCCAAAATATGGAACTATACCTAAGTTAATTTGGACAATGGACAAGATCTTTGAATTAAATGGACTGTTTCATAGACAAATCGTTACAAATAAATATTACCTATATGAAAACAAAAATAAAACTTCAAACAAAAATCAAAACAAGTAATCGTTAATAAAGTAATTATAAAACAGGCTTTCTGTTCAACAATTATAGTTATCTGAAATATACATGTAAAAAAAATATATTATGTAACAGTATGTACTATCAACTAGTGTTTGAATGACTGACCCGAAGCATTATATAAAATTAAATTCAACACATGTAAAGTATATATACCTACAACAAAGTATTGTTCAGTTCTACACAACGAATGTGAACGCGTCCCGAACTATTTTACAATCATGTTGAACAATACCAACTAAACATAACACATGAAATTCAAGAAACGTTTGTCACTTCCAGAAGATTAAAATTTCATTATTGATACACATTATAAAAATCTTTAAGTTAGTAAGGCCATAAATCAATAATTACAAATATGTTAGATCAGTAGACAATAAAGATTACACTGCTGGAAACTAATGAATTGTTCTATCTAGCTGTTTTTACAAACACCGATCTCGTCTAAACTCTCATGGCAACAAGACTTGGACGTATTTTTTACCAAAAATAATTTAAAAAAAATCTAATTTTAAAACTCACACCACTCGTTGGTATTTGGTCGACTTAAATCTCGTAGAAATAAATAAATACGTGGTGAAATAGAAATATAAAATCCGCGGAATGGTTACACCAAAGTCTTAGAGTAAAATCCTTACGTTACCGCATACTTTGGTTTCTAGAGACCCTCGACCAACCACAAAGACCGATACAATACTGGAGAAATAAATCCTTATGTAAAATTACCTAAACCAAGTTATTGCTGTCGTCGGTTTATCATAGTGTAATGTGACTATATTTTATTATCTATGGAAGCATCAATAAATAAAATGTCTCTGAAGTACAGTTTCTATCACATATCTTTACACATTGTAGCACCACACGGTTAATAGACCCATCTACACTACACTTACCTCTATTCATTGTTGTATATCGGAGATGTATAAAAACCGATACATCTGAAAAATTATTTAAGGTCGGTATATAAAAAATTCTGTACAATTATGTGTAAATTAAATAAACTCTTCTTACTGTTTTATGGAGTTCATAGAGCTATTGAGACTGTGTTTTGGCTTTCGACAACATTTTTTAAATGAATACCTTATTTTATAAATTTTTATCTATTGACTGCGAACTCGTGGCCTACTTTACCTCTACCTGAAAATCAGTCTATCTACGTCGATGGTCGCCGGCTAGCTTGTGGAGACTTAGTTCCGTGTAATGTCGATACCACCGCTTAAAATAATATCACATTCCTTCGTCGTCCCCAACTATACTCTCAGATAGGCTTTTCACATCGTCACTTCAGTATCACGCTCTAAGTATGTTTCCAGTGCTACACTGGGCGCTTACAAACACATCATCAAACATAGTGGGTTAACTGTGTACTGTCTAGACTGAACCCGAAGTAAAACATACTTTCTGTACGAAAACAGTTCCACACACCATTTTTCTAATATTTTCATTAATTTGGGAGTCCGGGTCTGACCTTTAAACTTCCCATTTATTTCGGGTTAGTTAGTTTAGGATCGATATTTTTGCCCTACAAGATTACGATTCAGCCTCCGCCTTGGCATTCAAAACTTGATGGTACATAAACACAACTATTGTAAAGTAGCCATCCCTAGGCCGACTACGAAACTTACACTACCACACTTAACTACGAAACAAATGAAACTCTGGAGAAATGTGTAGTGTTTTTCCGCTGCGACTGCTCCTTAACCGACATCAAACAACAGTCCAGTACCGTCCGAAGACTTTCGGACCGAAAGTTCGAGGAGTCAACACGTCCTGAGGATGCCTCATGGAGAGGCGAAACACGTGTCAACGAGAACATCTTGCCGAAGGAGAACAACAAAGCTTCAAGACACAAGGTGCGGTGTTGGTAAGATCCTGAGATCCACGGAGGCCACGTTGGTTAGGAGGTGAGGTGTAGCGGTGGTATATGGAGGAACACACCTAAAAACCATCAAGTCTGTTGTTTGATGTCGGTTAAGGAGCAGTCGCAGCGGAAAAACACTACACATTTCTCCAGAGTTTCACTTACAATGGATTTCCGCAAAGTAACGCCTGATTCATATCTTATCTAAGAAACAAATGCGTTAATTATTTGAATTCTTGACATATTTGTAAATTAACTGAAATTTAACTAAAACACCAATTATAATAAATAACCATCGATGAACAAACAGTGGTATTCAGATATTTTGTCTAGATTAAAAAAAATGTATTCATTTAAAAAGTCAATGGCTGGCATCAGTCGGATTCACTGAGAAATCAGACACACAATATTAAATGGACGGAGGTAATTATATAAAACACTTTGTAAAATGTTAAAATTGTGCGTCGTTGCATATAACGCGGCTATTTTCATGAATCTTGTGTACGTCTGTAAGTTGTGTGGAAGATATCAATCAATATTCAATATCAATATTAATTAAAGTTAAATAATGCCCTTTACCTCACAGTTGACGGTTCAACATCTTACAAGTACAATTAAAATGTCAGATACAGATAAAAACAATAAGATATGTCACCCAACTAATAATATCCAAACGGTATTTCCTCGTGATTTTTTACAAAAAGACAGACGAAATCGAAATGTCTTAACAACTAATGTATCACATTTGACATGGTTAGCACATCGCATATTTACAAATCTTTCGCTGTGCTTCAATCAATCTTTAAATCTGATTTAAAATTAAATTACTTACAAGTAATATTAGAGTTTAAAATGTATGTTACATGAACAGATAATTATAAAGAATACCACACCAATGTTTACGCTACGAGAATTCAAATGAATGAACCACTCAAAGTGAGTTACACCACACTTATTTTAGAGAAGATGATTTAATGGCCGTACGTTCGATACGTTCTCCGGCCGATGTTCGAGTACTTTGAGTGGTTTCAAGACCTTAAATCTATAAGACACGAAAGTACACCACAACATCAAGTAACTACCGGATATAATTATAAAAACAGTCAACATCAATTTTGAATAATATTTTCATGTATAAATTTGACGTAATGGCAAAATCTACATTATACACAACGTTCATGCATTCATCTCGATCCTTTACTTCGATGGCATATTTTATATAAAATTGTTCAGAGCAAATACTCAAACCGTTTTCAAGTGCGACGCCACAACTGAACGTATATTTTAAAACGGATAAAATTGATCTCACCAGCAGCTCAAGTATTTGCACTGGTGGAATTATAAAGAGTATTTCGTTAGTAAAAAATAAAAATTCAGAGTATTGCTTCTCGTTTATACTAACAGTTTTCGACTATCTACCTAATTTATATCCCTCTGGCAATACATAATTATTATTTTTATCTGATTAAAATACTTATTAGTCCATGTGGAGTATGTTGCACCAGAGAAAAGAGTTTTTAATATTTGAATAACTACTAACCATACAAAACTAACTTAACTGTCAAATGAGAGAGGGAGCCACTCACGTTATTAAAAAAAAATCATCGTTTTGTTCAATAACAAGTTCCTGATTTCACCACTTCACAGCTAAGCATTCCCTCTATTATCATAAAACCGAATTCTCTGGTGGCCCATATGTAATTGTATAACAATAAAAATTAAATGACACATTAAGTTTACATTTGTCAGTTTTAAACCGGCTTTAAATAGTACTAACTAAACCATTAGACTATGTGTCAATAAAAATATTCGTTATCATTTCCTGTACCTGATTACTTCGTTGCATTGACTATTTCTCGAAAATGGCATAAAAATATCGTCTCTTTGTAGCAATAAATATTGAAAGTAATTAAAAACTGGCCCTCGTGTTATTTACTTGTTTAATTTACTAACACTTTTTATTTTGAGTCTTGTTGAGCTATAGAAATTGAGTTAAAAGCAAACACGTGGTACCCACACAGAAAAAAAACTTTTAAAGTATAATAATAATTAGGTATGTTCTTACAACGAGTGTACTTATCCTATAGCTATTTAATTGACAGCACATTAGTCCGTAAAACATGGTAAACAGATTGACTGTAGACTTCACAATATAACAGGATATTTTTCTTTGAGCAATTAGAAAGAAAGAAAGAAAACATTTATTGTGACAGATTTAACAAAAGAAACACAGGAGTAAAAACATATTAAACAAACATAAAAATCTGCCACAACACAGCCCCAACTCAGCATAATGCTGGTTGTGTGGAAGCAACCAGCGCTGGTCTTCCGTTAGGGCTGGCTGTGTTACTACTAGAATAACCTTGCTACGCGGCGAGAACTATAGCCGTTTAAACAAAATACTGGTTAATGATTCAATCAAACAAAGTCAACCAATCAAACGCAACATATTGGACTTCATAGATTGTTCTTTACGATTGATGTTTACTGTGAAAATGTATTTTATAAGTGAGAGGACTTTGTATGCACAAATTTAATAATTATTAAGTATCACAATATCGGCAGTTAGAATTATCCATATAATAGCGTTATTATTTTCTGAGTGGGTATATCAAGGACCAACTTTAACGAACGCGGCAAAAGCACCAATAAAATATAGTCAAAACTGTGTTTGCATGGACAGTTGTTAATATATCTATGTAGTTAAAATGTGTTAAAACTTGAATAAATTGTACTTTGGGCTCAATATTTAAAACTCTGTGTTATACATACTGTAACTGTTATCATCTTGATAGAGAAGAAGCACACCAGAAGATCTATCTTTGAACTAGTTTGACTCGTGTCACGTAAGACTCGATTTACTTAATAAAATTTCAAAGGAAAAATTAGCAAATAGTCGCAAATATTCGCGTCAGTAATAAACGAACTACAAGCTCAATAATGGTGTTCCAATGTTTAAATATAAGAACATAGCAGAGTGAAAGTGAAAGTAGAAAAAGTTCTAAATATTAAGCCCACTCGATCGTATCAAAATCTAAAACAAGATGTTTACAATAACCATCGTTAAAATAATTTATCTATTTCAAATGTTTACTTTTATGAGGTACATATTTTGGCACAGAGAGATTTCTTACATTAAAGTTTGTTAAATTACGTGTGTATATTATCTAGTTGTTAAATAACATTAATTTAAATTAGATAAAACATTATTTCTTCGATGTTTTAAAACTTGTATGACTGGTCTTATATCGTACAAATCACAGTTTCGCATTCGCCTACTTACCTACCGTCACACGACTACCGTACTCCTATATCCTCGTGGAATGAGTTCAATATACTAAACAAAACTTATGGCAAAATTAATTATTTATAAAGTTTCGCGAACGCAACGCGACTCAATGCCCGAAAGTCAATCTAGAAATAAAGAGTGTAAGTCTGACTTGGTCCCTCATCTGAGACTGAAAGATGTCCCACACTAGCGGCACTCACACACACGCGAGTAGAGGTGGGGTGCAGACCACGCCGTGATGAGAGACCACCATTACACATTCCAGTAAGCCGTCGTCATTAAAATCATACCGGCATCGCCCCTAACACTGTCTAGCGAAACTACTGAAACTTTTAACTAATTTTAATCGTAGTGTGACTTTGAACGTAACATCATCTTAAATGTATCTCCTCGCTCGGCGGCAGACAATATTATATCCATTCATCTATCTATGTGTCGAGAATTAATATAGAAAATCATTTCAGTAAATATAGGTACGTAAATCACTCCAAAAAGAAACCTGCGTGTAAATCTCTAATTAGACCTGCTTATATTATGTTTGTAAAGATTTAAAAACATTTTAAAAAATATTCCGATTTACCGTTGGTAGGTTCTAGCGCGCCGCTAGAGACGCGGCGCGGCGCGAGGCGGGGCGGTGCGTGCGCGGCGCGGTCAGCGCGCGTTGTGCACGTGCGTGGTGAGGTGCTTGGACAGGTAGTCTGCGCGCGCGAAGCACTTGCCGCACGCCTCGCAGTGGTAGGGCCGCTCGCCCGTGTGGATGCGCAGGTGGCGCGTCAGGTCGCTCTTGCCGCCGAACGCGCGGCCGCAGAACAGGCACACGAAGGGTCGCTCGCCCGTGTGCTTACGTACGTGCAGCTTCAGGTTCTCCTTGGAGCGAACGCACTTGCCGCAGAAGGGGCAGGCGAAGCGACGCTCGCGGTCGCGGGCACGTTCGTCGGCCAGCAGCCCCAGCGCGGCTCCGTCCGGCTTGTCGGCGCGCGACTCGCTCTCCGAGCTGTCGGCCATGGAGCTGACGCTGGCGAAGGAGACGGGCACGCGCCGCCGCCCAGCCGGCTCATCGGGCCGCTCGCTCTCGGCGCCCGACGTGCGACACTCGCCCGAGTCGTCCACGGTTACCACGGACTCGGTGGGACCGTTGGAGTCCACCGTGCTGTCCTGCTCGGCGTCACCGATGGGGTCGATGGGCGGCGTGCGTGACTCCGCAGGCCGCGTCTTCTTCATGGAGAGGTCCATCTCGCCGCAGCGGCCGATGAGGGCCTCGTTGGTGCTAGACACGTGGTCGATGCCGTCGGCCGGCTCTGAGTTCTTGGTGTGCAGCCGCTCCAGCGTGTGGTTGAGGCGGTGCTT